>SJYA01002087.1:11058-27988 GCA_006410615.1 Neotragus moschatus
GAAAAATAACTGCATGATTTCATGATAGAAGTAATTTGAAAGACAAAATTGATATTGTGGAAGGGTAAAGGAAGAATGTTTAGACCTGTGTTTAGTACTGTGTTTAGTACTTCAAAGCACTAAGTAGAGCAGCCACAAGTTTCTCCCATGAAGGGACCTACCCGCCTGCATCTGTGTCCATAAAAGTAGCTTTGCCCTTGGTGCTAAAGGTGTTCTAATCATGCTCCCAGCTAAGGCCAACCTTATGCTTTGGGCTGGAGAAGGAAATGGCAACCCACTCCAATATTCTTGCTTGGATAATCCCATGGACAGAGAAGCCTGGTGGGCTACAGACCATGGGGTCACAAAGAGTCGGACACAGCTGAGCAATGGCGCACAGTTTGCTTGGGGTATCACACTCCGTCTTCTCAGTCCTACTCAAGGACATTGCCCCCTCCAAAGATAAAATATCGTCAACTTTAAAAACAAATTCCCAGAGTCATGCAATGTGTCAAAACAGCCTATTTCTCTTTTCACTTGTTTCTCAGGAGGATTGGGAAAAATCTCACTGTGGTAAACATCTGCGTAGCACTCAAGGTTGGGAGTTGTGGATGTTTTTCTTTGAGATGATGACAAAAATAGTATTATTAAAATTCTCACTCTTGCCTTAATGAACCACATACTATTATCTCCATTTTAGAGGTGAGACAGTTGAGGCAAGGCAATAACTTGCCCCAGGTGACAAGGCCAGTACGAGATAAAGGTCACATTAAAACCTGAACCTACTTACTCTTTACCCTTGTATCATGTTGATTCCTGCTATCTGAAGATGGAATCTCAGGGTTAAACAAGGTTAGGACATGGGTGGAGTTTTGAAAGAGAACCAGGAAAACTGGAGTGCATAGTGAAATTGGGTGCTATCTAGACTATTTCCTTGTACTTTGGCGGCCAGTAGTTGAGTTGGTGATGGACAGGGAGGCCTGGCGTGCTGTGGTTCATGGGGTCGCAAAGAGTCGGACACCACTGAGCGACTGAACTGAGCTGAGTCATAGGTTTGAATCTTGGTTCAACAGCTTATAAGCTGAGTAGTCTTGAACAACTTATCAAAGTTCTCTGGATCTCAGCTTTCACATTTTTAATAATGAGGCTGATATTATTTACCATGAAAAGTATGAGGATTAAGTGAGCCCTTCCAGGTGAATACAGAATACAGTGTAAATCTTTCTTATTTTACCTGAATTTTACCTGTTCCACCTTCTATTCATGATAAACAATTTATGATTGTGATATAAAACTTCTTTGTGAAATATTTTTTAAACTGACTCAAATTAAGGAAATACAGGAGATAAAAATATTGTAGATAATGTACACAGATTTGGCAGAAGCATGATTTTAGTCTGTTACTTGGCTAGTGGTTATGGTGGACAGACCCTGAAGCCCTGCCTCCTGGTTTCAATGCCTTTGTATCATTCCCTCTCCTGGAGAATATGTGACTTGCTCTTAACCAACAGAATATGGCAAATGGGATGTTACTTCCATGGTTATGTTATGGTATGTAAGACCCTCAGCTGACAGACATTGGGCTCTCTTTTGCTGGCTTTGAAGAAGTAAGCTCTCATGTTGTGAAACTGTTTGTGAAGGGGGCTCTGTGCAAAGAAGGGGGGATGATCTCTTAAAGCTAAGAATTGCTCCCAGAAACTGGCCAGAAAACAGGGACTGCAGACCTGCAACTTCAAGATGAGCTCTGCCAACAGCTGAGGAATCCTGAAAGGAGATCTGTCTGCAGTTGAGCTTCTGTTGAGACTGAAGCCCTGGCCAAGACCTATATTGTAGCCTGGTGAGACCCTGAAGCTGAGGGCCCAGCTATGCTATGTCTGGATTCCTGACCTACAGGAACTGTAAACTCAGTTCAGTTCAGTTGAGTTGCTCAGTTGTGTTTGACTCTTTGCAACCCTATGAACCACAGCATGCCAGATCTCCCTGTCCATCACCAACTCCCGGAACTTACTCAAATTCATGTCCATTGAGTCAGTGATGCCATCCAACCATCTCATCCTCTGTCGTCCCCTTCTCCTCCTGCCCTCAATCTTTCCCAGCATCAGGGTCTCTTCAAATGAGTCATTCCCTTGTGGCTCAGCTGGTAAACTCAGTAATATGTGTTGTTTTGTTGTGGTGATTTGTTCTACAGCAGTAGGTAACTTAATACAGTGGTAGTCTGGGGTCACACCTTCTGAGTTCTCATTTGTTTTCATCATTAAAAGCTGTGTGCACTTGGGAACTTTAGCTTAATGAGGCTAATAATGAGAGCTATTGGGTGGGCCAAAAAGTTTGTTCAGGTTTTTCCATAAACTGTTATGGGTTATAATACTGCATGGGTTATTATACTAATTAAGTGAACTCATTCATGTCAGCTGCTTATCTCTACACCTGTCATATTGCAAGCAAGTAATAAATCTTTATTACCATCATTATAGTTATCATAATAGCTAAACTTAGTATATGAACATTAATACTTCAAAAATGGTTTTTCAAGGTAAACTCTTTGGAAAATTTATCATACAGTTTATAAATACCTTAAAATCTAATCATTAGGGTAGCAACATCAACTGACTATATATTGCTAATAATGTGTATGTATTAATGAGATGGCTGATTACCTTCAGTGCTCTTGGAAGAACTTAAAATACCTTAGGTAACATGTTTAGCATTGTCAAGGTTCAGACATTTCTGTGCCCAGAGAATTTGGTTTTAGATTCATCAGGGAATAAAATGGTATATCAACCCAGAACTAAAACATTGTGCTCCATTGCCCATCCTAGTCTCGCTTGACACCTATTCAGGGGAAGTCTATACAAAGATTCCCCATTGAAGGTGCTAATCTCACCACTAGGCTCAGCCTTCCCGGGCTTCCTGCTTATCCTACCCTTCCTATTTCCACCCCTGATTATGGTCCACAGCCCTGTTACTATAGGTGTTCTCTCTGGATCCAGAACTCTGAGAATGAAGGGAAAAGGATGAGTCTCCTCCCTTCTTTATAGTTCAAACCATGATAAATATCTAAAATAAATGTCAGGACAAACTGAACTATCCAAATTCATGTCCTCTAGTATTTTCTGGAACCCCCTCCGCTTAATAATCTCCATTTTCTGGCATGTCAAGCATATATTCTACTAAGGGTCTCAAGTTGGATTTGAAGGGAAGAGAAAATTCAGGACAATCCTAGGCACAGAATGAAGAAGGAAGATTTTCTTGTGAAAATCAAAGCCCTGGAAATTCCTTGAGTATTTATCTTAATCTGTCTGGGCCGCTATAACAAAATACCATATACTGGATGGGGTATAATAACACAAACTTATTTCTCATGGTTCTGCAAGCTGGGAGTTCAAGGTGCTGATGAAAACCTTCTTCCTGGTTCACAGACAGCACCTTTTTGCTGTGTCTTCACATGGTGAAAGCAGATAGGAGCTCTCTGAGGTCTGTCTTTTGAAGGAAATAATCCCATTTTTGAAGACTCCATGACCTAATCACCTCTCAAAGGCCCTAGCTCCTAATACCATCACATTGCTACTGCTAAGTCACTTCAGTCGTGTCCGACTCTGTGTGACCCCACAGACAGCAGCCCACCAGGCTCCCCCATCCCTGAGATTCTCCAGGCAAGAACACTGGACTGGGTTGCCATTTCCTTCTCCAATGCATGAAAGTGAAAAGTGAAAGTGAAGTCACTCAGTCGTATCTGACCCTCAGCGATCCCATGGACTCCTCCGTCCATGGGATTTTCCAGGCAAGAGTACTGGAGTGGGGTGCCAGTGCCTTCTCCGCTAAACAAGATGACACTCACTGAAATCTCATTGTGGAGCAGGGATAAACTGTGGGATTGGGATTGATGTGTACATACTACTATATATAGAATAGATAACTAGTAAGAACCTGCTGTATAGCACAGGGAACTCTACTCACTACTCTGTCATGGCCTATATGGGAAAAGAATCTAAAAAGGAGTGGGTATATGGGTATATATAACTGATTTACTTTGATGTACACTTAAAACACAGAACATGGTAAATCAACGGGGTTAGAATTTCAGTGTATGAATTTTAAGGGGATACAATTCAAATCAAAGCAGTACCTTTCAGGAGTTCATTGTTGATCCATACTGACAGTGGCCTTTTTATTTTATTTATTTATTTTTTTTTTTTGCAGTGGCCTTTTTAAAAAGTGGTCTCTGAGGTTGAATTTTTTCCTAGGCAGAAGTGGAGCCTGAGGTGAGGATTCTTGCAAAGTTGTTGTTGGGTAGAGTGAGCTCAGGAGAAAGGGGTATGGGGAAGTAGCAGAGGTCTGAGGAGAAAAGCCAAGCTGAGAGTATAGTCTCTATTCCAGGTAGAGAGTTCTGGATCTGGTCCTCTTTCAAGCAGAGGTCCTCCTACCCATCAATCATTGGCTGAGGCTGGGGAATGGTGGGAGGAAGATGCCGCCCTGCTTGGCGGAGGGTGATTCTTCAGCACTCAAGGCTATTTGGCTTCTGGCCTGTACACATCAGAATTCATTACCAGTGATACTATATCTCTGCTGTTCATATGTTGCTGTTCAGTTAGTAAAGTCCTGTCTTGACCCTTTGTAACCCCATGGACTGTAGCCCACCAGGCTCCTCTGTCCATGGAATTTCCCAGGCAAGAACACTGGAGTGGGTTGCCATTTCCTTCTCCAGGGCATCCTCCCGACCCAGGCATCAAATTTGCATGTCCTGCATTAGCAGGTAGTGGATTCTTTACCACTGAGCCACCAGGGAAGTCACCTGTGGCTTTAGATGGCCCACTTTGAGATTACAGCAGGCAGGGAATTCATGATGGGAGTGAAGAAGAGAGAAACAAAGACACTTACTTTGCTTTAATTTGCCCAGTGTTCCCTCTAAGATACTCCATCTTAAAGGCAAGGATTCCATGTGGCTGGTATAATCACTTTGAGGGCAGAGATGGTGCCTTGCTGGTTTTTAACAGTAAGACTGAGCCCAGTGCTTAGCTTGTGGGATTTTGAGTTTGTCACAGAGATCGTAAATAGCTGATTTCCATGGCTGTGTCTGGGTCGCATCAATCAATTTAGCTCCAGGATTTTTCAACCTCAGCAGTATTGATGTTTGGGGCTGGATAATTCTGTTATAGGAGGCTGTTTTTGGACTATAGGATGTTTAACAGCATCCCTACTAGATCCCAGCAGTGCTCCTACCCCCACCCCACCAAGCTATGACAATCCGAATGTCTCCAGGCATTGTCCTGTGTCCCCAGGAATAGGTGTATAAAATTACCCCTGGCTGAGAGCTACTGAGTTAGATCTTAGATCCAACTTTATGCAGTTGGTTGCAGTGTCTATGAGATAGCTAAAGGAATTCAAAGCAGCTGTTCTTTCATCCACCTGGGCTAAATAATTTAAGCATTCTTAATATCAGACTTTTGAATCATAAAGACCCTATGTCTTTGAAGAGAGAATAGGGTAAATTAAGTTTGACCTTTCAAGCCAGACAACAGGAATTTAGATCCACTTGCTACTTCATCACTTACTGAGTAAATACCCAGATGAGACTCTTAAGCACTCTGTGCTGGAGCTTCTTCATGGGGATAAAATGAGCTAGTATATTGTAGCCTGCTTAGAAGAGAGTCCAGTGCATATGAAGGGCCCAGTGAGTGGTGGTTGTGGATGTTGATAAAGACAAAAGTGGTTTCAGCCCCCTTGTGTTCTGATCTCAGGCATTCAACCCTGTCCCCTCTTAAACTGAAAGTCCCTGGCCTGTGTCTAGGGAAAGCTGTGGGGGTCTGGTGGGTGGTACCCCTACCTCGTCCCCAGGACTTAGTCCTTCTGTCACCTACCACTGCCCTAAATCAGTCCCTCAGGATCAGGGCTTCACTGTCCATCTTAAGATTGTTTCACCAAATGATGGGGGTGGGGGACTTTCTCCTCTCTCTCTCATTCTTTCTTTCTCTGGCTTTATTTCTCTCATCCTCTTTCTGTCTCAGTCTTCCTTTCACTCTGACTTGTGAGATTGCTTTAAAGAGTGGAGGGCCTACTTATTTTTACCTTGACTGTTTTTGCTTGTTCAGGAAAACAGAATTTAAGCAAAACATTTCTGTTGCCAGGTCAAGATGACCAGTACACAGTTATCCTGAGCTGATTTACTCAAAGAATCATTCTAAATCAATACATACTTACATGACTCATGCATATTCCTTTGCTTAAGACAGAATATTAAGGGGAAAATTATGTGCTATATAAGACAGAGCTGAAGAACCGAAATCACATTATGAACTATTGTTACCGTCCCACGAGAAGAAAATTAATCTAAAAGATCTTCTCACTGGTCTAAATTAAACTTGTCTGATATAAAACACATTTCACATTGTTTTTACATACCAAATGTGGGCCACATAGAGTTGCAGCTATGAAAGGAACTGAAAGTCTTTTCTTGATGTTATTTTTGCTGCTTATGTTCTTACTATGTGTTATGTTAAGTTGCTGAAAATTACACAAATTATACACTAGGGATATGATGTTAATTATTCATTAATGAGATGGAGTGATTTCAAAGCTTTGAAGCAGTCTGGAAAACTATAAATCCAAGGTCTCCTGCTCATAATCCTTACAAGTCGAAAATCTGACAAAGGTCAATTGTAAGCTGAATTTTATTACCCGAGCCTGATATACTTCATTTGCAAAAGTGATGACACAGCACTGTCCCTGCAGGCTGAGCCCAAGCTTTAACTCACTTCCTGTTGTGGTTTAGGCATATTTTAAGAGCAGTTGATGGTGTCTGATGATTTCGTTTCCAGATAGAGTCATTCTTCGTTCATCAAATATCTAACGAACATGTCTAATTGTTAAGGGAAAAGAAGCATTAAATAAGTCAGGTGTGATGAGAGCTGTGAAGAAAATACACAGGACTCCTGGGAGGGAGTCACTGTTTTGTCCAGGAGTTCAAGGTAAATCTCCGAGATAATAAGTGAACCAAGTGAGAAGTTGGAATATGCATATCTAAACCCAATTCTCAAAAGCCCCTCAGAGTTTTCCCACTATTGAGGTTACTTTTGCTCGCATTTTTCCATGTGTGGAGTGGAATGAGGGTTGGAAGAACAAGTGGACCCACTGACTGCGGTGGGAGTATGTTCTATATAGGAAGAGGGAAATGGGTCGATTTGGCTGGGGTCGGGGCAGAGAAGATGACAGTGTTTGCATCTACATGACCTTGCCCAGGGCCCAGAGCAGGGGCCGAATCAAGTGCCTGAGGAATCCTGGGACCTTTGCTGGCCTGTTTCCAAACCCCTCCCTAACTTGTCCTTTGCCATTCATTAGTTTAGCTTCCCCCTCTTTTGGTGCTTCATCTTTCATGACCTGACATACTTTCATCTACACTTACATCAAATTTCTTCTTTGAAAGGCTTCCCTGGTGCTTGTAACTGTTTGGCCCCTCTTTCAGTTAAGAATTATGCAGAAAACAAGCCACTGTATGTCTTCTAAGCATGAAGTGTTTGACACAGAGGCTTGCACCATTGATGAAAAGGGCAGGGAAGCCACCTTCAATTGTTTCCTGAAACATCATAGCAGTGGTCCCAGGCACTGACCTGAAATCCACTAGGGGTCCCAAGAATGCCTGACAAAGATGACTCTCAGAAGACTTACTTGAAGCTGTCTCTAACTTATACAACTGTGACTACCTGGAGGGAGAAACAGCCTCTTCTACTTTGCAGATTTCATTTTCCTGAGTGCATCCCTCATTGTTGACTCTAACCCACAGCTCCACAGGGAAGGGCATTCTGGGAAATGTAGTCCCAGTTTCTCCCCAGCAGTGCAGAGGAGACTTCAGAAAGAGAGGGGCGGAAATGCCAAGATGACAAAAACAGCATAGCGCAGCCACTACCCCACCTCCTGCCAGGTTTAACCACCTACCCCTTCATTTAAGGCTACGCCAGCCCCTTCTCTGTCATACTCAAAAGGTTTGCAGTTGTAAGTAATAAATCCTAATACACTAAGTCCCCCACATACAAACCTTCAAGTTACTAGTGGTTGTGGTTTTGCGTAATTTACAATACACACATTATGCTTTTGTATACTTTATAGCACTGTATACAGTTTAGTAGTATGTGTGTGTGTTCAGTCATGTCCATCTCTTTTTGACCTCATGGACTGCAGCCCACCAGGCTCCTCAGTCCATGGGATTTTTCAGGCCAGAATACTGGAGTGGGGTACCTTTTCATCCTCCAGGGAAATCTTCCCAACCCAGGGATTGAGCCTGCATCTCCTGCATTGGCAGGATTCTCTACCACTGAGCCACCTGGGAAGCCACAGTATAGTAATAAAGTATCTTTATTTCAAGCCCAGGGTGTCTGGAAGCAAGACTAAAAGCAGTGGTGATGTGGCTGGTACTGCTAAAAAGTGCCACCTGATGTACTACTACTGTACTTTTCAAGATACTGTACTGTAAGATTAAATTTTTTTTCTGTATTTTTTGTGTTTGTTTTTTATGTATTATTTGTGTGAAAAATATTATAAACCTATTACAGTAATAGCTGACTGTGTTAGTGGGGTACCTAGTCTAACTTTGTTGGACTTACAACAAATTGGACTTATGAATGTGCTCTTGGACTGGAATGCCTTTGCATAGAGGGGACTTACTGTGCTGCCCCTCAAAGTGATTATGGAACAGCTTTCATCACGTGGCTGTAGCTGGGTATATTGCCCACAGTCGAAATACCTCCCTCACACCCACACCATTGTTCTGATGCTAACCCCAGGCAGTTCTTTGTTCATAGCAGAGCTAAATTCATTGAGACCAAATCTTTAATTAGACATTCAGACAGTAGCAGTCCCCAGCCTGCATAAGGAGACATCTGTGTATCTGTGGTGCTTGAGGAAGGGAGAGGACAAAGGAAAGACAAGCTGAAAACTCCTCTCACAACTGAGTAAAAGAAAGTTCCCACCACCACTTGCGGCTCCCCTGGTGGTAGAGGGTCCGTCATCACATGTATGGGGGGAATGCCATATTCTAGGTACAGTATTAGGCAGTGGAGAATCAGTAATGAAAAAGTGTTCCTTTCATCTATTTTTACGTAACAAACAAGTCCAGGACTTGTGGCTTAAAACAGCAGTTATTTTACTGTCAAGTCTGAAGTTGGGCAGGGCTCTGCAGGGCTGACTCTTTTCTGCTCCCTGGGTCATGCTCCCAGGAACCTGGTGGATCCCCTTTCAAGGCAGCTCTCAGCTGAGAGCTCAGCTAGGTCTGCAGGCTCAGGCTTCATTTCTTTCCATGTGGATCTCTACACAAGCTTCTCTGAGGCTCCCCTGCCACAGGCCTCCTCATGACGTGGTGCCTGGGTTCCAAGAAAATGAAGCAGAAGTGCATTTTTAAAAAATTAAAATATAGTTGATATTGTGTTAGTTTCAAGTATACAGCAAAGTGGTTCAGTTATATATTTTTCATTCTTTTCCATTATAGGTTATTGCAAGATATTGAATATAGTTCCATGTGCTATATAGTAGGTCCTTTTTTCTTATCAGTTTTATGTAGTTTGTTAATCGCCTTCTCCTATTTATCCATATCCCTTCTCTCTTTCCTCTATGGGAGCTTCCCTGGTGGCTCAGATGGTAAAGAATCTGCCTGCAGTGCAGGAGACCTGGGTTTGATCCTTGGGTCAGGAATATCCCCTGGAGAAGACAATGGCAACTAACTCCAGTATTCTTGCCTGAAGAATTCCATGGACAAAGGACCTTGGCCAGCTACAGTCTATGGGATTGCATGACACGACTAAGCGACTAACCCACTCCTGTCTTTCTCCTTTGGTAGCCACACATTTACTTTCTGTGATTGTGAGTCTGTTTCTGTTTTGTGTATATATAGATTCATTTGTATTATTTTTTAGATTCCACATATGAGTGGTACAATATAATATAATACATAGCATATATGATATAATAATATCATATAATACCTTTCTCTGCCTGGCTTATTTCACTTGGTATGATATTCTGTAGGTCCATTCATCTTGCTGCACATGGTAATATTCCATTCCTGTTTTGTTGTTCAGTCACTCACTCATGTCCAACTCTTTGTGACCCCATGGACTGCAGCACTCCAGACTTCCCTGTCCTTCATTATTTCCCAGAGTTTGTTTAAACTCATTCCTGTTTATGGCTGAGTAGTACTTCCTTGTATATATATGTGTATATATATATATACCGCTTCTTCTAAAACCCATCAACAGATGTGCATTTTTATGACCTAGACCCAGAACTGTTTCTTCTGCTGTGCTTTGTTGGCAGAGACAGGAACAAGGGGAAGGTGCCTCTTGATGAAGAGAGGCAAGGTTCTGGGAGACATGTGGGATGAAAGCTATTGTCAGGGCCATCTTTGGAAAATACAGCATGCCACGTTATACTCAATGTGTTTGAGGAGCTCACTGACTAGAGGTGAAGATGGGCATGAAACAGATGACTAGAATACAGCCTGAAAAGTTTCTATGAAAACACTAAGAGAACTTCAGACTCTGCCCAGAGATTCCAGGAAGGTTAGAAGCAGTGACCTGAGCCTTGAAGAGTGAATTGACAGAGCAGTGAAGTAGAAGGGCATGGAAGCAGTTTGAGTGGAGGCAAAATAATTTGCAGTGGAGGCATCATGGCTCTTCTAGTGGCTCTGCTTCCCCAACTAGAGTAGGAATCCCATGAGGACTGCATGGATTTACCCACAGAGCCTAGCCTAGTGCCTGGCTCATCCCTTCACCTTGACCTTCAAGTTATTTGCACTCCTTCAGCAATTTCTCCTGAGTATAATTTTCATCAGACATAATTGTCCTTGTAGGCCTTGATGAGTTACTGATTCTGGCCAGATAAGCATTTTTTAGGCATTTGCTTTCCAAAATGGTCTAAACTATTACCACTTAGCTTCTTTGCAACCGAATCCACCCCAACCATCCTGCTATTTAAGTAGTGTCATCTTGCTGCTGGATTTCTTTCAAGCTAGGTGTTTTACTCAGCCAACTGCACCACTATAACCTGAAAACTCAACCAAGATCATGACAGTTTTCCAACAAGATGGTGTTTTTGCTCAACAGAGTTCTTTGCTGTTCATTTCCATTCTCTATTCTGATTTGTTCCCCACAGGTTGAAATTAAAAAGAGCTTTAGAGAAGACTGGGAATAGAGCAGGCAGAAGAATGAAGGTGTACGACCCACAGTTTTCCTTGACTTAGTCCAGTAGGCAGTAAAGAAAATGACACACGGTGAGACCTGGTGTCTGTTAGTGTTTCAGAAACGTGTTCTGGCTCCTTTTGGGGCCTCTCTTCATCTACGGACTGACAGTTCTTTGCTTTAACCAGTATATTATTTTGGATTGCACAGCAGTAAATCACTTTGGCATTCATTGAGGCTGCCTTGATTCAGCTTTTCAGACTCTAATAAGTGCCTGTGGGTCTTCTGAAATTGAATCCTTCATTCAGTGACTAGTGGATCACGCTGTATACATTATGTTTGGGGCATCCACTCTTGATTCTTTTCTGACTGCCAGAAGGAATCTTCTACCCTTCAGTTCTCTGTACAAACTCCAGTGGAATGAAAAAGCCCTAGTCTTGATCGTTTTCATCACGCAGTGGTTTATTTAGTTTGCAAAACAAAGATAGCAACTAGCAGGTAAGTACTGAAATTTAGTTTGTAATTGTTCTTTTCTTCTTTTTCTAGATATACTTAACAAAGATATACCTTAATCTCTCTTTGAAATGAAGTCTTGTTAGGGAAAGAGAATTCTAAATAAACCCTTAAATGCTTGGAACTGAAACTTGCTTTGAATGGGTTTAGATATTTCACATTGTCATTGACCTTTCCCTGATTCTTCCAGTTGGCATTGACTGTCGTGATGAGCCTGCTGGTGAATTGTCCCAGCCTCTCTTTTGGCCATCATTTCATCCCCCCTTTACTTCACTTTGATTCCAGGATCCATCATTGTGACCACTTATTTACAAGTACTTCAGTTCTCTCATTCCCTCATTTCTTTGACTTATTTGCCTGGCAAAGCCTTGACCTTGATTAAATCCCACCTTCTTTGTGCCTGCACCTGAACAGGTTGAATGTTCCTAGAAAAACGTGCTGACTGGTTCCCTTTCTGACTTCTTCTGGACAATGACCAGAGTACCCAAGAATGCCAGGGAGCCTCGTAGGTGTGCTTCGCTCCTCACCATAATGAGCAATTCTATTCATTTCTTCTTCCCATCCTTCCTTTCTTGGCCTCTTCCTTTCATTCATTCGTTTAAAAATCTTTAATTGTTCAATAAGTAGGCAATGCCTGGCATAATTCCAGACATTCAGACTACATCAGGGAACCAAACAAAGAGCCCCTATCCTTGTAGTGCCCACCTTTTAATTGTTGAAGTAGGGAGGACCCCTTCCAAGGCATGAGAGTGGGCCCTCATCTGTCACTCAGAAATGCATTGCCTGAGGGGCACATGTGCTGCCAGAGCAAGAGACTTTATTGGGAAGGGCAACCAGGCGGAAGGCAACAGGGTAAGGGAACCCAGAAGAACTGCCCTGCCATGTGGTTCGAGGTCTCAGGTTTTATGGAGATGGGCTTAGTTTCTGGGTTTTTGCTGGCCAGTCATTCTGATCCAGGGTCCTTCCTGGTGGTGTGTATATTGCTTAGCCAAGATGGACTCCAGTGAGGAGGGTTCTGGGAGGTTGGTAAGACATGAGCTTTCCCTAATTCTAACAGTTGGTAGTAGTTTTTAGTTCCGTATTCCTTATCAGGACCTTCTCAGTGGCTACTATCTTACCTGACCAGGGTGGTCAGTTTCAGTCAGTGTTGCCTCTAACATAATGAGTGAGACAGTGAAAATAAACTAATAAAAATAATATGGCATGTTAGAATATGATGTAGCAAAGGAAAAAGTAGTGTTGGGTTGTGAATGAATATACTTTCTAAGTAGTGTGATGTAGGGGGCTTGCTGAAGGTGACATCTGAAAAGACTGAATAGGAGTTGGCCGGCTGTGATTTCCCACCGTCTTCTTGCCCTGCACCCTCTCGCCTCCTTTAGCTGTACTCCCACCACCCACCCAGGCTCTGCATATGATCTTGTCTGTACTTTGAGAGAGACTAGAAGCAGTCGAACAGGCTTTTCTGTGGCCATCCCCTCTCTCACTCTCTGCCTTCCTGCTGTTACTGTGCTCCAAGTGGCTGCCGCTGTCCTGGGAGCCCTCCAGTTATGTGCTGAATCCTTCGCATTTCACCTTCTCAAGGACATTGCTTCTGTGATCATCTCTTCTCTCTTGCATCATCAGTTTTTGCTCTCTACTTAATCATTAAAACATGCTCCTATAACTCGTAAGAAAAATCCCTTGACCACCGCCCCCCCCATTCTCTTCCAATGACCACCTCATTTCCCTCCTGCACTCCACAGAAAAACTTGTTCAATGATTTGTCTAGTGTCCTTGTCTCCACTTTCTCACCTATGATTCTCTCTCTCTCTCTTTTTTTTTTAATTGAAATATGGTTGATATGGATTTCCTTGGTGGCTCAGAAGATAAAGAATCCACCTGCCATGCAGGAGACCCTGGTTTGATTCCTGGGTCAGGACGATCCCCTGGAGGAGGGCATGGCAACCCATTCTAGTCTGCTTGCCTGGAGAATCCCCACGGACAGAGGAGCCTGGCAGGCTACAGTCCGTTGGGTCACAAAGAGTTGGATACAACCGAGCAACTAAGCACAGCACGTAGTTGATATACAGTACTGACAGTTACAGGTGTATAGCAAGCAAGTGAAGTGAAGTCGCTCAGTCGTGTCCGACTCTTTGCAACCCCATGAACTGTAGCCTACCAGGCTCCTCCGTCCGTGGGATTTTCCAGGCAAGAGTGCTGGAGTGGGTAGCCATTTCCTTCTCCAGAGTATCTTCCCGATCCAGGGATCGAACCCAGGTCTCCTGTATTGTAAGCAAGAGGCTTTACCGTCTGAGCCACCAGGGAAGTCTATAGCAAGCAAAGTGATTGTTAAACATTTTTTCAGATTATATTCCATTATAGGTTATTGAATATAATTCCCTGTACTATGTGGTATATCCTTGTTGCTTATCTATTTTATGTATAGTAGTTTGTATCTGCTAATCCCCTGCTCCTAATATGTCCCTCCTTCTCTCCCTCTCCTTTTTGGTAACCTTAAATTTGTTTTCTATGTCTGTGAGTCTATTTCTGTTTTATAAATAAGTTCATTTGTATCATTTTTTTAGATTCTACATACAAGTGATATCAAATGATTTTTGTCTGACTTATTTCACTTAGTGTGATAATCCATAGGTCCGTCCTGTTCCTGCAGTAGACATCATCTTATGCCAGCTGTCAGTTGATGGGCCCAGCCTCTTTTCAAACTACTGGATCTGAGCTTTCTCCCTCCATAGACACTGTTTTTTATTAAGATCAGTTTTAACCATACCCAGCACTCATGCCATTTCTGTTATCCTACTTGCTTTGTCAACAGCATTTGTCCATATGGTACGTTATTGCTTTCTTGAAAAACATTATTTTCTTGACTCAGAAGGCATCTCATGATCTCCTGATTTCTCCCTTCTTTTCTGACCCTTTCTCAGTCTCCTTTGCTCATGCTCCTCTTCCACGTGACCTCTAGATTTTAGAGTATCCTAAGATCTGGTTGTGGGTGCCTCTCCTTGTGTGTCTCCTTATAATCCCATGAAGTTCAATGCAGAGCTTTTATATCACTTCTATATGTCACTCAAGGCTTGAAGCACCAGGGTTTACTTCTTGATCTCAGGATAGCAGCGGGAGTGGGGAAGAGTTACCATTTACATGTAATCTTCAGGGACCCAGCATCACAGTAACTTCATCCAGAGACTTGCCTTTGTGGAAGGGAAAGGCAAATTGCATACCAGGGCTTCTGCTCATAGCTCAGTAGCCTGAGCACATTCTATGGCTCCAGCCTAACTACTGGGTCAGGAAGCCCAGCTTTATATGTGCCCAGGGTAGAGGAGAACCCAATGCCAGTGATACATGGATGGCCCCCACACAACATGATTTCAAATGCATTATATAATTTCATGTGCAATTTATATCTATATATACCTGTCTATCTCTCTGTCTTGGCCCCATAAAGTAAGCAAAGGAGTTATATTAGCATTACACCAATGAGGAACTGATAGGAGATGAAGTATAATCTATCAGCTACATTTCTGATCATACAAGCCCCAGTTTTTGACAGCTTTTTCATAACCTATAGGTAAAAAAGCAGTTTGTAAACTATCACTCCTTGCACTGTTTCTGCATCCTCTAGTTTCTGTCAGCATTCCACCAAAAGATAACTAGAATAGGCCTAGGAAGAATATCATAACCTTTCCAAGTGCGTTAGAAAGTTATTTCCAAAGTCAAATTTGCTGCTTCACTGGCAGCAGATAAGATACTCACCTGTCCTTTCTGGGTCATGCTGTTAATTCATGGCTGTTAATCACTGCACCTTATTAAGGACATAATGGCACATTGATTATTGACTGGGTCATAACTGTGAATAGTTATCAGCAGATCAATCGTTCATGATAATATAAAGTGTAACTGTGATGATACAGTTGTCTCCAAGTTCAGCTTATCTAATACATCACCTTGAAGAAAAAGAGAAATGTTATGATGAGGACTTTTGGAATTGCGTAGATCAGAACTGACATTGCTTACTTCTGAGAAGATTTAGTACTCCATGAAAGGAATGTCCTCAGAGGGAACATTTTCTCTCCTACCCTCCCATTGGGCATGAGACCAACATCTATTCATATTCATCACATTGTACTCAGCATAATTTTGCAGTTAGTTGATCTGATGAATTGTGAGTTCCCTGAGATCTAGGACCATGTTTTAGCCTTTTCTGTATCCCAGCTTAGTACCTAGGATGTTAAGTTTATCTTTAGGTATGTGTTGGATGACTGTGAATGGTTATGTTGTGAAGTAGATAAGACATTTGTTTTACAGAATAGATATACTGTGATAGTTAGGTGATGGAGGAAGGGTATTCTGTCTCAGTGTGTATTAATTAGCACTACTCATCAGATATAACTCCTCTTCCTGGTGTCCTCATAGACAAATGGGTCCAGATGACGACTTCTGTTCAGTGAGCTGGGCGCAGAAGTGGTGTGTGTCCTCATGAAACCTTCTGAGCTCTGCTTTCCCTCTGGCACAGTCACTCTCAGCATGGGTCACTGAGTCACTGCAGTAAGCTAACCTGTAGTGAATACATATTGGCTTGGCCAGAAGGGTCATTCAGAACCCAAATGAACTTTCTGGCCAACCCAGTAATACAAACTGGAAATAGAACTTTATCATAGCACAAGCCAATAGAAGCAATGTAACTCTAAATTTTTGGTAACAGTGTATAAAAAGTAAAGGATGGGCAAAGTTAATTTTGATGTTTTATTTAATATAGATCTAAATTATCATTTAAATGTGGAATCAAGAGATAAAGAGATACTTTATATTCTTGTTTTCAGATTTCTCAGTCTTCAAAACCTAGTTCATGTTTTCCACAGATCTCAATTGGACTAGCTGTATTTGAAGTACTTAGTAGCTCTCATACAGACAGTATAGTTTACCATTTCTGGTCAGTTTAGTCACTCAGTCCTGTCTGACTCTTTGCGACCCCGTGGACTGGAGCAAGCCAGGCTTTCCTGACAAACACCAACTCCTGGAGCTTGCTCAAACTCATGTCCATCGAGTTGCTGATGCCATCCAACCATCTCATCTTCTGTCATCCCCTTCCCTGCCTTCAATCTTTCCCAGCATCGGGGTCTTTTCCAATGAGTCAGTTCTTTGCATCAGGTGGCCAAAATATTGGACTTTCAGCTTCAGCATCAGTCCTTCCAATGAATATTCAGGACTGAATTCCTTTAGGATTGACTGGTTGGATATCCTTGCCGTTCAAGGGACTCTCAAGAGTCTTCTCCAGCATC
>SJYA01002087.1:27996-98914 GCA_006410615.1 Neotragus moschatus
AACATAATGAGTGAGACAGTGAAAATAAACTAATAAAAATAATATGGCATGTTAGAATATGATGTAGCAAAGGAAAAAGTAGTGTTGGGTTGTGAATGAATATACTTTCTAAGTAGTGTGATGTAGGGGGCTTGCTGAAGGTGACATCTGAAAAGACTGAATAGGAGTTGGCCGGCTGTGATTTCCCACCGTCTTCTTGCCCTGCACCCTCTCGCCTCCTTTAGCTGTACTCCCACCACCCACCCAGGCTCTGCTTATGATCTTGTCTGTACTTTGAGAGAGACTAGAAGCAGTCGAACAGGCTTTTCTGTGGCCATCCCCTCTCTCACTCTCTGCCTTCCTGCTGTTACTGTGCTCCAAGTGGCTGCCGCTGTCCTGGGAGCCCTCCAGTTATGTGCTGAATCCTTCGCATTTCACCTTCTCAAGGACATTGCTTCTGTGATCATCTCTTCTCTCTTGCATCATCAGTTTTTGCTCTCTACTTAATCATTAAAACATGCTCCTATAACTCGTAAGAAAAATCCCTTGACCACCGCCCCCCCCATTCTCTTCCAATGACCACCTCATTTCCCTCCTGCACTCCACAGAAAAACTTGTTCAATGATTTGTCTAGTGTCCTTGTCTCCACTTTCTCACCTATGATTCTCTCTCTCTCTCTTTTTTTTTTAATTGAAATATGGTTGATATGGATTTCCTTGGTGGCTCAGAAGATAAAGAATCCACCTGCCATGCAGGAGACCCTGGTTTGATTCCTGGGTCAGGACGATCCCCTGGAGGAGGGCATGGCAACCCATTCTAGTCTGCTTGCCTGGAGAATCCCCACGGACAGAGGAGCCTGGCAGGCTACAGTCCGTTGGGTCACAAAGAGTTGGATACAACCGAGCAACTAAGCACAGCACGTAGTTGATATACAGTACTGACAGTTACAGGTGTATAGCAAGCAAGTGAAGTGAAGTCGCTCAGTCGTGTCCGACTCTTTGCAACCCCATGAACTGTAGCCTACCAGGCTCCTCCGTCCGTGGGATTTTCCAGGCAAGAGTGCTGGAGTGGGTAGCCATTTCCTTCTCCAGAGTATCTTCCCGATCCAGGGATCGAACCCAGGTCTCCTGTATTGTAAGCAAGAGGCTTTACCGTCTGAGCCACCAGGGAAGTCTATAGCAAGCAAAGTGATTGTTAAACATTTTTTCAGATTATATTCCATTATAGGTTATTGAATATAATTCCCTGTACTATGTGGTATATCCTTGTTGCTTATCTATTTTATGTATAGTAGTTTGTATCTGCTAATCCCCTGCTCCTAATATGTCCCTCCTTCTCTCCCTCTCCTTTTTGGTAACCTTAAATTTGTTTTCTATGTCTGTGAGTCTATTTCTGTTTTATAAATAAGTTCATTTGTATCATTTTTTTAGATTCTACATACAAGTGATATCAAATGATTTTTGTCTGACTTATTTCACTTAGTGTGATAATCCATAGGTCCGTCCTGTTCCTGCAGTAGACATCATCTTATGCCAGCTGTCAGTTGATGGGCCCAGCCTCTTTTCAAACTACTGGATCTGAGCTTTCTCCCTCCATAGACACTGTTTTTTATTAAGATCAGTTTTAACCATACCCAGCACTCATGCCATTTCTGTTATCCTACTTGCTTTGTCAACAGCATTTGTCCATATGGTACGTTATTGCTTTCTTGAAAAACATTATTTTCTTGACTCAGAAGGCATCTCATGATCTCCTGATTTCTCCCTTCTTTTCTGACCCTTTCTCAGTCTCCTTTGCTCATGCTCCTCTTCCACGTGACCTCTAGATTTTAGAGTATCCTAAGATCTGGTTGTGGGTGCCTCTCCTTGTGTGTCTCCTTATAATCCCATGAAGTTCAATGCAGAGCTTTTATATCACTTCTATATGTCACTCAAGGCTTGAAGCACCAGGGTTTACTTCTTGATCTCAGGATAGCAGCGGGAGTGGGGAAGAGTTACCATTTACATGTAATCTTCAGGGACCCAGCATCACAGTAACTTCATCCAGAGACTTGCCTTTGTGGAAGGGAAAGGCAAATTGCATACCAGGGCTTCTGCTCATAGCTCAGTAGCCTGAGCACATTCTATGGCTCCAGCCTAACTACTGGGTCAGGAAGCCCAGCTTTATATGTGCCCAGGGTAGAGGAGAACCCAATGCCAGTGATACATGGATGGCCCCCACACAACATGATTTCAAATGCATTATATAATTTCATGTGCAATTTATATCTATATATACCTGTCTATCTCTCTGTCTTGGCCCCATAAAGTAAGCAAAGGAGTTATATTAGCATTACACCAATGAGGAACTGATAGGAGATGAAGTATAATCTATCAGCTACATTTCTGATCATACAAGCCCCAGTTTTTGACAGCTTTTTCATAACCTATAGGTAAAAAAGCAGTTTGTAAACTATCACTCCTTGCACTGTTTCTGCATCCTCTAGTTTCTGTCAGCATTCCACCAAAAGATAACTAGAATAGGCCTAGGAAGAATATCATAACCTTTCCAAGTGCGTTAGAAAGTTATTTCCAAAGTCAAATTTGCTGCTTCACTGGCAGCAGATAAGATACTCACCTGTCCTTTCTGGGTCATGCTGTTAATTCATGGCTGTTAATCACTGCACCTTATTAAGGACATAATGGCACATTGATTATTGACTGGGTCATAACTGTGAATAGTTATCAGCAGATCAATCGTTCATGATAATATAAAGTGTAACTGTGATGATACAGTTGTCTCCAAGTTCAGCTTATCTAATACATCACCTTGAAGAAAAAGAGAAATGTTATGATGAGGACTTTTGGAATTGCGTAGATCAGAACTGACATTGCTTACTTCTGAGAAGATTTAGTACTCCATGAAAGGAATGTCCTCAGAGGGAACATTTTCTCTCCTACCCTCCCATTGGGCATGAGACCAACATCTATTCATATTCATCACATTGTACTCAGCATAATTTTGCAGTTAGTTGATCTGATGAATTGTGAGTTCCCTGAGATCTAGGACCATGTTTTAGCCTTTTCTGTATCCCAGCTTAGTACCTAGGATGTTAAGTTTATCTTTAGGTATGTGTTGGATGACTGTGAATGGTTATGTTGTGAAGTAGATAAGACATTTGTTTTACAGAATAGATATACTGTGATAGTTAGGTGATGGAGGAAGGGTATTCTGTCTCAGTGTGTATTAATTAGCACTACTCATCAGATATAACTCCTCTTCCTGGTGTCCTCATAGACAAATGGGTCCAGATGACGACTTCTGTTCAGTGAGCTGGGCGCAGAAGTGGTGTGTGTCCTCATGAAACCTTCTGAGCTCTGCTTTCCCTCTGGCACAGTCACTCTCAGCATGGGTCACTGAGTCACTGCAGTAAGCTAACCTGTAGTGAATACATATTGGCTTGGCCAGAAGGGTCATTCAGAACCCAAATGAACTTTCTGGCCAACCCAGTAATACAAACTGGAAATAGAACTTTATCATAGCACAAGCCAATAGAAGCAATGTAACTCTAAATTTTTGGTAACAGTGTATAAAAAGTAAAGGATGGGCAAAGTTAATTTTGATGTTTTATTTAATATAGATCTAAATTATCATTTAAATGTGGAATCAAGAGATAAAGAGATACTTTATATTCTTGTTTTCAGATTTCTCAGTCTTCAAAACCTAGTTCATGTTTTCCACAGATCTCAATTGGACTAGCTGTATTTGAAGTACTTAGTAGCTCTCATACAGACAGTATAGTTTACCATTTCTGGTCAGTTTAGTCACTCAGTCCTGTCTGACTCTTTGCGACCCCGTGGACTGGAGCAAGCCAGGCTTTCCTGACAAACACCAACTCCTGGAGCTTGCTCAAACTCATGTCCATCGAGTTGCTGATGCCATCCAACCATCTCATCTTCTGTCATCCCCTTCCCTGCCTTCAATCTTTCCCAGCATCGGGGTCTTTTCCAATGAGTCAGTTCTTTGCATCAGGTGGCCAAAATATTGGACTTTCAGCTTCAGCATCAGTCCTTCCAATGAATATTCAGGACTGAATTCCTTTAGGATTGACTGGTTGGATATCCTTGCCGTTCAAGGGACTCTCAAGAGTCTTCTCCAGCATCACAGTTTAAAAGCATCAATTCTTCGGTGCTCAGCTTTCTTTATGATCCAACTCTAACATGCATACATGACTACTGGGAAAACCATAGCTTTGACTAGACGGACCTTTGTCAACAAAGTAATGTCTCTGCTTTTTAATAGACTATCTAGGTTGGTCATAGCTTTTCTTCCAAGAAGCAAGTGTCTTTTAATTTCATGGCTGCAGTCACCATCTGCAGTGATTTTGAGGCCAAGAAAATAAAGTTTGTCACGGTTTCCATTGTTTTCCCATCTATTTGTCATGAAGTGATGGGACCGGATTGAAGAAAGTGGAGAAAACCACTACACTATTCAGGTATGACCTAAATTAAATCACTTATGACTATACAGTGGATGTGAGAAATAGATTTAANGGCCAAGAAAATAAAGTTTGTCACGGTTTCCATTGTTTTCCCATCTATTTGTCATGAAGTGATGGGACCGGATTGAAGAAAGTGGAGAAAACCACTACACTATTCAGGTATGACCTAAATTAAATCACTTATGACTATACAGTGGATGTGAGAAATAGATTTAAGGGACTAGATCTGATAGACAAAGTGCTTCATGAACTATGGACGGAAGTTTGTGACATTGTGCTGGAGACAGTTATCAAGACCATCCCCAAGAAAAAGAAATGCAAAAAAGCAAAATGGCTGTCTGAGGAGGCCTTACAAATANTTCTGCCATAAGGATGGTGTCATCTGCATATCTGAGGTTATTGATATATCTCTCAGCAATCTTGACTCCAGCTTGTGCTTCTTCCAGCCCAGCGTTTCTCATGATCTACTCTGCATATAAGTTAAATAACCAGGATGACAATATACAGCCTTAAAGCAACGTGAATTTCTGCAACAATAACCACACTCATCTTCAAATGAGAGTTAAGTGGAACAGACTTTTGAATTATTCATCACCTCATTCAGCAAACACTTATTGAGCCCTTTCTATTTGTCAGGCCCTGAACTAGGTACCAAAATCTTGGGCTCCAAAATCACTGCAGATGGTGACTGCAGCCATGAAATTAAAAGATGCTTGCTCCTTGGAAGAAAAACTATGACAAACCTAGACAGCATAATTTAAAAGCAGAGACATTACTTTGCTGACAAAGGTCTGTCTAGTCAAAGCTATGGTTTTTCCAGTAGTCATGTATGGATGTGAGAGTTGTACTATAAAGAAAGCTGAGTGCCAAAGAATTGATGCTTTTGAACTGTGGTGTTAGAGAAGACTCTTGAGAGTCTCTTGGACTGTAAGAAGATCCAACCAGTCAGTCCTAAAGGAAATGTCCTGAATATTCATTGGAAGGACTGATGTTGAAGCTGAAGCTCCAATACTTTGGCCACCTGATGTGAAGAAATGACTCACTGNACTGAAGAATTGATGCTTTTGAACTGTGGTGTTAGAGAAGACTCTTGAGAGTCTCTTGGACTGTAAGAAGATCCAACCAGTCAGTCCTAAAGGAAATGTCCTGAATATTCATTGGAAGGACTGATGTTGAAGCTGAAGCTCCAATACTTTGGCCACCTGATGTGAAGAAATGACTCACTGGAAAGGCCCCTGATGCTGGAAAAGATTGAAGCAGGAGGAGAAGGGGATGACAGAGGATAAGATGCTTGGATGCCATCACCAACTCGATGGATGAGTTTCAGCAAGCTCCAGGAGTTGGTGATGGACAGGGAGGCCTGGCATGCTGCAGTCCATGGGGTTGCAAACAGTCAGACACGACTGAGCGACTGAACTGAGCTGAACTGGGTGCAAATTCTTTTTTGTCTGTGCTGCTGGGTCTTCCTTGTGGCACGCAGGCTCAGTTGTTGTAGAGCACGTTTCTTTAGTTGTGGCACATGGGCTTAGCTGCCCTGAGGCATGCAAGATCTTAGTTCCCCCAACCAGGGATCAAACCCATGCCTCTTGCATTGGAAGTGGATTTATCACTAAAGCACCAGGGAAGTCCCTGAACCAGATACAAACTTGAAACCAAGCCAATCCCTGACCTCAGGGAGCTCACAGCCTAGGAGGAGTGATGTGAGGTAGAGAGCACTCGTAATGGACACTCATGACCGAGCTTTCAGAGCTCGTGGGAAAGGGTCAGGCTGTGAAGAATGGGCAGGATCTGTCCTGGGAGAGAAAGATGTCATCATGAATGAGGCACTGGAGGGGCCAGCAGGATGCGGTGAGGAGAAACCTGTGGCAAGGATGCAGGGGGCCTGGGCTGTAGTTCTGATTCTGTCATTAACCGAGAAAACCCCTTCCCCTCTCTGGGCCTCAGTTTCCCACCTGCTGACAAGGGAGCTTGACTTAGCGGCGCTAGCATCGGAGAGTCTATGGTGGCAGATGCTGGGGGGTGAGGGGAGGATGGGAGGAAAGTTTCTACAGTTTGATTTTGTTCAGTGGTTTTCCAGGCAGCGTGCCTGAGCCAGGTGGGCAACTGCCCCTAGTCCAGGCCAGGGGAGCCCCAGCTGGTAAGACTCCGCCTCATCCTTCTTTCTGTGAACACATTGTTAATGCAACAGGGAGTGGATTCTGGGTGCTAGCCCCTTGGGTGAGGGTCCAGGAGTGAAGTGCTCTGTGACCAAGAACCTTCGATAGCTTGGCAGGGTCCAGTTGCCCTCAGGGAGGACATCCTTGTGTTTACCCTGTGTGGTGAGGTCGTTCACATGGGTTTGAGAGCAAAAAAAGACACCAGTAGGTTGCTCAACCACATTCTCACTGGATGACCAGGCTCCCAGACCATCTATAACTGCTCTGTTCCAAAGCCCACTCCTCAGCAAAGGGGACAATACACTTTGTGATTATGTTAATCTGCAATTTCCCTGAAATGGTGGGAGAAATGGTGGTGCCCTGACCACCTTAGGGGAACACGGGCAACATGACCCTGGGACTTATACCAGGAACAGAATAGCCCAGCGTGACTGCTGCTGATGGTGCCTTGGAGGGCAATTAGACCAGAGCAATCCATCAAGGTCAAATCATGGAAGGTCTTACATGCTGGGTTGAGGAGTTGGGTTTCAGACTGTGGGGATGGCTGATGGGAGATGAGCTTAGGAAAATATGCTGACAGCAGTGAGTGACACAGACTCAGAGGCCCCAGTGTCAGAGGGCAGGAGAGGGTCCCAGCAGCTGGGAGAGGGTCTTTCCCAGGCAGAGGGAGAGGGGATGGAAAGGGGCAGGAGTGGGCAGATGGGAGAGATTCTACAGGAGGAGGAACCCACAGGACTTAGCCACTGTCTAGAATGGGGAAGCCATGGAGAGGGAGAAAAGGGAGGTAGCCTGGGAAAGTTCCAGCTTTCCTCCCAGCGTGGATCCAGCAAATCATACCTCTCAAATCACAGAGCAGCATAAGGCTGTCTACATAGCACAAAATACGGACAACTCAAAACATTCAGAAAGCCCTTGGCTGCTATCAGGTCCCCAAATATCCGGAAAGCCATTCTGCTTTTCGTCTAAATGCTTGCAAAGGGCAGGGGAGTAATTTGGCTTCTCTGCCTCTAGCCCCCACGGTCCCCCACAAAGCATTCTGCAGGAAGGCAGCAGAGAGCCAAGGTGCCAGGCAAAGGGGGAGCCAAGCCCCTGCTCTCATCAGAAACCATGCCGGTATTTTTAGCACTGCAATCAACAACAGGGCCCGCCTCTGGATCGGCTCAGGCAGCCTGGGCCGAGCAGGGCTGTTAAAAATGGAACGGCACACACAGCAATCAGTTGCAGCGGGCAAGGGGCACCCGGCGGGGCAGCAGCTGTGGCATCTGAAGCTATTGGCCCTCAAGCTGGCAAGGGGGGATAGGGGAACAGCCTCCCAGATCAGGCTGGTGTTCTGAGGTCACACATCCCATACCTTCATGTCCCAGATCCACCTGTGATGCTCCTAAAGCATCCAGGAGTTAGACCCCTGCCCCAAAGCACTGCTTTCACTCTGGCTGTTTACTGTGCCAGAAACCCCACCATTAGCATCAGTACCTGCCACGCCAAGGGCAGGTGCCTGGGGAGCCGAGGGTGAAAGGGGGAGGGGATACAGACCAGGGATGCTCAGGGCCGGAAGATGGAGGAATCCCGAGGAAGCTGGACAGCACAGGACACAGGGGGCCTATCGTGTCCACTAAAACAGGGGGGTCCAACTCTTGCTGCCTCTGCTGCCACTCACTTCCCTGTTCTGATAGGAAAGGGAGCTGCAGAGGGAGCCCCAGCCAAGACAGTGTCCCTTCCAGGGCGGGGCGTTGTAGTAAGCAGCTGGGACAGTGCATTCATCACACTGAGACCCAGGAGGCCTGGGTTTGGAGCCACTTCTATCTGTCTGTGATAGCTTTGGGGGCTCAAGCAAAAGCCTCCTCTCTCTGGCCACCATGGCTTTATCTGTAAAATGACAAAGTGGGAGTAAGACCTAGACACTCTGTATTTTGAGTTGGCAGCAGCAGGCTGGGTGCAGAGTGGTGGATTTTTCAGGGGTTCTGGTCACACCTCCTCCCCTATCTCAGAGCAGAGGACTCCTGGCCGGGATAGAGATGGGTCCTGCAAGACGGGGGGACTCTCGGTGCCTCCTCCCAGAGCCCAAGGGACCAGTCAAACTGGGAAATTTTGGCATCATGATCTTGCCCCAGTGGGAGCTGAGAGGGCTCTGTGGGGGTGCAGAGAGAACAGGAAATGAAGCGGGAACCCAGAATTATCAGAGCAGAAGGGACTCCAAAGGTCAGGCAGCCCCGTACCCTCATTGTGCAAACCCTGGAGCTGAAGCGAGCTGACAGACAAAGGGCACCAGTGACCCAGGCAGACGTGTGCCCGCGTGAAGGCAGGCATGGAACAGCTGGAGCCAGGACAGCTCTCTCCATCCTTCTCCTGGGTGCTGGGTCCTTCAAGCGCTCCTTCCCTTGGGGTCTTTAGAAACCCCATTTGCCCCCAACCGAGCCCTCAGCCTCACAGACAGGCTGTGGGGGCTTTGCAGTCATCTGGCAGCCAGCGTGTGGGTAGGCGGGCGGACGGGATGGTGGTGTTTATTGAATCTGTGGAGGAGCGTAAATCTGCGTCAACCTGCCTCAGAAGTGTTCAGCTGGCAGGCGTGCTGTCTCGGAAGACACTTCACTGCCTGTCCTAGAACCCTTTATCCCCTACCCCCCGCGCTTCCCCCAGTGGGACGGATTCAGGCCCGACAAGCCAGGCACCTTACATGAAGAGGCACCTTGACAGGTCACTCCTTCCATCCCCCTGCCTCACTCCCCTGGTGGCAGCCATGTCCTGTCAGCATCTTCAAGGAATGCCCTAGACAAACGTGCTCCAGGGCTGGTGGGCCCTGCAGATGTTCAGCAGCTGGATGAGCCCCCTTCAGGCACGGGAAGCCCCCTGGCTGCCTTCTCTGCAGGAACCTGTGCCCCCAGAGTCGTGGCAGGAGGAAGCACCCCAGTGCTCCCCGCCTGTCTCTGACTGCCCTACAGGCATGACGTCCTCCCACCTGGAAGGTGGATACCCAACCCCCCCGGCATGCAGACTCAAGCATCCAAGGCTGGCATATGGCAGAGCCATGTACGTCACTGTGGAGTGGGTTGATGGTGCATCTCGTGTTTCCTCAACACCTCAGAAGGCGGGACGAGAATCTGCTGTCTGACAGCCTCAGGCCCCACAGCCTGCAGAAGGCTCAGTTACACACCTACCGCTGCAGATGGCTGGGCAAAGTCGGGGGAGGGGGCGACTGGCTCTCTCACTGCCACTGCTGCTCAGCCTGGGAGATGGGTGATGCCCACCCACCCAGCAGCAACGGAAGAGCCAAGTGCCACCCCCCATCCTGGGGCTGTCCTGCTGGGCAGCGGCAGGCTTGGCCACTGCCCTCTCTGAGTCTTGGGAGGTTCTCTGCTGATGGCTCAAAGTACCCCTAAAGCAGCTGGATACGAGGGACCAAGAGAGGGGCTGGCCGGGATGTAGCAAAGGGGAAAAAGAAAGAAACTGCATGAAGAAGATTGGCATCTCTCCAAAAACAGCCAAGGGAACAGTGACTTCTCCCAAGAGGAAGGAGGAGCATCCACCCTCCGAGCCAAGTAACAGTCAGAGCTGAGAGAGAGGAGGTCTCAGGTGGGGCAGAGCAACAGAAAGGGACAAGAAGGAGAGAGTGAGAGATGGGGGTGGGAATGCCTCAGTGTCTTCACCTGCACAAGGTCCCTGAGGTCTCTCCTGGCTCTGACTCTATGATTCTAGAAAGGCAGAGACACTGATCAGCGACTCCATACTCAACCTCTCCCTCCGTCCCTCTCTACTCTTGGTCCATCCTTTGAGCGGCTCTCAAGGTCTGCCTGGGAGACCCTGTGTGCCTCTCATTCTTCCCCGTGTCTCCTTGTTTGCATCTGCCTCTCTCTAGTGAGATCACCCCAACTGAGGGTCCTGTGCAGGGACACGCTTCATGGACTTGAGGAAGCGAGCACCCACACTTCAGAAACACTAGTTTATAACCAAGAATCAGCTCCATAGAGAGGATAAAGCTGGCCACCAGTGCTGTGCAGAAACAGTGGAGAGAAATGAGAAGGGGACCCACCTGCTGTCCTCTTTAGCACACAGGAGATTTTAGAGCAGCAGGCAGAGAGGGCTGCCTATCCTGTAGGCACTGGTGGGATCAGTGCTGGGTGATCCAAGAGAGCAGCCCAGAGCATCAGGAAATGTCACGGAGACAGAACACAACTCTGTAGGAGAAAGCGTGGATTCTCCTCACTCACCTCCACTCTCTGCTGTGTTCAGGACACCCTTGCTCTCTAAACTGTCTGAATCCCCTAGAGGACTTATGCCAGCTCCTAAGTTTTCTAGAGATTTCCTGTGTGTCTGTTTTGTCTCCCCAGCTGAACTGTATGTAGTCTTTGAGGCCAGAGACTGTATTTTATGTTTCTTCAGACACCCCACAATCTATTTGCACTCCCAGTACTTGATGGAATCATGGCATCTCAAAGTGGAAAGTGACTTCCTGAAGTTCTCCTGCTCAACGCCTCATCCATGCAGCATTCCCTTTTGCATCAGCCCAGCTGCAAGAATATATTCCCTTGGTCACCTCCAGTAATGGAGAGCTCAGTACCGCTTAAGTCACCTATTCCAGCATTGGATAGACAATTCCATTAGAATAAGAGCTTTTCAATATTCTAGAACAGCAGGGGGTGGGGGTGTGAGAGGAGGGAAAGGTGATGCAGAATAGAAGGTAGGGTCATATAGGCTGAAATCTTTTATGCAAAAAGAAATATAGCACCTTCTATTTGTGGGAAACCTGAGAAAGCAAGGTTAGAGCCTTCTGGTGCTATAGAGAGGAAGCAGAAATGATCCCCCACTTTTGCAGGAGCAGGTGACAGAAGCACAGAGGACCAGTCCCAGCTAGTTACAGAGTGAAGAACAGGGGAGATGGAGCATGAACCCAAGATTTGGGCTCCCATGGACTTTCTAGGCCCTTACCACCCAGCAAAGAGGCCTGGGGTGGCGTGTATGCCACATGCACTCAGGTGGCCTGTTCTCAGCACTTAGACCTGTTTAAACGTGCAGCCCACCCTACCTGGGGCTACTGAGCACTGGAAATGTAACCAGGGTGAAATGAGATGTGCTCAAGGTATAAAATCTGCCATAGATTTTGAAAGGAAGGGTGTAGAATATCTCATTAATATTTTTAAATATTGGAATGATACTGTTGGGTTACATATATTATTTTAAAAAAAGAAGAAGAACTGCTTAACTTGTGGCATGCCAAAATGGAACTAAGACACACACATAGAATATGAACTCCTTGTCAGTGTTAAGGGGTCTGGAGAATCAGTGGCCCAGGAGTTTAGGAAAGAGAACGCTCACTGCAGTGTGAGGAAGGGGTTAGGGAGGGGTGATGAGGCGGCCATGGGAGAATCGGAGGTGGACAGATGTTAACAGGAAGAGACCCACATGGTGGGGAAGTGGGGTGCACTGGCAGGCCAGCATGGTTGGGGACAGAGGTTCCTCATGAGGGCAGCAGGAAATTCATCAGGGCAGGAATGATAGCTCCCAACAGAAGCCCATCCAAGGTCCTGTCTTTATTTATGTCAGAATCCCAATCAAAACTTCACTCTCTGTGACCTCTTTTCTCAAAACTGGGTAAATAAATTAATCACTGAAAAGTATTACCACCTGCCAGGCACTCTGCTGTGTGTTAGGAGCACAGCAGTGAACAAGATCTTCTCCATTCCTGTCTTCAAGGAGTTTACAGTTGGGACATCAAACAGGCAGAGCATGACCTCTGCAAACCCAGTTCCAGCACCTGGAACAGTTCCAGAAACATGTCCATGAGTCCCCCCACTGAAGAATCAGCCCAACCCCAAGACTCCACCGCATTTGCTGACCAGTCCTAGGCGGTCAAGCTTTCTGAGAGTCCAGTCATGAAAAACCAGTTCACCCAGTATCTTCAGTTCTGGAGCTGCTGGGAGCTCTGAGCATTGGCACCCATTAGCACTCAACCCACAGGCCTGGTGGGGGCACCAAAGGGCATGTAGGGCGGTCCTGCCTTTGCAGCCCTGTCATGAGCCCTGTCCAAGGTGCTGAATTTACTGAGCTTCTCCAAAGGGAGAAAACACTGCTATGACTCTACTATCCAATCAGACATTCCTCAAGAAAATGGAGCCATGGACTTTAGCTTATGTTCTCAGACCTGCCAGACTTGAATTCTCAGTCCTGTCTCTCCATCTCTCGGCCAAGTTCACCGAAAGACAAAGTTGCAGAAGGTAGGAAGATAGTAGCAGAATTTTTTTTTAACATAGTATAATCATTTACAAAGAGAAATTTAATAAAATAATGTTGAGTAATTAAAAAATAAATAAATAAAATGTATATATACATAAAAAAAAAAGAAGGTAGGAAGATGAGGGCCAGGCCCAGCCCTCTCCCCAAAGCTCCCAGCCTGACCCAGAAGAAGCCAACAGATGCAGGGACAAAGCATTCCTTGGCTTTCCTGAGTTGGATTCCGTCATCCACTAACATGACTCATTGAATCTCCCCTAAACAAGAGGAAGTGAATATCCCACTGTCATCCCACAGATAAGAAATTGGGCTTAGAGTTTTGTACATATACTGATACGATATGTGCACAATTAGTGTATATTCTGTGGCCCTTCCTGACTCCACTCCCCTCCCACACACACACACACGTACATGGACACAAAGAAAAGAACTAAGAAAACAGTTCACTGGATGGAGACTGCCTCCGTGTACAAGGCTCTGTCACATTGCTGGCCCAGTCAGTAGGCTTTTTGGCAGCCCATTCCAGTCATTTCGACAAGGGCCATCACTCAAGGAAGGAGCTGGATGAAGCTGCTCAGAGGTGGAAATAGGGAGGAGCCATCCTCACGCCTTAAATCTCCTTCTCTAAAGTCCTTGATCCCTCTTTACCCTTTGCCCTGTAGTTCTGAACATCTAGTGACTGTCCTTGCTTCCAGAGAATAAAAGTACAGCAGGAAAAATAAAAGCTAGATAGGAAAGCAGACTCTAGAGCAGGAGCCAAGGAAGGCTATCTTTGTATGACCTTGAATAAGTCATTTTTCCTCTGGGCCTCCATCTCACCCTTTCTAGGAAAGTGAATGATGGCAGAGGTCCCTGACAGCCTCGACATTGAAGGCTCCAGGGTTACATGGGTTTGTCCTCTGGAGCCTGGCATGCTGACAACATACACATCAGAGCCAACGTGAACAACATATGTGCCAAAGGATGGCAATTGTGTCAGTGGGAAATCAGCCTGGCACTGCCCTCTATGGGGACATGGAAAGAACACAGCCCTCCCCTGCATCCCAGGACAGCTCACGGGATCTCTCTATGTACATTGTTAAGTAACAAATACAAGAGCCTGGCATGGTGCCTGACCCATTGCAGCTTCTGCAGAAGGGCCCAATTCCCCTTCCTTCCCCTCTCATGCCTGGAATGTTTATCTATTTTCTTAGAGGATGGTGACGACAGGGGGAAATTGGAAAGAGGAGGGGGATGAACAAGGTCAGGGAGGCTGGGAGAGTGAGGGGGACAGCAGCTGCCATCATTAATCACCTTCCTTGGCAACCTGCATCTTGTGAATCAGCATCTGTGATACTGATAAAGGCTTCTGGCGGGATGGCGGTGACATAGTCACAGACAGGATGTGATTGCCTGGGGGAGGAGGAGGTAGGGGTGAGTCTTGCTTTCAGGGTTTAATCTCAGTTGGATACACACACACACACACACACACACACACATTGCCATTCTGCAGGCTGCAGAGCCCCCTCCTCCTGCTGCCACCCCATCTGTGCTCAGGCTGCAGCCCCTCTGTCTACTCCCCTTGGCCAAGCAGGACAAGGAAGGCAACTGCTACTTAGTATTTTACGCGTAAAAATTCCAGGAAGCCAGTCCCATTAGAGGGGCAAGGACTGTGCAATGAGGCAACCAGGCATAGTGGAAAGTGCAAGAGATGGCCTAGGACACATGCGTCCCCTCCCAATCCTCACATGGAGCCTGCAGGCTGAGTGAGAGGCCTTTAATTGGTTCCCAGTAAACCTTGCCACCAACTAGCTGTGTGACCTTGCACAACTTGTGTCTCCTCTCTGGGCCTTGGTTCCATCATCTGTGCAATGTTTGGGTTGGATTACAAGATCCCCAAAGCCCCCGCTGGCTCCAGCAGCCTGTAATCCTCTGATTCTATAAGCTATGTGTGTGTCCCAGCAGATGGCCAAAGGCAATAGTCATTGGTTGAGCTGGTTCCCACCAATTCCCTGTAAGAAATGAGCACATAGAGCAACTGCTCTTTTTGGTTCCTATCCATGCGGCAGTCACTGTTTATAATTAAAATTTTGAATTATCAACTGTTTTCATTATAAGCAAGAAAGGGGAGCGCAGAGCAGAACAGAATTGCAGGTGGGGTCTGTGCAGCTCTTTTGTTCTATACCTACCACTCTTTCCTATCTTTAAATATCCAATTCCTCTCTCTCAGTAAAATATTGTGATAGGCACGATTCTAAGGTAGCCCCAAGATTCCTTCCTCCTCATGCACACACCCTGTATAATTCTCTCCCCTGCAGTGTGGGTGGGATTCATGAAGATGATGGAGTGAAGTAATTAAGGTCTCAAATCACTTCATTTTGAGTTAATTAAGTGGAAGGTTATCCTGAGCGGGCCTCACTTAACCAGTGAAAGCCCTTACGAGGGACTGGCCCTTCCTGAGCAAGGACAGAGTCTCCTGGTGACCTTAAAGAATGTAGCTCCCATGTGGTAAGCGAGCCTGTGAGAGCACTACAGGGCAGCAAACTGGGGTGCTTCTAGGCGTCAAGAGAGGTCCCTGGATCACAGCCAGCAAGAGAATGGGACTCCAACTCTACAGCTGCAAGGCACTGAATTCCGCCAACAACCATGTGAACTTAGAAGAAGATCCCACTCCACAAAGAGATCCAGATGAGCCGACACCTAGATTTCACCTTTGTGAGACTGGAACTAGTTAAGCTGGCCTTGGACTCCTGACTCACACAATCTGGGAGATGATAAAATGCATGTTGTTTTAAGCTGGTAGTTTAGTGATGATTTGTTACCCAGCAATTGAAAGTGAATACAAATATCTAATAAATAAAACTCCACACACTAACACTACTTAATAGGATTTTGCCTGTATCTGACTCTAATGCCAAGCAAGTGTGGCTCATCTCTGCTATTTGAGAGTTGATTAAGACCCTCTCTCTGACCCCAGTCACTGAGCCTAGGCTGCAAAGATGGCTATGCTACCCAGGGAGATACTGCCTTCTCCCAGATGAAGACTATGACATCTGTCCAGTGCAGTGCCAACACAGGATAGCAGAGACCACCCCAGGGGACAAGTGCCCTTCTATTTCTCCCAGCCAATCTGGTGATAGCATGCAAATGATTCTGTCAGCTCCCAGGGCAATTGATGGGCCACGCCATGTGTTATGTAAATTGCCTCTAGGAGGGTGTCCACTCCCACCTCCCATAACATAGCACCTTGGCACCTGGTCCTGATGCCTGCCCTCTGTACTTCCTCCGCCTGTGTGCTCCTTCCTGCCCCCTCTCTGCCTGCCCCAAGGGATACCAGCATTCACTGCCTTTGCCTGGCATTTCTGCCTTACTGCAGCAGATGCCTTATCCAAAGTGACACCAGAGGGCAGAGGGACAGGGAACCCAGCAGAGGGTTTGGAATGTGCCATACCAAGACTCAGGGGATGAGAGTGGAGCAGAGGTTCCACCCCCCTTATCCAAGCGCCCTTCCCACTCTCCTCTTATCCCCACTACAGATCCCCTACTCCTTCCCTGACCTGCACAGGTTGAGGTTGATCCAGAACTTCTGGAAATGAGTAAATCCTGTAGTGCAGTTCCAGGGCCCAGAGTCTCTTGATTTTCCCCATGCCATTGCCTCAACATGTCAAAACGGCAGCTGCCCCCAAGTCACTGAATAGAAGTCCCTGTTGATTAATTCTTTCCCTGAAAAGAGCCCCCCAGAACTTCTCTGTTTCCCTATCTTCCTTCCTTCATGCCCCTGTCCCTACTTCCCCTTGGAGCAGGCCGGAAGTGAGAAAAGGGGCCATACAAGGCACTGGAGTTTCTAAGACCCATCCCACAAGAGCTTGAAAGACCCTTACAGTTTGTCATTTGATTAAAAGCAAAAAAATAGTCCTTGTCTATAGAAACTTGAGAAACACAGGAATAGGGAGAAAAGAAACTGGCTCGTCAAGAAGCCATTGGCCCTGAAAAAGGACTTGCTGTGTTTGATTTAGTCCTTGGGGCTTGTTGGCACATATCTACAAATGCCCATCCTCCAAGGCTGAGTTCCTGAACACTCAAAATTCACAATCATTCACTCTAGTGCTTCTGGGCCCATATAGACCAAGTATCCCCTCCTCTGAACAGAGCAGGCCTTTTGCCTCTCCTACCTCTGTATAGGCTGGGTCAGAGCCTCTCAAAGTTTGGGGCTTGTTAGAGGTGCAGATTCTTGGCCTCCAGCTGCATGCACACTGAAGTTTGAGACCCATTGTCTGGTTTCTTTGCCAGCATTACTCATATTCTGGTACCAAGTGAATACCCAGGGAGAAAACTGTGTAGGAACAAGATTATATCTTGGTTCATTTATTGGATTATGTGGTACATACTGGGCACTTTACTTAATCTCTCCAAGACTCAGTTTATGCAGCTATAAAATGGGAACACCCATGTTGCAGTATTCTTACAAAGATTAAAATGACATTTACTTATTCCACAGTTATGAATTAATCCCATATTCTGTTCCAAGTACAAAAATAAAATGAGAGTCTCTGTCTTTCTAGAATTTAGTCTTGTAGGTGGAGATGGCTTAGATATAATACCAAAATGCATGATCCATAAAAAAAGGATATTGAAAAACTTGGCTTTAGCAAAATTAATAACTTCTGTTCTTTGGAAGACACTAAGAGAATGAAAAGACAAACCAGAGACTGGAAGAAAACATTTGTGAATCACATATATGATAAAGCACTGATATCTAGAGTTTGAAAAGTACATTGCACTATTCAATAATAAACACCCAGTTTGGAAACAAGAACCCTACTTTGGAAAATGGATGTAAAATATTTAAACAGACAGTTCACCACAGAAGATCTACAAATGTCAAAGAAGAACAAGAATAATTCCTTAATATTAATTCATCATTAGGGAAATGCAAAGTAAAACCACAATGGGCAACTACTACATAGCTGTTAGAGTAGCTACAAATAAAAAGATTGACCACACCAATTTTTGTCAAGAATATAGAAGAACTGAACTCTCATTCACTGCTGTTGGGAATGTGAAATGGTACAACCATTTTGGAAAAGAGCTTGTATAACTTTTTAAAAAGTTAAATGTGATCCAGCCCTTTTGTTCTTGAGTATTTACAAAAGAAAAGCAACTAGCACGTAAGTGTTCATGGAGCTTAATTTATAACAGCCAATCCCTGAAAACAACTCAAAAGTCCATCAACAGGTGACCACATAAACTAATGGTGGTCGCTCTGCACAATGGTGTGTTACTCAGCAGTGCAAAAGGATAAACCATTGATTCATGCAACGTGATAATTCTCTGAGTAATCATGCTTTGTGAAAAAAGTCAGACTTTCCCCCCAAAAGAGTACATCCTATATGATTCCATTTATATGAGATTCTTAAAAATGAAAACTAATCCGTAGTGACAAAAGGCAGATCAGTGGTTGTCACTGGGTGGGTGAGAAAAGGTTGGGAAGGAGAGGAGGAAGGAATTTCAAAGATACAAGAAACTTTGGGGATGATGGATACATTGACTATCTTGACAGTAGTTATGGCTTCCCCAGTGTTACATATGTCAAAATGTATCCACTGAACATTTTATCTCAGTAAAGCTGCTTTTTAAAAATAGAGTGGTAGGGTAGAATATCTCGTGGCTGCTAGAGATTAGCAATCACAGAAGGCTTCTCTGAGGAGGTGACATTAAGCTGAAACAGAGTGATGAGAAGCAGCAGAGTGGAGGTCTGGGGAAGAGCACTGTAGGCAGATGGGCCAGAGCGTACAGAGGCCTTGGGAGGCAGGGAGACTGGCTTGTTTGAGGAGCAGACTGGTCCACTGCTGGGGAGGGGGCAAGTGATGCAAAGTGGGATCAGACAGGCAGGTAGGTCCCAAGTTAGGGAGAGCATCGTAGGTCAGGTAGAGAACTGCGGATTTGCATATGAGAAGTCAGATCATAAGCAAAGGAGTGACATGACTCCCATTTTTAAAGCTAATCTATTTTGTACTAAGGGCATGTATTACCTAGTAAAGCTAAAATATATATTTAGAACAAAATCATTTTTGCTGTTACGTGGAAGCTAGATTGCAAAAGGGGCCCCATTAAAAGGCAGCTGCAGCTGCCAAATGAGGGGAAGCTTGGACTAGTGTGGCAGCCATGCACATGGGGAGGATGCCTTTGGTCTCTACTCTGGAGCTCTGGTCTAGAGCACATCTGTTGGGGCAGGCGGGTAGATATGTAAGGGAGTCCATGTGAGCTGCTGGCCCTCGGGGCCCATTAGCTCTCTGATTTCCATAGACCTCGTCCATCATCTTCTCCCCCCGGGGCAGCCCCACAGCATCTGGTACAAACCTTGGCATTGCGCTGGCATGTCTTATGTGGTTGGTATGTGTCTGGCCCAGGAACCCTTCTTCCAACCTCTGCATGCAGTACAGTGCCTGGCACAAGGCGAGCACATGGTGAACACTTGTGGAATAAATAAATGAAAGAACAAATGTCTAATCAGCAAATTCACTCATGAGAGAGGATCGAGGAAAACACTGCAACCCGCCTTGGCCTTGGTGTCCGACCCACCCCAGCTTCTACCCCCACCTTCTCCAGCAGCTTCCCTGCTCTCACTCCCCAGGAGCAGCAACCACGTGGCCAGACCGCTGGGCAGTCAGTGCCGGCCAACTCCTGCCGGCCAGCAGCAGGGCCTGACCTAGTTTGGAGCCGGCCGAGGTAGATGAGCCAGCGTGAAGCAGCTCCTCAGGGCTTAGCATGCTGAGCTTGGAGGCTGGAGTCAGCTTTGAATGTCAGATATTTGGACAGAGGAGTGTCCAGGGGGCTATCTGAGAATGATGTGGGGGACCCATCCAGAGGAGCCTCTTTGGAGATGCTACTCTTTTCTTGGGTTTTCAACCCCTTTTAGGGGGTTTGGATTCTGGGCTCCGAGACTTGACTCTCCTCGTCCCATGAGGATGACTGGGGGACACTGGGAAGGAACAGGGAGTGGGGACAACTCCTTGAGTACTTCCGTAGTCCTTGTCATTGATCAACTGACTAATCCAAGCATGTTTTAAACAGTTTTTAAATGTCAGCAATGTAGGCCAAGCATAGAGCTCCTATTGAGGGTCCGGAGGTGATTAAAGACATTGTCCCAGCCCTCAGTCACTCACTGTCAAGAGTCAGGCAAAGACAACAACCAACCCACATGCAGACAGATGCAGTTACAATGGAGATGTGCCCAACTGGGCAGCGTTCCAGGGGCAGCAGAGGGCGGGGGAGGCCTCTCAGTGGATGTGGGTCTTAAAAAGAGACGCGAAGGACTGGTAGAATCTTTCTAGGTGGTGAAGTCAGTCCTGGCAGGGGTCAGCCTTTGGGATGTTTGCAGCCTGATGGATGCAATGCAGGCATGAAGGTGGGAAGGCTGCAGGCAAAACATGGGGAAGACTTAAGACGATGGGGCAGAGCAGGGGGCGCACGTGTGATGGAGCTGGAAGGGAAGGCTCAGGCCAGACCCTGAGGGGACAGTCAGGAAGGCCAGGGGAGGAGGAGAGGATGTGGCCAGCCCCAGTGCTCTGGGGCCCAGCTTGTGCCTTCTCTCCCCAACTCCTCACTCCTTAGACTGGGTACCTACAAAGCCATGTGTCCCCTGAGCAGTTCCTTCCTCAGGGATGTGGACCTGTGCCCTCTCTGCTCTTCCTTCACTGCCCATTACCCCCTCCCCATCCTCAACCTACTGCTGGGTACAGAGGGAATGGTTGAGTGGCAGACACAAAGCTGAAGATGGGCAAGGCCGAAGGGGAGCAACGCTGGGGGCGAGGGGCTGTAGGTCTCCCTGGAAGCTCGTCAGGGTACTCTCTTGGGAGAGGTAAGGTCTGAGGATCTCCTGCATTACAGGTTATCCCTGCATCCAAGAGTCTGTAGGGCACCATATCTGGGCCAAGCCCACAGAGAGGGGCTGTGGGGTCCTCAAAGCCTGGATGCTGCCCATCAAATGAGAAGCTAGGAAAAGAGTCTGCTCCTGAGGAAGTTTAGACCGAACTATTGAGGGAACAAGGCTCCCTGTCCCTTGCTGAACACTCAGACCCTAAAATGTGGCATCTCCAAAGGCTGGGCACCCAGAAGCCCCTAACTGTATCCCAAGGGGTCAGGAATGCCACCAAGCATGGCACCCAGGAGGAGGAAGGGAAAGAGGGCCAGGCAGCTGATCCCTTGGCTGGCGGGAGTAGGTCCCAAGCGCCTGCCTAATGTGGTGTGACACCCAGGACCCCATGGCGGCAAAAATATCCATGTCATGGTAACTGAATCTGACATCTCCTCCTTGGCGCTCCTGGTGTGCGCCTTCCCCAGCCAACTCTACCCTCAGACACACCAGGGGCAGGGCCAGGCCAGGGAGGACCCCAAACCCTACTGTTATCACAACAGGCTTCCTCTGCAGGGCAAGCCTGCCCCTACATCAGCATGGAGGTGGATAGAAGGGGATGCTCCCTGGCCTGTGAGTCCGCTAGGATGAAGCAACAGTTTAGGAGTGGAAGAGGGGCTGGGAGAAGACAAATGCATTGGTACAACTGAGGCAGGTGAATAAAGGCAGTTTGGTGTGACGGAAACAGCCCTGAAAGTAAGACACCCAGGTCTCATCCTAGCTGGGACATTCACTTGGGCAAGTCTCTTAACCTCCCTGAATCTCAGTATTTTCATCGATAAAAGGGAGAGCAATATTTCTATTACAGAGAGATCTTGCAGAAAACAAAGTGGATACCTATGGGGGAACTCACTGAAAGGAAAATGCTGAACAAAGATCAATCAAGGTTAAGGAGAGATGAAGCTAGATCCATTGGCAGTGAGTGCAGGGTGGGCCACCAGGCTAGGCAGGAAAGTCAAGTTCTCCCTCTTGGAAACAGAGGTGACCTGCTGCGTGGGTCTGGCTCCACCCATTGCCCCAGGGAATCCTCAGGGATCAAGATTCTGAGGGTTCACCCTACCCAAGCCTTAATCAACTACTCCTTCCCACAGTCTGAAGATCAGACTGGGGACCCCCAAGAACACAGATAACCCCATCTGGGCTCACTCACCCTGGGCTTTCTGATGGGCAGCTTTAGAATCCACCTTGACCTTCAAAAACTGAACCATCCTTCTTACAGAAACCACCCCATGAGTTAAATTGTATCAAGTGAGACAAAGTAAGAATATACATCCCCTAGTAACAGTAGCAATGTGTATGTGTGTGCAAGCTCAGTCAGGTAGTTGTGTCCCACTCTTTGCAACCCCAGGGGCTGTAGCCCATCAGGATCCATCCTCTGTCCATGGGATTTCCCAGGCAAGAATACTGAAGTGGGTGGGTTTCCACTTCCTCCTCCAGGGGATTTTCCTGACCTATGGATGGAACCCACGTCTCCTGCATCTCCTGCCTTGGCAGGTGGTTTCTTTACCAATGAATCACCAGGGAAGCCCCAAGAGTAGCAACAGCTTCTAGCATTTGAACAGTATGGTAGACTTTACAAAGTGACTCCACTTTAATGACCTGCTTTTTAAACCTTACTGCCACCCTAGGAAGCAGGTGCTAAGTTATTATCCCTATTTGCAAGTGAGGAAACTGAGGCTCAGGGAGTCAAGTAACTTGCCTAAACTCACACAGCTGTGTGGCGACAGAGCCAGGCTCTGAGCTGCTTCTCTCTCCTGACACCACACCACCAGCCAGGTGGTATCACCTGAGTACCCACCACTGTGCAGGCGCTGTGGGGGCCACTTGTGATAAGAGTGCCTCATGGGACCCTCAAAGCCAGAGACAAAAACCATGGAGGACAGAATTCCATGACTTCACATCAGGAAGCCTTGTGGTATCTGACCCAAGCTCTTCACTCCGTAGATGGAGAAAGGAAGATAGAAGTTTCTAGAACGAAGGGTGGCAGACTTTTTCTTTAAAACACCAGGGTAAATATTTTAGGCTCTGCAGCCACAGATGTCTCTGCAGCATATGATTCTTTGAATTGTTTTTTTTTAAGCAATTCACCCCTTAAAAAATGTAGAAACTGTTCTTAGCTTGAGGGACATACAAAATAGCCCAGCTGTAGACAGGATTGGACCCACAGGCTATAGTTGGCCAGTCCCTGTTCTAAGGGATCCTACAACCAGTTGCTTCCTGAGCTGGGTTTCATTCAAGTAAACAATATTTTGAGCACCTGCTAAGTTCCAAATCCTATGCCAAGAGCTGGAGGTACAGAGAATGATGTCATATAGTCTGCCTTCAGGTTGCCTACAGCTGGTGGGGAGGTAGACAGGTGAGGAAATAAGGTCACCTCAAGGCATGATGGGAGGCTGTACAGGATAAGATACTCAGAGCAGACTGAAACCAGCCACCTCTTCCTGGAGTCACCGGGCTGCCACCCCTCAGGATGGCAGACATCACAGTGTATTTTAATCTCTAGTTACTTCTCTCTGCCCCTCCTCTTAGTCTGCATATTCTGCTAAGTCACTTCAGTCATGCCCAACTCTGTGTGACCCCATAGACGGCAGCCCACCAGGCTCCCCTGCCCCTGGGATTCTCCAGGCAAGAACACTGGAGTGGTTGCCATTTCCTTCTCCAATGCATGAAAGTGAAAAGTGAAAGTGAAGTTGCTCAGTCATGTCTGACTCTTAGCGACCCCATGGACTGTGGCCCACCAGGCTCCTCCGTCCATGGGATTTCCCAAGCAAGAGTACTGGAGTGGGGTTCCATTGCCTTCTCCAAGTCTGCATATTACTTGGGGACAATGACCTGTATCCATCCATGTTGCCCACCCTGCCAGCCCAGCACCCAGGACAATGCCTGGCAGCAGTAAGCACACACTGTTTGCTGAACGAATGAATGATAAGCAGTAGTGATTACGGAGCCACAGCTCTGGCGCTAGGGTGGGGTGGCTGCAAGACTGAGGAACGTTCACCCTGGCCCCCTCAACTGTGGAACAAAGCAAGTTGACTGAGCCTGGAAATCCAGCCCCGGGCACCAGCAGCCTTCTGTTCCGCTCTATCTGCATCCCCCTGGTCCTCTCCTCAACTCTGGCCCAATGCTGATTCACAGCAGCCGCTAATCACACCCCAGTCAAGCATGCTTAATTAAGCCCCAGTTACCCACAGCTTCCTAGCAAGAGGAAAGGATGCGACTCCAGTCGCGTGCCAGGCCAGGGGAGGCTGGGCTGGGTGTGGGAGCTGGCAGGGAAGGTATGCAGGGGACAGCCAGATGTTCTCTGAGGTTCTGCAGTAGCAGTGGTCATGATAATAAAAACAGTGCAGCCCTCCAGACTGCGCTCTGTCAGGCATGGCTCTCACACCTCCTGTGTGTTAACTGAAGCCTCTTAGGAGCAATCATGACATCAGTACTATTATTAGCTCCACTATACAGGTGAGCAGATTGAGGCTCAGAGAGGCTCTGTGACTTGCCCAAAGTCATACGTACTCGTAAGTAACAGAGTTGCAAGGACTCTCTTTTTCCTGTTTTCCACTGCCCCAGGGGAGGCAGTCTTCAGGAAGAAGGAAGGGCAGCCATGTCCAGAGCCCTGACCTCACTGCCCAGTGGCCTGGGCTCCTCTGGATAGTAAAGCCACCCTGACTCACACAAGGAGATGCAATTCCACTTTAAACTCAACCCACATATATCATATACCTACTATGTGCTGGCTCCTGGAGACAGGAGCTGAAGAGACAGCATCCCTCCCCCAAAAAGCCTGCAAACCCGTCGGGTGGGCAATGTCCATACTGTGGGAGCCAGGCTACATGTACAGCCGCAAATATACACCCTCGTGCATGGAACTGGGGAAGAAAAGTAGCACCTACTGAATACCTCCTGAAATCAGACCCCAGGGATATCACAACCTTTACTTTTCTATCATAACCTATAATTATATATGTACTGGTGTGATCATTTATTAAGTATTACTAGCGTTATTGGTGTGATGGATTATTCCCCACTATACCATGTACTCCATGGTACTAGCCAAGTGTCCCAACATCAGACGCAGTGCCTAATGTAGAGTTGGCACTCAATAAGCATTTTTAAATAAGTGAATGAATGAAACATAGTTCCTGCCCTCAAGGAACTCGCAATCTAGCCAGGGAAGTGGAGATGTGAACCCATGGTTGCAATGCAGTGGGATGGATGCAAGATAGGAACAAGAAGACAAAGGTGTATGGGAGCAGGAAGAACAGACACGCCTGGAGCAGGGGAGCTAGCAAGGTATCCCGCCAAAGGAGATGTGAAAGCCCTGTCTTTTTAAAAACTATTCATTCATTTTATTTTTGGCCATGCTGGGTCTTCATCATTGCGTGCGGGCTTTCTCTAGCTGCAACGAAGAGGGGCAGCTCTCTAGTTGCAGTGTATGGACTTCTCATTGCGGGGGCTTCTCTGGTTGTGGAGCACAGGCTCTTGCAGTTGTGGCACAGGGCCTCAGTTGTCCCTTGGCGTGTGGGATCTTCCCAGACCAGAGATCAAACCAGTGTCCCTGGCATTTCAAGGTGGATTCTTAACCACTGTACCAGCAGGGAAGCCCCCTGAAGCCTGGTCTTGAAGAAAGAGCCAGAGCTTCCCAGGGAGCTGGAGGAGAGGGAGGCAAGGTGGGGAGGTCCTTAGAGCTGAGAGCACAGCCTGGAAAAGACAGAGGGATGAACCATCAGCTTTGTTAGAGAAACTCCCAGTGGCTTCGTGAGGCTGAATTATGGGTAGGGTGTGAATGAGAGGGAGACAAGAGACACAGTGGGGGAGGGGACTGGACCAGATCTTAGAGGGTTTTGCTGCTGTGCCAAGGAGATCGGACCTTCTTCCTTAAGCAGTAAGGATTCTGGCAGGATTTAAGCAGTGGAATATGTGGTTCAATTCATTTTAGAAAATGGCCCTGGCAGGGTGTGGAGGATGTTCTGGATGGTGAGTTTGGGGGCAGGCAGCCCAGTCTCAGCCCAGAGACTGGAGAAGGACTGTGAGGGTTTAAAGTGACAGAAACAGTGAGCCTGGGCAGGGAGGCAAAAGGCATAAAAGTGAGACCAAATGAACAGATTAAGTGTCCATTTGAGGAAAGAGGTCACTTAAGCTCTTAGAATCTCAGCCTCCTTCTCCATCAAATGAGGATAAGATGATCTACCCAACAGGGTCATTGTGAGCCTTCTCGGAGCAAAGACTAAAGGTTCACATGGGGTCTGGCAGGTGGTAGAAGGCTTTCTCCTCTTTGTACTTCGCTGTTCCTTTGTGCCACGTTTTAGGCTTTTGCAGCAGAGTTCGAGGGAACGCACAATCCTTGGATAGGAGGGAGGCAGCCCTGGGCTCTGGCAGCACTGGGCACGTGCCCCAGCAGAGGGACGGGGTGGCTTGCCCAGAACAAGGCAGCCATGACTGTAAGCCTCCAGGTCCCAGGCCAGTCAACCCAATCGCACCTGCTGCTGGTACACGGGCTTTTGTCTGCAGGGAATACTCAGCACGGTCACTCATGCACCCTGCTCAGCTCACTGAGAGAGCAGCAACCACACCAGGCCTTTTAAGCAGAGGGATTTAAATTAGGGATTTAGTTGTACAGCTGGAGAATAGGTGAAAGTGAAAGTGTTCGTCGCTCAGTTGTGTCCGACTCTTTGCGACCCATGGACTGTAGCCCACCAGGCTCCTCTGTCCATGGGATTCTCCAGGCAAGAGTATTGGAATGGGTTGCCATTTCCTTCTCCAGAGGATCTTCCCAACACAGATATCGAACCTGGGTCTCCTGCATTGCAGGCAGACTCTTTACTGTCTGAGTAGGACAACCCAGAGATCAGCAAGAAGCCACCACCTTCCTAGTGCTGGATAGAGTGGGCAGTGTTTCAGGAGCCAAGGCCTCCAAGCAGAAACTGGACCAGCTGCTGGCCTGCCAGAAGGAGCTGGGCCATACAAGAGGGGGTTTTTCCACAGGAACAAAGAGGAAACACAGATGTCGCAGAGATCTGGCTGGAAACAGAGTAAGGGGCAAAATATCCTGGCTTTCCCCCTCCTCCCACGCTCTACCTTCCTCCAGCACTTCCGATTGGCTGAACCCATCCCGAAACCAGTAGGTAAAGGCACATGGGAAATGTAGCTCCCTGTGCCACAAATCAGGGCAGAGAAAGGCTGGACATGGGTCTGGGAGCAACAAGGAAATGACCAGCATGCTCTTTCATTTCTTCACTCACTCCACTCACTCAGTAGACATTTACTGAGCACGTAGGTGCTGGGGATTGAGGTGCAGGCATACTCAGCCGTGTCTGACTCTTTGTGACCCCAGGCACTGTAGCCCGCCGGGCTCCTCTGGCCATGGAATTTTCCAGGCAAAATGCTAAAGTGGGTTTCCATTTCCTTCTCCAGGCGATCTTTCCAACCAAGGGATCGAACCCATGTCTCTTGCATTGGCAGGCAGATTCTTTACCACTGAGCCACCTGGGAATCCCTAGGTGCTGGGGAGATAATGATAAACAAGAATTCTGTGTCCTGCAACACCTGGACTGCACCCCTTTATAGCCCACGCCCCACTGGCCATGGGTACGTGCTCAACTCGGTTCGTGTGGAGTTTCTGGAACCCCTGGGAAGCTTCCAGTGTGCAGAGAAGATGGATCCAGGCTCTGCTTAGGCTCTGGATCTGGAAGAGCAAGAAACTCAGCCGACTCTGCCTCCTCCCCAGCTGAAAGCTCACAGCTCAGAATGCAACATCTCCAAAAAGGAAAGAAAACCCTTAAATCCCACTGTTTGTCTTTGGAGCCTGGGAAGCAAGGATCTAATGAACATGAAACGTGCAGGCCGCTCAGAAGTTGCCTTTGAAACCTCCCCAGGCCGGCTTTGTCAAGGAGCAGCATTGCCTTTCAAAGCTGCCTGGCTCCAAACTCCTCTCTCCTTCCTCGGTAGCAGGCAGTGGCTAATTAGCTGGAGATGTTAAATGCTCCTTAACTCACCGGAGAAGTCCCCACGCATCTGACGAACTCGTAGCTGGGCCGGCGAGCTGAGTGCTTCCACTCCCTCTACTCTCTCCCCAAGGCAGTCTCTACCCCTCCAGCCTGAGTCCTCCTGGGTCTCCTCCATGACTGGGCTCGCCCTCCCCAGTCCATTGTATTGGCCTGTGTCAAACATGGCCTCTGCTTCTTGAAGTCTTATCTTCTGGAATCTGCCTCCTCCAAGAAGCCTCCCCAGATGTACTGCACACATGATGACCAGCCACGCTCTGAGTTTTCACCCTCAGCGGGGCCCTTACCTTCACCTTTCTTTATGGGGGCAGTCCAGGCTGCGCTCACTGCCTACCACTCAGCACAGCACCCCTGCAGGAAAGAGCTCCAACCCACTCCAGCAGTAGGAGAGTCCGCAAGGGAAACACATTCAGGGCTTCCCCACATAGATGTCCACAGACTGGTCATCTGGCCAAGAGTCAACCTGACCTCATGCTTTCTGAGACTATGGAAAGGATAGGCTCCTCTCTGGGCCTCTGTTCATCGTCTATAACAAGGGGTTGTACTAGCCCAGTGCTTCTCAAACTGCAGCTGCCATAGAATCATTGGAGGGTTTAAGTGTAAATCGCTGGGCCCACCCCAGATCTCTGACTCAGCAGGATTGGAGTGGGAACTCCTGAGAATCTGCATTGCTAATAAGTCTCCAACTGTTGCTGCTGCTTCTGGTCCAAGGCCCATACTGAAGAAGCAGTGGGCTGGATGGATGGGTTTTAAGCTATTATTTATCAAAGCTCCCTGAGGCTTCAGGAAGCTCACTCGCTAGAGAAACAGTAGAAGTGGGAATGGGGGTGGGGGACGCTGAGTAGGCTGGTCCCCAGCCCCCAGCCCCAGAAGTTCGACTCTAACCAGTGTTGTTTGTTTGTACGCCCAGGTAAGGTTTCAGTTCAGTTCAGTTCAGTCGCTCAGTCATGTCTGACTCTTTGCAATCCCATGAATCGCAGCACGCCAGGCCTCCCTGTTCATCACCAACTTCCCAAGTTCACTCAGACTCACGCCCATCGAGTCAGTGATGCCATCCAGCCATCTCATCCTCTGTCATCCCCTTCTCCTCTTGCCCCAGTCCCTCCCAGCATCAGAGTCTTTTCCAATGAGTCAACTCTTCACATGAGGTCGCCAAAGTACTGGAGCTTCAGCTTTAGCATCATTCCTTCCAAAGAAATCCCAGGGCCAATCTCCTTCAGAATGGACTGGTTGGATCTCCTTGCAGTCCAAGGGACTCTCAAGGGTCTTCGGTAAGGTTTAGCCAGAACCAAGTTTTCATGCTTTAAGTGAAATGTTTGGAACTTGCCGACTAGACTAGTGATCCATGTGGCCCCTTCCAGCTGCGATGTTCCAGGACCCTGTGTTCATTCCACATCTCTCCTGGGCTTCTCTCACCTCTTTTTTTTCTTGTTTACGATCAAAGGGAGTGGGAAGCACAGTAAGATGAGACTATAGATTCAGGTCTTTACTCTTGCAGGGGATGTGGGGATGGGCAGCGAGGCTGTGATCTCAAGGTCATTGTCATGAGGGGGGGGGGGACATTTCAAGACAGAGATGCACCTCCGAGTGATGTGAGTGTGTGCACATGTGTGCAAGTGTGTACATGCATGTGCATACATTTATATGCACATTCACAAACACACACACACACATGTTCCTCTACTTACAACTCCCACCCTGAAAAGGAGCCTGGGGCCAGTTCCTGGAAAACACAGTGGAGCTGCTTTCGGATGGGGTACGGGTGGTGCATGCGTGTATCTGCATGTTTGCATGGATGATGCCTGTGCATACAAATGAGCTACAGAGAGAGACAGGGAATGCTCAGGGTGTGGACAGATTTTAAATAAGCAGAGGTCTCCTAGAATCTCAGCCTTCCAGAACTACACTGGAGACCATCAGTTCCAAACCCTTTGCGTATCCGGTAAGGAAACTGAGGTTCTTCTGGAGCTAGAACCAGGCTTTCCTGGCTCCTGGGTCAGTGCTCTGCACCCCACCCCACCCCCACCTACATGGTCTGCAAGGACGTCAAGCCTCTCTCAGGCACCAGGATGATGTCAGCTAAAACCAATGAAACTTCATGGCAAATGGACAAAAATGTTCACCGAAAGGATTCCAAGGCAAACAAATCCCTTCCCAGCCCTGCCTGCCCCCACCCACATCGCCATCCCTGCCTGCCCCCACCCACATCGCCATCCCTGGCCAGCTGCTCCTAGAGATGCCATTTCCAGGGGGCGACTGCCCAACCCTGCCGCCGGGCTGGGAGAGCCTTCGAGGAGAGCACAGAGGAGGAAAACAAGAGAAGAAACCACCCGGGCCTTTGAAAGATTCATGGGGTTCTCTGGAACTCCGAGTTGTGTGTGGATTGGAGAGACATTAAGGATCAGCAGACAAGCAGCTGAGAAGCAGAGGGACAGAAAGAGGGTGTGTAAGTGTGTGTCTGTGTGCACGCATCTAAAGAAGACACACAACAGATGATCAGACTGTGCATATGTGTTTGTGCAAACCCAAGAGAAATCAACAGACAGCAGAGCATTCTGCAGGCTGAGGAGGAACACATACACGAGCACGCTACACAGACACACACACACACACACACACACACACAGAGACTGCATGTGGGTAGGGCCGGGAACAGGGGAGCTGAGGTGAGGCCAGGAGGTGGAGGCTGTTGGCGAGAGCCAGCACGCAGGCCCTTTGTGTCTGCGATGGAGTGTGTGGCACAGGATGTGAGGGCACGTCTGTACATGTGGACAGGGTGGAGCCCGCCCCAGGGACCCGGAGAGGGAGCGAGGAGGGCCGGCAGCCCACAGCACCCGACGCCCTGCACACACATGCTCTCATGCTTCTGGGGGCTGGGCAGCCCCCGCCTCATGTCCCCTTCCCTGGGACCCTGCTGGTGGCCCCCCTCAGCTGCTGTAAATGGCCTCTCCTGCCTTCACCTCCCATGCTTGCACCCCACCCCTCGGCTGGGGAGTTCCCTCCTTCCGACCCAGGAGTTAATGTCCACGGAAGATGACAGTCTCCAGTCTGGGAAAAGTGTCTGCTCTCTGCCAGCAACCATGAAATCCCTGCCCACACCCAACCCACCCCACACTCCCATCCACTTCTGCCTCCCAGCAGGGCAGCGCAGACCTCCAGTTACACAACCTCAACTTCAGATCTTGTCTCTGCCTCTTATACTGTGTGACCTTGAGCAATACTTAGGCCTTTCTAAGTTCTAGTTTCTACTGTTTAGAAGAGGAAAAAAAAGAATAGTGCTCTTGTGAGGATTACGTGAGATAACCTGTGTGAAGTCCCTTGCCTTGTGCCAACCACAAAGTACCTTCCCTTTCTAGCTTCTTAATGCATGCTCCCAGGGGTAAGGGTTTTGTTTCAAAGCCACAGGGACTTCCCAAGCAGCTCCAGCACTTCGAAACCCTAAAGCTGGAAGTGACCTTAGAAGTCATGTGGTCTAAGCATCTCATCCCTTGTTGTAAGTGAAAACACGAGGCTTGAAGACATGTAACTTACATTAATAATGGAACCGAGACCAGAACACAGATCCTCTGCTTGACAACCACCAACTTTCAGCTTTCTCTCTTTAGCCAGAACCAGAGGATATTCACAGTGATATTCTTGGAAGGTTTACACCCCCTTGGTTTGGGGGTGAGACGGAGCCCTGAGGTGTGAGCTGGAACAGAGGGTGGAGAGGGAGGGCTCTACAGAGTCCTGAGCAATTCACCTCTGGCCCCAAACTTGCAATCCCCAGTAGCAAAGCCAAAGCTCTGGAAAGAATTGGATCCCCTCAGCACTTCCCTCCTGCCACTTAGAAGAAGCTTTCATGATCTGTCTCATGTGGTCCCTTGGGTGGTTAACTGTTCCCCATCCATTGTAAGTAATCAAAGGCTTTCTTCCACCTACACCTTGAAAGGTCATGGCAGGCTTCTCCACTTCTTAGTATTTCTGTAGCACAGACCCACAATGCCAGGCAGCTGCCTGTCTCTCCAGACCCCTGTTAGGTAAATTAAAGTGGAGGAAGTCTTGTCGGAGAGCAGGCCTCTGACCTGCTTCTGACTTGCCTAGACACTTTCTGGATTCTGTGCCTGCCTGCAAGTGCAGCAAGTTAGGCAACAGTTTAGATAAGAAAGGGAATGCGTGTGTGCTAAGTCACTTCAGTAGTGTCCGACTCTGTTTGACCGCATGGACTGTAGCCCGCCAGGCTCCTCTGTCCATGGGATTCTCCAGGCAAGAATACTGGAGTGGGTTGCCTGCCATGCCTTTCTACAGGGGATCTTACCCAACCAGGGATCAAACCTGTGTCTCTTACGTCTCCTGCATTGGCAGGTGGGAGTGGATCTTAGAACTCTTGAGCCACTGAGGGTCTGGCCAAGCCCCCGGGGTTTAATGAAATCCTATGATTCATAAGGTGAAACACACAACATCATTGTAAGAAAGTTAAAGTAAAACAAGAGCTACCTTTTTGCACACAAACTGATGATGATGTCATGTTGTAGCCTGCGATTATAAGCAGGGAGCCCCCAAAACTGCAATTTGAAGTCTCACCCATGGGGTAGACACACCGCCTGGGATCTCTTCCCAACTGGGACTCCAGATCGCTGTTAATGAGGGATTTCCCAGGACACTGTTTAAGTCTGGATGTTGGTTGGCCCAATTTGGTAATGTATGTGCTGTTACTTTTCACTATTGTTTCTATATTTTTCTTCTTTTAATGACTGTATATTGAAGTTAAGTCAATTAATCCTCTATTAAATATTGAAACTGTTTATTGTGTGTGACGAGTGCTTTCTTTTGTTAAGGAATCCTTTGAACCTGAAATGAAAGTAAAACTTTCCACAAAACAGCCCCACATCTGTCTCTTTATCTGGCTGTGTGTTCTTATCATGCTTCAATCATGATAAGGACCCCCAGAGCTGAGGAAGACAGGATTATGCTGAAACACAGCCCCTCCCTGGAGGACAGGAGTCCCAGGGGAGGAGCTGAAGGCTGGTTCCCAAGGGGACAGCAGCAGTCACCCTCCTTGTGTTTGCTCATCACCCAGGACGGGAAGGTTCCTGGGAGAGGCTAGTGCATGGGCGCATGCCGGAAACTAAGCAAGGGGGAAGGGGAGTGCTGAGGAGGTGCAGGGGGGGAACCCACGTGGCAGGAACTTGGAACCAAAAAGTAGAAGCATTGCCAGATTTGCCTTTCTCACCCCCTCCTGCAGCGACAAAGCAGTCCCCCACCCCCACACCACCAGCAGGAGGGACACCAGAGCCCTGGGAGGAGGTGGAGGTCAGGACAGGAAATTCAGGTTCCTGAGCCCAGGTCTGTTCTTGCACTTCCTTAATCCTAGAGAGAGGCAGCCAGGAACCAGGGCAAGTTAGAGACTCCTGAGTGCACAGTCACTGCCTACCCTTCAGCAGCTGGCTGGGGAAGAGGTTGAGCAATAGAAAGATTTCCTCCAAGGAGTCTTTACAGGCCATTTGTGTTCTACTCATCAGGACCATGTAGCCTAATCTTCAGGGTCACACCATTCACTCCCTTCTCCAAAAATCATTTGTCCAAGTGTAGTACACGTGACAAACATCTAACGTGTTTCATTCATTCATTCCTTTAGAGAAGAAAGTCGTAGTCCTTGAAAGCAAGGACTCTGGAGCCAAACTACCTGGCCTGATCAGTTGATGGCTCTGTGATCTTGGGCAAGTAACTCAACCCCTTTGTACCTTCATTTCCTCACCTGCAAAGTAGGGATAATATTAATAACTACCTCATAGGAATACTGTGAGGCTTAAACAGGTCAATAAAGGGGTTCAAGATTGGGAACTCATGTACACCTGAGACGGAAAATTTTAATTAATAAAATTAAAAGATTAAAAAAAAATAAAATAAACAGGTCAATAAATGTCAAGAGCTTAGGATAATGGCCAATACATAACAAAAGCTAAATAAGTACTAACTGTACTTATTTAGTACAAGTGTATTTAGTACAAAGTATTATTTATTCAAGCATCAAAAAGTCATTGAGCACTGACTGTGTCTGAACTCTAGAATCCTATGCTGGTCCAAACTCTGGAATCCTATGATGAGCCATCCAGAAGTGGTCCCTACCCTCAGGAGATTACATTTTAGTGGGAAAGGCAAACATTCAATAATCATTAATAAAATTTACATATTTACAAATCGTAAGAACGAAGATAGAGAACTATGAGAGCATATACGGGACCTAACAAATTTGCTGTTTGGGGTCTGATGTTCCTCTCATTCTTCCCTGATCATTCTGACCATCCTGGGGGAGGGGGTGCCATCACCATCAGCAGGCACGCATTAACAACAAAGCTCATCTGTGCCCTTCACAGTTCTGGCAACACCCATGCCCACCACTCATTCTCTGCATGAGAAGCCCAGGTAGGCTGAGTCCCCATCACCTTGCCTGCCACCACCACTACCCCATTTCCGGACCTGCTTCTGAGCAGAGCCAAAGTCCTACTCTGGGTACTTACTGTGTCCAATCAAGAGCAATTGCTCAGAAGGTCATGACTATCAGTCAGGGGTCTTACCTGCTAGAGAAGACTCTTGAGAGTCCCTTGGACAGCTAGGAGATCAAACCAGTCAATTCTAAAGGAAATAAACCCTGAATATTTATCGGATGCTGAAGCTGAAGCTCCAGTATTTTGGTCACCTGATGTGAAGAGCCAACTCATTGGAAAAGACCTGATGCTGGGAAAGATTGAAGACAAAAGGAGAAGAGGGCAGCAGGAGATGAGATGGACATGAACTTGGGCAAACTTCGGGAGATAGTGAGGGACAGGAAGGCCGGGCATGCTGCAGTCCATGGGGGTCGCAAAGAGTCAAACATGACTTAGCCACTGAACAACACCTGTTCGCTTAGAAACTGTCCTAAATCTAATATCTAGCCAGGAAGATGAAGCAAAGTATTGTGCTAGGAACACTGCAATTCATTTAGCAAATGTATTTCAGTTGTCTCTTTTAATCATCACAACAACTTCAGGAAGTTGATATTATTATTATTAGATCTATTTTACAAAGAAGGAAACTGAGGCTCTGAAGGTTAAATCACTTTCCCAAGGTCACACAGCTTATTCATTGGAACAGCTAGGGCCCGCCAAAGATGCATGTCTAGGCTTCCCTTGGGAGCTGCTGTCCCCTCCCCTCTCTTGGGTTCACCCATGTGAGCCAGGGCATGGACACCACGCCATCCAACTCTGTCTCCCTTCTGTGCTCTGGACTCACCACCTGGCCCTGGCCCCCATCACAAGGCTCTATCAGCAGTTGAATCCGGTGAGGCTGCGAGTCTGGGGCTGCTCTGCCCACAGTGATGGAAGAAGCAAACAGAGCAGGTCAGCTGATGGCTGGCTCCGAGGCCTTGGGCAGGAAGGCCCCTCCACACCACTCCGATCTCTTCCTCCAGAAGGTGAACTTAACCCAGTACAGGGGGGCTATCCTAAAAACCAGACCTGAGGCAGAGCAGGGGCAAAGGGTGCCCCGTGCAATGTCACAGCTCCCAGCCTGAGGAATTTCAGACAACCGGCTTTCCTGTTCCTGGGTACCCCTCCTTCCCATTCCAGCTAAGTCTCTGTCCTTCTCAGGCCCTTCAGGGCCAGCCCTCCCCCCGAGAACAGGCTCACCTCCATCCTCATCACAGGAAGAGCATGGGGTGCTGAACCAGGGAAAGGAGAGGGCATGGATTAAAGGTACCAAGGACCTGGGGAGCTGGATAATTCATTTTACTTTTGTCCTTGCATCTGAGGACCATCCTGCCAGTACCACCAGGGCTGTGGGGCCCTCCTTCTTGGCTCTGCATGGCTTCTGAGAGCTCAGCCTCCTGAAGACAGAAGGGCTTGATCAGGGGTTACCTCAGTGGGAAAAGGGGAGCCCTGTCAGCAGGAGGGCCAGGTGATGTGGGAGCGCAGAGGGAGGGGAGCAGGGGCAGGGCAGCGAACTGCCCACAGCCCGACAAGGCCACTTGCTGCTGTTTCTCCCTCCTCCGGCCCCCATCTTGAGTCTCCAGAGGCCATGTGTGGAGGACAGAGCAGGGATGAAGAGGAAGGAGCCTCTGCGTGAGGCAGAGAGGACACCATGGACTAGCTACTGACTTGAGCGGCCCCCATGGACAGGAAAGCAGAGCCTGTGTGGATTGGGGTGGGAGCTGCAGATCCCATTGAGGACATGCCCTCCCTCCAAGTGGCTTAGAAACATCTAGATGAAGCCTTGCGCTGAGCTGGCATGTTTCTACCTCCCAGCTGGACCACAAAATAGGAGGAAACATCCATAAAGTACCCGAGCCGCCTCTGAGGCCCCAAGCCCTGCCAAGGGGCTGCTGGTTTCCCTCTAATTGATCTTAATTCCCATGATTTGCGAGTCCCAGGCTCACCAAGGGCCCATTCCCTACCGTGATGGATGGCAGGAATAGTCAGCCTGGTGAGCTGGCTCCCAGGGGCTCTGGACCAGTACAGCAGAGTCCTTCGGGGTGCAGGACAACCCCGGCCTTCACCTGAGCCCTCTCTTGCCAGGTCACTGCCAATCTGTGTGATGCCTCTACACAAAGGAGAAAACAGGTGCCTCTTTCTCCAAATGGACACAGGCCCCACCCCAGTGTATGGCCTGTGAGAAGGGCATAGGCTGGATTTCAGCCCCTGTCCACCTCTTGACCGAGAATCCTTGCACAGTGTACAACCTGCCCACCCGCACAAAGCTATTAGACTTCAGGGAGAACTCCCACTGAAGGAGCCTAATAGACAAGTCTTAACCTCTCATTTCACTCGTGAGGAAGTACAGACCCAGGAAGGAAGGGTCATTCAGCCACGGTCACACACCAGGCTGGAGGCAGACTCAAGACCAAAGATCCAGGCCTCCCAACTTCCAGTCTAGGGCTTCTCCCTCCCCCTACTCTATCCAGTTCTCACTCTTGGGGACAGATGGCAGAGCTGAAACAGCAGGAGGGCTCCTGAAAGCAGCGCCTGGGGAAGCCTTCTTGCACTAATTAGAGGAGAAGTGATAACCTCATCCCAAACTCTGTCTAGACATAAAATTGAACATAAAACTCTCTGAACCGTGTACCACCCAACCCTTGGCTGGTGTGCAACGTGAATATAGCTCTTCCCTAGTTACTCCCTGTCTACAGCCTCATCTATCCTAGGCTACTTCACTGTCCAGATGTCCCCGAATGTCTGTCCAGGTTAGTACATCTGTCTTAGCATGGGAACTCCCAAATGAATTTCTTGCTTCTGGAGAACTCGTGTACGTAGACAAGGGCTCAGAAGACGACTTCTAATTTAGACCAAGGTGAAGGCAGTGGTGATAGAGGAGGAAAGGAGGAAGCAGGTTGGCAGAAGAAGAGAAAGAGAAAGATGAAGAGCGGTTCCCAATGCACTAGTTCCTTGTCCTGGGATCCCAGTTGCCTGTAATGTGACTGAGCTGTGCTTCAGGGAAGTGGTGGTGAAGGGACACACCCGTGCGTGCACACAGCACTCTCGCTCTCTCTCTCATTCTCTGGGTGCTGCCTGCAGTGTAATGTGGTGATGAACCACAGGTGGAGCCAGACTTCCTGGCTCTGAATCCTGGCTTTGCCACTGCNATGAAGAGCGGTTCCCAATGCACTAGTTCCTTGTCCTGGGATCCCAGTTGCCTGTAATGTGACTGAGCTGCGCTTCAGGGAAGTGGTGGTGAAGGGACACACCCGTGCGTGCACACAGCACTCTCGCCCTCTCTCTCACTCTCTGGGTGCTGCCTGCAGTATAATGTGGTGATGAACCACAGGTGGAGCCAGACTTCCTGGCTCTGAATCCTGGCTTTGCCACTGCCTGTCTGTGAAACTCCAGGCAGAGGACTGAACCTTTCTGTCTCTCCGTTTCTTCCTCTGTAAAATGGGCCAACGACAAACATGACCTCAAAGAATTTTCTGAAGATTATAAGGGTGAATTTATGGGCAACACTTAGTGCAGTGCCTGATGGATAGCAGGTATGCAGTAAACATATATATCAGGGTGCTGTTTCTTGACACCTTGTCTTGGCCCTGTTTTCCTACAGTGTTCGGTGGGCAGGGGTGGGAGGAGATTGTCCAGGCTGCCTGGAACAGTCCCCAGCTCAGTATTCCAATTCGCTAAGCAGAGATGGACTTCCTTAAGAAGCAGTGAGCTTCTTGCCACCAAGAACAATCAAGTGGAATCCAGATGAACATTTGGCATGGATGTGGCAGAAGTAGGGTGGGGGTCGAGGGGTCTCTTCCAAAGTCCCTTGCAAGCTCGAAAGACTATGACTGTATGAATAAACGTGCATCTCCTGGCACCCGCATTTGTATGCACAGCCTTGCATACAAATGAGGGCATATATTCAAGGATGCACTCTCCACACTGACTTTGGGGACCAGAAAGAAGTCTTTTACACCAGGCAAGCCAGCATCCCCAGCCAGCCCCTCCCCTAGCACCTGACCTATTCCTGTGTACACACAGCAGCCAGGTGGCAGGCAGGACCTTTTGGGGAGGCGCTGAGTGGGATTTCAACAAACCTGTTCCCTACCACTCCCAGTTGTCTTTTTACAGGCACTCACTGCCAACCTCCCCGCCCCCACAGCAGGCCAGCTCCAAGACAGCACGTGGGAGCAGGTGGCCAGGCATGGGACAAGGTAACTGGGTGTTGGTTTTGGCTCTGATGTAGGTGGACTGATTGGGAACCTAGGGCAGTCCTGGGAACTCTGGCCTCTACAGCACCAGGGTGTACAGAATTTGGATGCTACAAGAGGTAGTTCAGTCCAGTCGCTCAGTCGTATCCAGCTCTTTGCGACCCCATGGACTGCAGCATGCCAGGCCTCCCTGTCCATCACCAACTCATGTCCACTGAGTCAGTGATGCCATCCATCCATCTCATCCTCTCTTGTCCCCTTCTCCTCCCACCTTCAATCTTTCTCAGCATCAGGGTATTTTCCAATGAGTCAGTTCTTTGCATCATGGTGGCCAAAGTATTGGAGTTTCAGCTTCAACATCAGTCCTTCCAATGAATACCCAAGACTGATCTCCTTTAGGATGGACTGGCTGGATCTCCTTGCAGTCCAAGGGACTCTCAACAGTCTTCTCCAACACCACAAAGTTTGGATGCTACAAGAGGTAAAGACTTCCCTTAGACCTTCCTGCAGAAGGAATGAAGAAAGAATTTGTAGGAGGGTCAGATTAGACTTGGAAAAGGCCCTCATGTAGGAAAGATTGAGGGCAGGAGGAGAACTGGGCAACAGAGGTTGAAATGGTTGGATGGCATCAGTGGACATGAGTTTGAACAAACTCCAGGAAATGGTAAAGGAGAGGGAAGCCTGGTGTGCTGCAGTCCATGGGTTGCAAAGAGTCAGACACGACTGAGTGACTAAACAAGATTAGCAACCCCACTTTCAGCCAAACCTATTCCTGCCCCTGCCTTGTTCTGACTAGCACCCCACCTCACACAGTCCCCCAACCCTTCCCCTGGATGCTGTGCGCCATCCATTAGCCATTCTGTGCAGAGGGCCAAGTGCAGATAAATCAGAGCAGCAGCACATTCAAACCTTCCTATCAGCCCAGGATGCACTGCTGTATATTATTTGTCTGCAGCAGCTGCAACAGCAGTTCTTCCTTCCTAACAATACTGGCTTCACCTGGTATTAAAAAGGGCCCCTAAGTGCCAGGAACACTTTGCTAGGGGAGGAGACCACACACTGGGGGGAATGAGGAACTGGGTCAGCCTGGGATGAACCTTTTGCTCCTGCACTGGTCCAAAGGTGTTTGCAAAAATTAGGTGGGGGAAGGGAGGGAGGAGAAGGCAGAACAGGAGGGGGACAAGGAGCCTCCCAAGGATGCAGAGAGCTTTCCCTGAGGACCAGTGCACCAGTCTCCACTCTGCAGGAGGCGGTGTGTGTGTGTGTGTGTGTGTGTGTGTCTGCTGCACATCCCCTCCAGCTTCCCTACCACAACCCAGCTACTCTTCCCAATCAATGGCCTCTTTGTGGCTGTGAAGGTATGGGGAGGGTGTAGGTGGGGGAAACCACATTATATGCACTTGGGCGCACACGACCCTAGCTTGCTACCCTCGGGTCCAGGGCTCCCAAGAAGGGTCTCCATACCTCTGGACTTACAAGATAAGGCAGTCAGGGGCAGTGGCTGGAGTTTGCCTGACTTCCGGAGGTAGTCGTCTTCCCACAGTCCCACGGGAAGACGAGCTCTCCCTGGGCCCATGCCCGCTAGGTGGCGCTGGGCAGTCGTGCTCCTCCCATCCCCCTCGGCAGCCCCAGCAACTCTGGAGGCCCCAGGACGCCTGGAGGTGAGCATTGATGGCTGGTGCATCAAGGTTGGGCAGGGAAAGAGGAGCCCCATCCCTCTCTCATTTATTCATGTCCAAGGAATTTATAAGGCCTCAGTCCTCAGGAACTGAGGATGCCCTTCTCTCTCTTTTAAATTGAAGCATAGCTGATGTACAATATGGTGCTCGTTTCAGGCCTGCTCAGTGGCTCAGGCATGTCTGACTCTCTGTGACCCCCTGGACTGTAGCCTACCAGGCTCCTCTGTCCATGGGGTTTCCCAGACAAGAATACTGGAGTGGGTTGCCATTTCCTCCTCCAGGGGACTTTCCTGACCCAGGGATCAAACTCAAGTCTCTTGGGCCTTGGCAGGCAGGTTCTTACCACTGCACCACCTGGGAAGGTTCTTTACCACTGCACTAATCTGAATATACTTTAGATTCTTTTCCTTTATAGATTATTACAAGGTATTGAATATAGTTCCGTGTGCTACACAGTAAGTCCTTGTTTATCAAGTCTATACACAGTAGTGTGTATCTGTTAACCCCCAGCTCCAACTGTATCCCTCTCCACCCTTTCCCTTTCGGTAACTGTAAGTTTGTCCTCGATGTCTGCAAGTGAGTTTCTGTTTTGTAAATAAGTTTCCATTGTATCACTTTTTTTTAGTTTCCACATATAAGTGATGTTTGTGATATGTAATATGTGTCTTTATTTCAGACTTAGTAGGATAATCTTTAGGTCCATCCATGTTGCTGAAAATAATATAATTTCACTATTTTATGACTGAATAATATTCCATTGTATGTGTACATATATATATATTTCCACATCTTTGTCCATTCATCTGTCGATGGTGCATGTCCTGCTCTTGAAGTTCTAAATGCCCCACTCCTCCAGAAGCCNCATCCATGTTGCTGAAAATAATATAATTTCACTATTTTATGACTGAATAATATTCCATTGTATGTGTACATATATATATATTTCCACATCTTTGTCCATTCATCTGTCGATGGTGCATGTCCTGCTCTTGAAGTTCTAAATGCCCCACTCCTCCAGAAGCCCACAACCTCAGAGAGGCAAGAGATCCGGGAAATGTGAATCTGAGGTAATCTGTGCCAAAGGCCAAATAGAAGTACAGCCAGTGCTCTGAGTTCAGAAACAGCTGTGGGAGGAGACAGAACAGAGGTCTGGTAGGGGTTATCTTCACCATTCTGCTCTGGACCAATCAGATGGGTGAGAGTCATCCATCCCTTCCAGGGCCAAGCATGGCACTAGACCCTGAGCGTTTGATTATGACTGGGTAACACAGTCCCTGTCCTCAGAAAGTGTGCACATGTGTGAGGGAAAGAAACAACAGGCAGATAACTACACAAATAATTAACTGTCATACATGATCAGGTGTGTGCTTCCCAGGTGGCGCTAGTGGTAAAGAACTTGCCTGCCAATGCAGGAGATGTAAGAGATGCTGGTTTGATCCCTGCGTCGGGAAGAACTCTTGCAGAAGGGCAGGGCAACCCACTCCAGTACTCTTGCCTGGAGAAGCCCCATGGACAGAGGAGCCTGGCGGGCTACAGTCCACAGGGTCACACAGAGTCAGAAACAACTGAAGTAACTTGGCATGCATGCACCTGTACAAGTGTATAGAGACCTAGGGGGGAAGCTTCCACTCCCACCTTGGGTTGCCTGCTCCAGTCCCAACCAGGGTTGGAAGCAGAAAGTTTACATTATAAAGAACATAGGCCACTCCCTCTTAGCAGACAAAGGAAACAGTTGCCTAACATCCAAAGCACAATCAAAGCTAGGGTGACATTTTTTCCTCTGGGTAAACTGGGAAAAGAACCAATGTTTACTGAGTGCTTAGTTCCAGGTACCAGCTTGGTTGATGGCTTCTCATTTAGTCTTCTCTTCACTCTGTGGAGTGGATGTTACTTTACAGAAAAAGAGACTGAGGCTCAGGAAGGTTAAGGAACTGGCCCAGTTTGCCAAAAGCCGGTCTGAGGAGCTAAGATTGAAATCCATAACTACTGGGGTCATAATTCCACCCTTCTTCTGCTGTAACTTGATCCCTTTGGAGCCATGTCTGGATGCCCAGCTGGGGGCCAGCAAAAAGAGAACAGGGGAGGGGAGAGGGAGAGAAAGAAAGAAAAAGGAGCCTGGCAGTCTAGGACGTCACCAGATCAGGGCTCTTGTCACCACCTCCTGTTCACGTAGCCAGCCCTTTCTCAGCATCCTGACCAAACCACCACCCGCTTAACATTCCACTCAGTCTCCATTCCGTTCCGACTCCAAATGTTTATCAACACATGCTGTAATGTAATCAGCTCCTGGGAAAATACACACCAGGTAATGGATGCTGACAAGAGTGTCAAACAGATGTCCCCTCCCTGTCCCTCCCTCCCTCCCTCCCAGCCAGAGCCGGCACACCCAGGAGGCTAGGGAATGGCTCTTGCCTCACTACCCCCCAGCCCCAGCAAGAGAGGCCCTCCTTCCACAGTGGGGCACAGTGCCAGGGGCTCACACACCTCATCTCATCTCATCCTCATGGCAGCACCTTAAGGGTGGTCTTACGGTGCCCATTTTACAGATGCAAAAACTAAGGCAGGAACGAAGATGATGGAGCCGGAGCGAAGCAACAGCACCAGTGGAAGCACAGGGAGGGAGGATCCCTCTGCCTGTTCATTCACCAGGAGGCCACCTCTCCTGTGGAGTGTGGACCTTTGAAGAAAGCTGTCTCATCACCTTCAGAGTTCTTGGATCCGAGACCTCGGGCCTGGCTTCCATGGACTTGACAGGCCAGATGTCTGGCTGGCAGTTTGTTCTGCCTTTCTGTCCCAGCCAGGTTGGGGAGGATGCTGAACAGGTCCTAAAGACTTAGGACAGGGCTAAAGAGACAGGCTTGGGCTGCAGTGTGGCAGGAGAGAGGGGTCTGAGAGAGGCCGAGGTGGCTTCTTTGTCCTTTTTCTCTCCCTTTCTCCTAGATCCAGAGCTCAAAGACCCAAGGGCCAGCTCAGACAGAAGTGAGAGGAAGTGCGTGGAGCTGGGGACAGCTCAGAAGGGACAGCCCCCTCACCCCACCAGGACCTCCGGGCCCTCTGGGATCAGCTGTCTGTGGCTGGATAATCCTAAAGGAAATCAGCATTTGCTTTTCCCTCCAACATAGCCCTTACAGATGCTCCTTTCATCTGACGGGAGTTGTAAACGGGATTTTATGGGATTTCTAATGAAGACGGCTTCCCTTTATCAGCCTCCAATTCCCACTCCTCGCCTGGGTCAGCTCCAGAAAGTGTTCTGACCAGGCATCCAGAATCTAGCACCAGGCTCCCTGCCCCTCCTCCAACCCCCCAGCCTGAGTACTGCTTTCCACAGCCACAGCTAGAAGCTGTCAAACAGGCCTCGGAGGCCATGGGAAGCTCACCTTGATGGAGAAGTCAGAGCTGGGTTCCAGGCTGCCTCCCAGATGGTGTATTTAACCTCTCTAGCTTCTGCTTCTTCAACCGTAAACCTGGGGTAATAATGCCTGTTCCACCCACCTACCTTACCAGGCCACTGTGAGGATCATATGAGATTATAGCCCTGAAAGGCCTTTGAAAAATATAAAGCAATCACCCAGCCTGGTTTGGCTATTATTATTATTGCTGTTGTGATTGTGTGTAGGTGCAGCTGGGAAAGTCGATTATGGCAACTCGTGTGTCTCTGAAANGGCCCTCTGGGATCAGCTGTCTGTGGCTGGATAATCCTAAAGGAAATCAGCATTTGCTTTTCCCTCCAACATAGCCCTTACAGATGCTCCTTTCATCTGACGGGAGTTGTAAACGGGATTTTATGGGATTTCTAATGAAGACGGCTTCCCTTTATCAGCCTCCAATTCCCACTCCTCGCCTGGGTCAGCTCCAGAAAGTGTTCTGACCAGGCATCCAGAATCTAGCACCAGGCCCCCTGCCCCTCCTCCAACCCCCCAGCCTGAGTACTGCTTTCCACAGCCACAGCTAGAAGCTGTCAAACAGGCCTCGGAGGCCATGGGAAGCTCACCTTGATGGAGAAGTCAGAGCTGGGTTCCAGGCTGCCTCCCAGATGGTGTATTTAACCTCTCTAGCTTCTGCTTCTTCAACCGTAAACCTGGGGTAATAATGCCTGTTCCACCCACCTACCTTACCAGGCCACTGTGAGGATCATATGAGATTATAGCCCTGAAAGGCCTTTGAAAAATATAAAGCAATCACCCAGCCTGGTTTGGCTATTATTATTATTGCTGTTGTGATTGTGTGTAGGTGCAGCTGGGAAAGTCGATTATGGCAACTCGTGTGTCTCTGAAAGGGAGCTTGTTTGTAGGCACAGGGGTGTATGTACCAGGTTCGTGGAAAGATGGAGTTCTTGTGTCAACATCTGCCTTTAAAGATGCCTATGGGCAAAGTATGTGGCTGTGAATGTATCGGTACATAGGCACTCGTTCAAGTGTCTTAGTATACTATCACATCAAATGTANAGACACGACCGTGTGTCTAAGCACAGACAAGTGGCCAGGTGTGAAACATCCTTGCTTTCTCTATTGCATCCACCATGGCTCCTCACTGACCTCAGGATTGAGTCCAAACTTCAGTGTTTAAGGCCCACACCACCTGGGCACACACCTCCCAGCTGCAGCGCCCCCCCAGCCCTCCTCCCCTTGCACTGCACTCACGAGACTGAACTCTCAGTCCTTGGATGCACCCAGCCCCCTGGGCCATCTAACTGCCTTTCCTTCGTCTGATTTCTTCACAGAGTATCTCTGACTAGCCTGTCCTCACCCCTCAGGGCTCAGTTCACCTCCACAGGAAAGCTTCCCTGACTTTTCCTGACCACTTAGATTAGGGAAGCTTTCCCATTCACTGGACATTCCCCTGGGGGCCTAGATTTCCTTATCTTCCCACCTCCTAGTAGAGCCTTTCTTCCGCATTAGACTTTGGCCCCAGCCTCAACGGGGGTGTGAACATGTCCGTGGCTTCATTCCAATGCCTAGGTCATAGGTGGTGCATGAATACTTTAATGGATTATTGTTAAAAGCCTTTGAGAGTGCTTGCCTCAAGCGCTCCATGTACACACATCACAATGTGTTATAATGTGTGTATAAACATGCTCCTGGGCTTTCAGATCTCAAGGCTGGGGAGAATCATCCCTTCCCCTACGGCCTCCCCTCATCCCACCCCACCAATAAGCATCATCACCATCCTCCCCAGTTGGGTTGAAGATGGTAGAGTTTACAAAGTGCTTTTACAAAGGTCTTGGCAATCACCAGCATCCTTTTACACATGACGAAACTGAGCACAGAGAGATTAAAGTGTCTCATTCACAGGGGACCAGCTCACTCTGGTTTGCCCAGAACTCTCCTAGTTTTAGCACTGACAGTGTCCTGGGGACCCCCTTGGTTGTAAGTAGACAGAACAGGACAGCTGGTCACGCTTCTTGTCTAGGATGTAAGCCTAGGACGCCTGACTCCAAATCACGTGACTGTTCCCTGACTGCCTCCTGAGAGTCCTTAGAATTCAATGGCCTGCCCTTTGGATGTCCCCTCCAAGCCACTTGGCACTGTCCTGGAGCACCTCTTCTCAGAAGCAGGTGCTCAAGGAGTGCAGGGCATTAATATTAACCTAAATCAAATACAATTGAGAGAGAGGCTTATTTCTGGAGGAAAAGCACTTTATGTAACATAGAAAAAATTAAATCTATTATTAAAATAACTTTATAATGATATTAAAGCAAATTTTTAGAATCAAGAAAACTTCACTCAAAAAGTTTTCATTTCTCCACATTGCCTTTGCAGTCTTCTCTCTCTCAGTGTGTATTTTTTACAGAACAGAAAAGTGCAAGCATCATGTTTGTTCCTTTCTTCACTTCACATTACTGAACTCTTGTTTAGATTTGCTTCCTCTGAGTCGTCCATGTCACTAACACCCATTAGCCTAGATCACAGGGAGTCTGGACTCAGGGCTGCCTCCTTCCTGAAAAACCCCTTTCTCAGCAGGGCTTGCTAGCTCAGGGCCCCAGCTGGGCTTCTGCAGGTTGCCATGTAAACACCGTCTTTGTGCATGTGTGCTATTTGCAGGGCAGAGGGACACAGCTTTCATCTGATCCTGAAAAGATCAGCACCCTTGAGAAGAACACTCAGACTCACATCCACTCCCAGGGCGGATCCACCACGCACTTTCTCTGCAGGGCTTGGGCTGACCCAGGAACTCTGCTCCTCCCTCTGTTCCATTTCTTGGCTTCCATATGGCTCTCAAAAAAAAAAAACAGGTTCCTCTCAATGAGTAGTCCCTCCTGATAATTATCCTGACCCCACATCTCAAGGGGCCTAGAGAATACTATGAACAGAGGAGCCTGGCAGGCTACAGTCCATGGGGTCGCAAAAAGTTGGACATGACTGAGCAGCTGAGACTCTTTTTTCACATCTAAAGGCACTGTCGACTGTGGGTGGGATGTTGAGTGTCTTCTTCCTTTCCGTAAGCCTTCTTCCCTCTCACCTCTTTCAGCATCAGGAACGCTCAGGCTGGAGCTCACCCATCCTCTTCCCATCTCCTGGTCCATGCGGATCCTCACCAAAGCTCTCTTCTCAGCACCACAATTGAGTTTGAACTAGTCCCACCCCAAATCAGGAATGATCCTCCTGTCATGTCCAGAATGCCTTAGGATTTTGGATGTCCTGATTCAGAGGAATGCCTGGATTTACCTTCGGGAGTTCCGTCTTTCTAGAGAATTGGGTGGTTCAAGAGGGAACTGGGACCTTTCAGTCATCACTCAGAGCTCCAGCCCCAGAGCCACAGAGATCCTTGGGATACCATGGCCCTAGAGGCTAGCTGCCTGTTAGCCATCGAGGTACCACTTTGACACAGTAGATCATCAACCCAGGGGGCAGCTGCTTTCAGCTCATCCGTCGTCTTCCAGAGCAATGGCGGCCGTGGCAATAGAGAGGCTCTGCAGGGATCTCTGTAAGAATAACAATAATTAGATGTTGCTAAGCACTGTGGGTACAGAGGCACCATCATAATCACCACAGCTACCAGGGTGATGATAACAGTAATTAAATGCTGTGGTTTTCCCAACACCCCCCCCCCCCCAGGAGCACTGCCTCGGGTGAGGCTGGCCTGTCAGGTTAGGGAAGGGGGCACCCATGCCAGAGGCTCCTCTCTGGAGCTGGCTGGGGCTTGGGCCACACACTTCCTCCATGAGACTCTTCCTCCTCCTCTTCTCTCCCCCTGCCCTCAGCCTCAAATGACCCCAGACTGGGGACCGGGGTCACAGGAGAGGGGGACCCCCATTCAGCATATCACACTAATGTAGGTTCATCTCGTCATATCAACAGATTTCAGGGGGTTGGGGGATCTTGGGGACTTCTTATTGGGACTTCCCTCACATCAAAGTGAGCTTTATTAGCCAATTACTGAAAGATAGAGAGGGGCCTGGGAGACGGATAGGAGGGCAAGTCTTTATTGTATTGACTTTGAGCCTCTCCCAAGTCCCACAGCTGTCTCTCTGCAAGAGTCCATGGAAGCCAAGGGAGGGCAACTTCCTCTTGTCTCCGTCTAGTCCTTGCCCTCAGCTGTTGAGAAGGTGATAAAGGTGATCCCGAGGGCCAGTTCTTTGAGGTGTTGTCATTCCAGTAGTCACTGAGTCTGAGTCAGGACAGAAGGTGGAATTCATCCAATCCCTCCCCATCCAGGGCAACAGTCCCATCCAGGGCACCCCTGATAAATGCACCTGGGGCTTCAGTCTGAAAAGGGATGGGGTATTGGTTCCATTGTTCCATTGATGGGGTTCCCTCAACAGTCTTCCTTAGACTGAGTTGAAATCTGCTTCCCTGACTGCATGCGCTCACTGGCCATGATTCTTCTCATGAAAGCACACAGGGTAGNCAACAGTCCCATCCAGGGCACCCCTGATAAATGCACCTGGGGCTTCAGTCTGAAAAGGGATGGGGTATTGGTTCCATTGTTCCATTGATGGGGTTCCCTCAACAGTCTTCCTTAGACTGAGTTGAAATCTGCTTCCCTGACTGCATGCGCTCACTGGCCATGATTCTTCTCATGAAAGCACACAGGGTAGGTTGCTCCTTTCCCCTTCGGGGTTTGGAAGCTTGCTAGTCACACCTTCCTTCCATCTCCTTCTCCTTTATGAGATCCAAGGCCACCTTCTGGCCTCTCTCTCTGGTGAACTCCAACTCCTACTTTACTGCCATGACCTTGTTATTAACTTCCCTGCTTTCTACTCCCGAAACTTCCATCTTCACTCTCTCTTCACCTTCCCTCTAGGGTCAGAGAAAGATGAATCCTCTCCTTTGCGAGGCTGACCCTCCTCCACCTTAGTCCCACCAGACGCGCCTCTTGCAGGACCTGCCCACGGAAGCACACCTCCTTTTGCTTCTCACACTTGTTTCGCCAATCCTCGCCATCCACTAGCTCTCTTCCTCCTGCCTCAAGATGCTCAGGAACTTTTGATTTCCCATCACCAAGGAGGAAACAAGCCCCTTGGTCTCTGTTCTAATCCTCTCCAAGCGCTGATTCCATTCACCACCAAACTTGTCAAGAGCAGGGTAGATACCAGCAGCCTCTGTGTTTTCACCTTCCACCCCCTTCTCCTCCCACTTTGATATGGGTTCTGCTCTACCCCCAACACCATTCTCCCAAAGGTCACCGGTCTTTTTGCCACTGTATCCAATGACCTCCTCTGATTCCCACCTGCTCTACAGCGTCAGACGCTGTTGGCAACCTCCTCTGTTAAATTCTCTCTCACTTGGCTTCCATGACAACCCGCTCTCCTTGCTTCCCTCCTCCCTCACTGACCAATCCTCATCTGTCTGTCCTACCCACATTATTGCCAGATGCATCTCCTGGAAGCACAGTTCCGACAGCTCTATGCAACACATAATATACAAGGTAATAATATGTCTAGAGTTCAAACTTTTTAAGCAGCAGAATCCATTAAGAAGAAGCTTTCTCAGAAGCCTAATATTTAAAGAGCATGATAATAGTATGCTGGGACTTCCCTGGTGGTCCAGTGGTTAAGAATCTGCCTTCCAATGCAGGGGACACGAGTTCAATCCCCGGTCAGGGAACTAAGATCTCATGTGCCGTGTGGCAACTAAGCCTGAGTTTCACAACTAGACAGAAGCTTGCAAGCTGCAACCAAAGAAGCCTGCATGCCACAACAAAGACCCAATAATAAATCAATAAATGTCATGATGTACAGAAAGAAAGAATGAAATGAAACAGTATGCTCTTTAAACATGGTTCCTATTGAAGCAGGGAGTGGAGATTCGGGGAAATTCTAGGGCTTTCAAACCACAGTTGGAAAGCCACTGAAAAAGTTAAATTCCTCAGTCTGCAGATGAGAAAACAGGCCCAGAGAGGTGATTGGTAGAAAGTGGCACAGGATGTTAGTCCATCAACACGTTTTCACTTAGTGCCTACCGAGGCACATTCTAGGTGCCAACAATAAAGCTGGGACAAGACCCAAGTAGTCCTGCCCTGGAGAGGCTGACAGCCCAGGGGGGTGTGAACCACATATTATAAACTATTGAAGTGATCACAAGTATGCAAAGGAAACTGAGGGAGCATTTAGGAAGGGACTCGCCTGGTCTGAAGGGCAGAGTACACCACCCTGGGGAAGGGGCACGTGTAAACTGAGTCTTAAAGGATATATAAGCAGCTGGTCAAAAGAAGTGGAAGAGCCTTGGAGCAGATGGAACAGTGCAGGTGAAGGCTGAGGAAGCCAGTTTGGTGGCCAGACTCTCAGGAAAGCCCAGCAGCTCTGACTCAACACCCTGGAGCAGAATGACAGTGGGTGAGAGTGCAGCCCCACCAGCCTCCTGGGGACTTGACACTAATCTCAGAGGCCGCCTGGCCAAGGAAGTGTTCTCAGGCATTGAGACCTAATAATCTGTATTAGAAGACAGTTCGGTGCTAAACGCAACATGGTATTGCTGATTGGATCCTGGAACATAAAACAGACATTAGTGAAGGAACAAGACAGGTGTAGTTGAGTTAATAGTATCATACCAATGCTTATTCCTTAGTTTTGACAAATGTACCAGTTATGTAAAATGTTTATATTAGAGGAAGCAGGATGAAGGACATGTGAGAGCTCTGTACCATTTTTGCAACTCTTTTGTAAATCCAAAACTATTTTAAAATAAAAAAGCCTAATATATATATATATATATATATATATCCCTCTGGCACCATGGCAGAGAGCAGCGAAACTGGATGTGGGGAGAGAGGTTATAGTAATAATGATGACTAACACTAAAACAGTCCTTCCTGTTCACTAGGCATTGTTCCAAGCACTTAATGTGTTTAACTCATTTAATCCTCCCAACTCTGTGAGGTAAGTACTTTATTTGCCTTCATTTTATATATGAGGAAGCTGAGAACAGACAGGTTAAGTCAGTGGCCCAAGGACACACAGCTGCTGAGTGGCAGAGCTGGGAGTTTAAGAATCCAACTCCAGGCAGTCTAGCTCCAGAGTCCCATATGCTTGACCATTACATTGTACCCCCTCCCCTCAGTGTGCACTGGCTATACTGCCCGAGGACATTGCAAAGATCAGGAAGAAACCATGAGCATGAGGACTAGGGTGATACCAATAGAAATGGACCCAAGTCACTAGACTTAAGACATGTATTGGAGGCACACTCAGCTTCTGCTTTTGAATTGGAATATGGCAGTTGGAGAGGGGCTTCCCACATGGCGCTAGTGGTAGAGAAGCTGCCTGCCAGTGTAGGAGATGTAAGAGACAAAGGTTTCATTCCCTGGTTCAGGAAGATCCCCTGGAGGAGGGCATGGCAACCCACTCCAGTATTCTTGCCTGGAGAATCCCATGACTGAGGAGCCTGGTGGGCTACAGTCCATGGGGTCGCAAAGAGCTGGACACAGAGTAAAGTGACTTAACACGCACACACGCCCACACTCTCAGCTGGAGAAAAGGGAAGAAGCAAGAATAACCCCTGGGCTTCCTTCCAGCTTAACAGTAAGGACCAGAAACTTGGTCCTGTGTTTCTTCCCATCACTGAGGGAAACACTCCAGACCTTTCACAGTCTTGTGTGTAGGGACAACCTACCTGTCGCTTTCTCTTATTGTCTTCAAAATACAAACTGGACCACCTGCTGCTCCCAAACAGGCCCTGACCTCTCTCACCTCCATGTTCTTGTACAAGCTGTTTCCTCCACCAAAATTCTCTCCTCCATCTCCCTGGGTCCAAATCTGATCCACCCTTCAGGGTCACCTCTTCCAGGAAGCCTTCCATGCTCTCCACAATGAGAAGCATTCAGACTCTCCTCTNGCCCGGCTCTGCGTGGAAGAAGAAGAGGGCGGGGACCGGCACCGGGAGAAGAGCGGAGGAGGAGAAGGGGCATGACTTGTGCAACTTGCGGCGGGCATCTGCCGAGCCTCTGAGCCGGCGGCGGCCCGGGGCCCGGATTGCGGCCGCGCCGATCCCACCCAGCCCACCCCGCCCCGGCCGACGGCTGAGGCTGACCTGGATCCTCCGAGCGCCCGCCGGCCGGCAGGGATCGCCTTCGTCTTCCGGGCTGCTTTCTGGAGCGCGAGGAGCGCTCTCCTCGCGGCTCCTCTCGCTGGACCCCCGGCCCCCGATGGCTCGGATGGGGCTTGCGGGCTCCGCTGGACGCTGGTGGGGACTCGCTCTCGGCTTGACCGCCTTCTTCCTCCCAGGTGAGCGCGTTCCGCCCCCTGCCTCCCCAACCCCCCATCCAATGCCTCCCCGGGGCTGGGAGCTGGATGGCGGGCACGTCTGGGTTGTAGGGAGTGAAAGGAGCCAGAAAAGTTGGGTCACGGCTTAGGTAAGGGGGGTGCGGGTGGTTCGGCGCAGAGAGAGGCTAAGAAGCCCAACAGCCTGCCCTGCAGGAAAGCAATCGGATGCACGTTTCTGTGTAGCAAGAAAGCACTTTCTCCACGCAGTTTTTCACACAAAAAAATAATAATATGTAATAGCGTTCTATTTATTTAATAACCAGCACTCAGCTCGGGAAGCAGTTTGGAAACACTGCATGTTACATAAATGCAAAATAATCACCGTAATCACCGTCTCGGGGTAGGATACAACAGCCCCAAGGGGAAGGCGTTAGTCTCGGAGCTGGTGGGCTGTGGGCTTGGCAGATGGAAGGGGGCTTCGGGTTTTTTTCCTCCAGCCCCTTTGCCAAGAGATTTCGGGCGCTCCGGCCCCCTCCCGTCGCCTCCCCCCCCCCTTCCCCACTCGCGCGGGGAGCAGTCTCCTGCGGCAGAGGCGGCTTCTAGCTCACCTGCGGTTCTTTTCCGGGAGGGTGAGGCCCGGCGGCGCGCTATCACAATCTCCCCGCCCAGCGCGGAGCTAGGCTTTGCCTTGGAACTCCGGTTCCAGTTTGGGGGCTCTCCCGCATGAGGCGCCGCGGGCTTCGTGCCAGCCAGGTGGCTGCGTGACCCACTTTCCCGAGGATGCCCCGCGTGTCCTTCCTTGAGATGCTGGCGACCGAGGGGTTAACCGGACGCCCGACCCCCGGGGTGGCCCCCGGTGGCCCCTCTGACGGATGGGGTAGGGGCGGAGGCTGGGACCGGTCCGGGAGTATTGTGCTGGGGAATGAACTGGAAAATGCGTTTAGGAGGCAAATCCGACCGAGTCCCCACGGCTGGATTTAACCCTTTGTGTCCCTGGGGAAGCTGCCCGGAGATGTGTATAAGAGACAGGGCTAAGANCGGATGGGGTAGGGGCGGAGGCTGGGACCGGTCCGGGAGTATTGTGCTGGGGAATGAACTGGAAAATGCGTTTAGGAGGCAAATCCGACCGAGTCCCCACGGCTGGATTTAACCCTTTGTGTCCCTGGGGAAGCTGCCCGGCTCCCACGGTGGCTAGGGACACCGGCGCGGGTGGGGTGGAGATCCTCCAGCCCTCGTGGAAGAAACGTGAGACGACCTCCCACCCTAGCTGGGGGGGGGGAGTTGGGGAGGGCGGGATACGGTGGGGGCTCGGTTGAAGCATGTGGCCCTGGCCTTAGGTGGTAAAAGAAGGGGTGAAAGTGCAGAGACCAGCTCCGCGTGGGGCAAGAATGTTGGTCTGGGCTCCGCTCGCTGCTAGTGGAGGAGATATGGAGGAGATATGTTCGATGCCGCAGACACAAACGGCAGTTTGTTGCCTAGACGTGGGGCTGGGGTGCGCTCCTGGAAGGCGGGAGCCTGGCCTCATTCACTTCTATACCCCGTCTGCCGCCAGCTCCCGGCCAGGGCTCAGCAAATGTCTTGGAGTGGCCCATGGCTCCAAAGTGGTTTGTGAAAGGCACACCAGGGTGCCCCCAGCCCTGCAGCCTGGGGTAGGGGGTGGGGTGCCCTGCTAGGTCGGTGGGGGTAAATTCCAGGGCACACAGGTGTCACTGCCCATTTCAAAGGTGCGTGATTGAGTCCCTCGCAGCAAGGGTGGTTCCGGTGAGAATGTAAGGGTCCTTACACTGGACCTCCTGGGTAGCCAATGGGAGATGCTGGAAGCTCCGGTTCTAGCATTTGTCTGACCACCAGGGTTCTGGAACCCTTCAATTCCANCTTATACACATCTTGGAGGAGATATGTTCGATGCCGCAGACACAAACGGCAGTTTGTTGCCTAGACGTGGGGCTGGGGTGCGCTCCTGGAAGGCGGGAGCCTGGCCTCATTCACTTCTATACCCCGTCTGCCGCCAGCTCCCGGCCAGGGCTCAGCAAATGTCTTGGAGTGGCCCATGGCTCCAAAGTGGTTTGTGAAAGGCACACCAGGGTGCCCCCAGCCCTGCAGCCTGGGGTAGGGGGTGGGGTGCCCTGCTAGGTCGGTGGGGGTAAATTCCAAGGCACACAGGTGTCACTGCCCATTTCAAAGGTGCGTGATTGAGTCCCTCGCAGCAAGGGTGGTTCCGGTAAGAATGTAAGGGTCCTTACACTGGACCTCCTGGGTAGCCAATGGGAGATGCTGGAAGCTCCGGTTCTAGCATTTGTCTGACCACCAGGGTTCTGGAACCCTTCAATTCCGTATTGCCCACACTCAGAACCCAGCAAAAGACCAGCTTTCCTGGGGCCTGACTAGTCCAGCATACTAGGGGTTAATCTAATCCTGGGTCAGACAAAGAGCGGAAGATTTGGGGAGGGGGAGTGAACTCACCCCCCTCCTTTTGTCACTCTCTCTCCCAGCTTTGTGGTGCTGTCCCTGTAGTTAATTCCGTCTTTGGAGGGGTGGGGGCCTGCGTTGCTCCATCCTACTCGGGAAGTGGGGGCAGGGAGGTGACGCTCTCACCTGGCTCTAGTGTGGACACTGCCCCCCCCAACCAAAACTCCAGATGAGGGAGTGGGACGCAGATAAGGAATCACAGCTCAGATGGGCACTTCATAAGCACTCCTTGATTGATCCTAATTGTCAAGGCTGGGTAGCATCAGCGGGGCAGCCAGAGCTCCCTGACCAGCCAAGCTCCTCGTGCCCCTGGTGCCTCTGTGAAAAGACAGGTGGATGCGGTGGTGCCCACATGACACTTGGACAGAGGCTGGGGGAAGTCACCTTCCAAACCCCATCTACCGTCACCCTCAGGCAATCTCCTTCTCCGTGGGGACCTGCCAGCCTGATGCTCTTTTCTGGGTTCCTCTGGGCTGTGGCAAGGAGTATAGAGGGATGAGGAGAGGAGCCTGATGAGATGGGAGAGGGGACCCCCTACCCTGGGGGTGTGTGTGGTGGCCCCCTGACTTCAAAACACTCCAAATTTGGCTCTTAGTGTGTAAACACAGAAGTGTGTTTTCAGCAACACAGACTTTACCAGGCAGGGTGGTGGAGCCCCATCAGCCTCTGAGATGAGTCTGGGGTTTGTGCCTGATCACTCAGAGAGAGCCAGTGGGACCCCGGGGGCTGCATCCCAGAGGAACAAGGGGAGCCCAGGAGAGGAGGCAGAGAACCTGCCTTAGAAGCAGGTGTGCTGAGCTGGTGTCCCACCTACACCACACCCTCCCTAATTGGCTTCCCCAAACCTTTTGTCTGGGAAGAGAACACACACCCCAGGTGTCATGCACACCCTCGGAAGACCTGTTGGGCCACAGCAGCACCCTCTTCTCTGCAGCCTATGCAGAACTCGCTGTCATGATGGTTTTCTTTGAAACCTGGGGAGTCAGGACTGTTGAGTTATCTTCCTGTCTCCCCATCACTCACAGACAGTGGTGTGTCCAGGCTTGCTGGGCAGGACATTATGGCAAAACCAATTCCGCCGGCCTGGGGTTTGCAAGCGAATATAAGCAAGAATCCCAGTGCCCATGTCAGAGGAGTGTCTCCGAATCAGATTCAAGGCCAAATAGTCAAGGCTGGAAGGCAGGAGGAGGAGATATTGCAGTGCCTGGGCCCAGCATCTGGGGCTGGTGGTCTAGAAGGTGTCTCTGAGCCTGACTCTCTGTGTTTATGGGACAGGCAGGCCCTGGTCACCTGATGCTGGCCGAGACTATGATGTCCATTCCCTTCTCGGCCGCTCAATTTTGCACAATGAATCCACTTCATTGGCCTGATCCACGACCCAGTTGTACACTGCCAGGATGGTCTCGGGCCAGAACCCTAGTGCTGACGACTGAGCAAGTGGGCCGGGCTGGGGAGGGTGGGGACCGGGGGGCAGCCCCAGTTGCTGTGCCTCTGATAACTGCCATTGTTTAGCAGCTGACTAATGTTCATTGTTCAGCACAAACAGAAAATACCCAAGGGAGGTGTAAATTTACCTTCAATTTTCCTGATTGTGTCTCTCCTGGTTAACCCGGTAAATCGAATGGCTCCTACCTGCTGTGGGGGCAGAAAGGGTATCTATATATATTTACCTGTTTTGCTGATTTCTTTTTTTTTTAACTTTGAATGTCAGCCTGTGGGCCAGGCTAAAAGGAGTAAGAGCCAGCTATGGGACTTAGACTATAACATTTCTGATAATTTGCTTATGTCCTCACCATCAGTATAGAGTGGGTGCACACACATGTGTGCAAGACTGTGTGCTTGTGTTGCCCATCTACAATTCACTGTGCACAAACAGAGCCATGGAGAGTGGGACAAGTGTGTGCACTGGAATTGTGGGGCACCGTGGGGCAGGGGCATAAATATACATCAAAAGCATCATCGCATGCAGTTGGTTTCTTACGGCTTTCTGACTGGGATTTTGTGAGAGGCCTGTGTTTATATCAGAGTGTCAGGGAGAGTAACTTTGGAGGAGACCTAGGATTTGCCCTTAGCCAGCTCCTTCTAAGACTGAGCTGCCACATCCTTTGGGATAAGAAGCCTGAACACCCCTTTCTTTTCCTGCTCTGCCCTTGACCTCAGGCTGAGCCTCTGCACCCTCCCAGGGAGATGCTCACCTGAAGAGGTTTTCCTCTGCTTCTCAGGATCCCTGAGCAGCCAGGAGGGCCCAAGGAAATAGGTTTTCAGCTACTACTTTGGCATCTCTGCTTCCTCCATGAATACTTGAGGAAAGGGTCATCTGGGGAAAGGTGATGTACTCTGGGCATTTAAAAAGGAGCTCTGAAAAACCCTGTAGAACCATATGTGTGCCCAGTTAAGCAGCATACATGTGCCTGGAGCACCCCAGTTCACAGAGCAGAAAGCAGTAGCCCCCTTGTTGGAAAGGCAAGTGGGAATGAAGGGCAAGCGGTGGGGAAGAGGGCAGTCCTGAGAGCCCAGGTCCCAGTGCCCAAGTCAGGCTGGCGAGTGTTTCTGCCCTGTGGTGTCTGCCTCTCTCCATAGAGACCACGTCTGTAGAGCCAGCAGCAGATATGCTGGCTGGGGCTGGAGTAACTTAAGATCTGAGCTGGGATCACCTTGCATAGGGAAAGCCCTGAGCTGGAGATAACACTCCTTAGCCCAGTTAACCCTTTAAGCTCTGGATTCTCCTGTGCTGTTTGGAACTGGAAAATAGGGACAGGGGAAAGATAAGCGAAAACACATCGGACCTAATATCTGAACCCTGACAAGGAGAGATTAACTCAGTGCCACAGGAGAAACCTAAGGACACAAAGAAAGCCTTCCTGATCTCAGACTGTATGTAGGCTGTTCAGGGCAATGGGTAATCCCAAGGGTTATCCTCAGGTGGGGGAGGGGCAGTAGGTATGTATTCTCAGAGGCTCATGAGATCTGTGCCTTTCACAGTCTTTTAGGGGCAAAGCAGCTGTGGTCCCAGGTCCCAGTTCAGAGGGAACAGCAAATAGCTCAGACCCTCTCCCCACAACCTGGAGATTACCCCATCTTGACTGCCCAGCAGAGTGAGACAGCAAAGCAAGGCCAGCTGGACTGTATTTGAATCCCAGCTCTACCATTTGCTAGATTGGTGGGCCTGATTAAATTGTTTTGTAGGCCTCAGTTTTCTCATCTGTAAAATAGGTTTCTGCTACTATGCTTTCAAAGGTTTATGAAAATTGGAGCAACAGTAATGTATGAAAAGTGCTCAGTGCATTGCCCAGCTCGTGATAAATGTGCAGTAGTGGCAGCTACTCCTGTGTTCTATGCCTTTCCTCTGAGTGGTCCTGGCTCCCTCTGTGTCTGCCACCTGGGCACTGCCAACTGCACACTCTCTTGAGAAAGAGCCACTCATTTGCCTGCCCACTGCTGACCTCGCTTCCCCACCTGGAAATGATGGCAAGGGCTGCAGCAGCCGTGGGGGACTCAGGTGGCCTGGTTGGCTGCAGGCACCTACCTGAGCCCAGCCCTGGTAGTTGTGTACTGTACCAGCAGAAGGTGCTGTGTGGCCTTTGTTCTGCAGCCTGTTGCCAAGGGCTCTCCCCAGCACCCGCCTCACTCCCTGGCTGCAACCCAGCTGGGCACTGCGGCCCATCTGGAACACTGGCTGGGGTGGCAGCCTGAGGCTGGCATGGAGAACCCAAGACTCAACCCCTGCAAACTTCTACAGGCCACAGGCCCCTCTCCCAGCAGTCCATGTACCAGCTCTTCAGGCAAGATGGTATAGCCGGAGAGATAGAGATCCCTCCCAAGGTCACGCCCTTCTCACTGACAGAAAGTCCTTCAGTTTCTCCTGCTGCAGATTGAATGCTTTCACCAGTAATAATAAAGATATTTGTAATACTCTTTTCAGCTCATAATTTCACCTGGTCCTCTCAATAACCACATGTAAAAGGTATCAATAGTTCTCCCATTTTACAGATGAGAAAAGTGAGGTGTAGATCTAGTACCTTGCTGCCCATCTCAGATTAGATGCCAGGTTTTCTGACTCCAAATCCAGTAGAAGAGGAAAGATGAGATGGATTGGGATGGACTGATGCAGAAGAGGCTGAGCCAGATCATGGCAGAATGTGTCCAGTGGGGCAGTCATTTGCTTGGCTGGCAACCACCAGCTTATACTGTCCCCCACCTGGTGAAGCAAGGTATACATGGAGATATATATAGGTTAGAGGGTGGCCCTGCTGGAGCTTACCACAGTTCACGTTGACACAAAGCACAAGATGCCCAATAATGGAACAGCTAGGGGAGTGGGTCAAGGGGAGCATATCCTTCCAAATGCTAGAGCATCACTCCCAGGATCTGACCTGAAACGTGGGCATGGCCCCAAGGTGTGAGCACAGAGCTCCAGGACACAGGCAGACACACAGCCAGTGTGCTGGCAATGCTCAGAAAGCTTTGTGGACTTGATAGGAGCAGTGGAGAACAGGAGGGGCTGAGATTTGTTAGGCAGAGTTGAGTCCCTCTCCTGGGCTACCCCCCACACACACCCCCGGTCCATGCAGATCCCAGTTTCATCCCCAGTTTATGAGGAGTCTCATTACCAAGCCACAGACAATAAAACCCGCCCGGCCACTCTGGCCCGGATCTCATTAGAGGACATTAGTTCCGCTGGCTTGGTGGCCCCACTGGGACACAGCTGCAGGTGTGGCCCAGACAGCAAAACAGGCCAGTGGCCATGGGCACAGGAATGTCCTATTGGGAGTTGAGTTTGATCTGTGGGCTTGAGTAGGGTCCTCCCTCCCCACCCCCATCCATGCTTTCTTGGAATGCATGTTCCCCATAGCTGGAAACATGGTGTCCCTCCTGCCCACTTGGACCCTCAGTTCTATCCCCTCCCCCACTGCCCCTCCCTTCAGGAGATAAGGACACAGCTCCTTCCAGCACTGGGCAGGGGAATCCACCAGCTTCTGAGAAGCTCAGCAAAACACTGTCATTCCATGGAGGAGGGCCTTTGGGGACAGGGACAAGCCCACTCACAGCCACAGGTCCAGGGACACTCTCAAGAGACATGTCTGAATCGTAGCCCACCTTTCTGTCTGAAGGTGGGGATAGAGACCTGGGGGCCCATGTCAGAAGTATTTTCCATCCCCTATGGATGCAGTTTCACCATCTGGTGGCCCTGGGGCGGTGGAGGGTTGGGGGGGGGGAGCTTCCTGGTTGCACTCCTCTCCTTGAGGTGGATTAACTTGCCCACAATGGCTGTGTTGGAGCACTGATTGCATCTTGGGGTTCTTCCCACCAAAGACAGGATTACTCCTTTCCTAGCAAATTCTGGTGCCTGTTGACAGCCAGCTTCTCTGCCCTCCCCTCCCCTTCTGCTTTCTCTCTCTTCCCACCTGCAGACCAGCCCATCACCAAAACATCACCAGGGCCCAGTGGATGTAGCCATGAAAAACAAGATGAGAGCAAAGAAAACCTTGTCCCATCTTAGTGCCTCAGTGTTCTAGAGGAAAAAGAGTGTCAGGCCGGAGTAACTGGTTTTTAGTGTTCCGTGCAGGGGTCACGCAGGCCAGCCCACACTTCAGGTCAGGAGCGCCCGCCAAATGAGTCAGCACCAATCTGTTTGGGCAGACGTCAGCAAGTCAGCCTTGCTCTGGAGAAAAAGGGGCTGGAGACTTGTACCAGTCCCTGAGGGATGCTCCCCTGTAAGGCCCTGAAGCTTGTTTGGAATTTGAGCTTGAAGTGGGATTGGTCGGCTGCCCCCATGGGGGTCCATTCTCTGGCCCCTGAGCAACACCCTAGGTATCCCCTCCCTTAGTCCTGATCTCTCTTGGGCAAATGCTGTCAGCTCCTAGGACAAAGTGAGTAGACAAGGTGCCTCAGAGCCAAGCTGGCCTTGCTGCAGCTTGATGAGGGTCCCACTGCAGGAGAGGCTGGAAGCAGTATTCTCACTCAGGGGACCGCTGAAGCAGCCCCTGGCTCACCTCTGTCCCCGANGCAAATGCTGTCAGCTCCTAGGACAAAGTGAGTAGACAAGGTGCCTCAGAGCCAAGCTGGCCTTGCTGCAGCTTGATGAGGGTCCCACTGCAGGAGAGGCTGGAAGCAGTATTCTCACTCAGGGGACCGCTGAAGCAGCCCCTGGCTCACCTCTGTCCCCGACTCCTGGCTCTCCAGCTCCAAACTGCCTGCACTGCCTCTTGAATGAATATATTTAGCCCGCGCCTGAAAAGGATGCTCACAAGCACAGAAGCATCTGATGGCTGCCCCTTCCCTGGCTCAGCTCCAGCCACCCCTCCCAGCCAGCCACACAGCCTGTGCACTTTCCCACCCCAGTGCCTTTGCACATGCCATTCCCCCTAACCCTCCCCTATTTCCCATATCCAAAAACTGAACTTGAGAGTATTTCATCATGAAGCCCCCCGCTGGAGATGACCTCTTTCACTCAGAGAACCACTCCCTTGTTTCAGCACCTCATCCATGCCACCCATGGCAGTAGCCACTCTACGTCTTGCTATTAGTTATTTGGGCCTGGGGTTTATCTTCATAAGACTGAGGGCTCCAAAAGGACAGGGTTCATTGCTGAGGGGGCTCCCCAGGGCATTGCACAGGGCTGGCCACTCTGTGGGCTGATTACATGGTAGGCGGATACTTCGTTATATAGTCCAGTGTTAGGTGGATACATCATTGCATAATACCTACTAGGTGGATACATCATTGTTTGTTTGGACAGTGATGATGATAACAACAGCAAACTGTTATCAAGAGTTTTGAGACACTCAGACACTGTTACCAACATCTTACCGGTAATAACTTATTCAACCTCTCTATAACCATACTTACTTCTTGTGGGGGATTCTTCTCGTTTTTAACATATGAACAAATGAGGCCCGAGCAGAGGTTAGGTAACTGGCCTCTGGTCGCAAAGCTATTTAGTGGCAGAGCCAGGATTTGGATCCAGGAAATCAGGCCCAGTGTCCATGATCCTTACTAAGCCGGGGGTAACGTAGGACCTTGCCTCCAGAATGCCTGTCACCCCTGTGTAGCCCCATAGAGCCTCCCCACCTGCTCCCTTTGATGATGAGGAATGACCTGGGGCCTTCCTGGAGCATTAGGGGCTTATTAATGCTTATCAGAAGTTTTCAGCGGTTGTTACTGCTTTGTCTCTTGGATACCTTATAAGTACTAGAAGCACAGTTGTTGTACTCCTGGTGTATCCTGCCACTGTCACCGTTGTGTCTTGGGAGTGTTAATGTGCCTCGGCTGGAGGGAGATGTCTTGACATTATTGCTCTTTCATCCCCTGAGCCTTTGAGCATCACTGATGCCATCTGAGGGCCTCCCACCACGTTTCCCTGTGAGACCAGAGGCAGGTATAATAGCGCCCCTCAGAGAATCTGCCTGGAATTGCCCCCAGCAGGTGTTTCCAGGCTGGTTCCACATCCTAGGTGGGTCCACGGCTCAGCAAACTGATCCTATGCCAGCGCCTATCCTAAGCTTCTGGAAGATTCCCCTCTCTCTTGCCCTCACCCAGAGATCCCAAAAGATGGCAAGGGAGGGGCCCCTACCTGGGGAGCAGGGCAGGGAGAGGATTTAGGGTGTTCCCCTGTGCCAGCTGCTTTCATCTCTTGGGATGAAAGGGCCTGGTGCTTCCTATGCCCCAGGCAGGTTCAGGATGGGGACTCAGGGGACAGAAGCATTGGCCACCTCACAGCTAGGGTAGCGAACTTCCCAGGAAGGATGATCGTGGGAGCAGAAAAATCAACACCCTTTCCCAGTGTTGTGGCCGAGGACCAAGAGTGGAGTCCAGATGGCCCACCTGTGGATTGTCCTCTCGAGGGTCACCTGGGGCCAGTGCCCCTGCCCCACACCCTGACCCTACAGGTCACCACGTGCACTCGGGCCTCACAAACTCCCTTGCTTAATTAGGAAGGTAACTCGGCTGCAAAACAGTCATCTGATATGTTTCGACGCCAAAGAGAAATTCCTCCCAGACTCTCTGCTGTTCTAGATTATCCATGCTCCGTTAGCTTGAATTACAGAGTGGCCTCTGTGGCCCGGACCCAGGCCAGAGCTGCAGGATCGGTTCCTGGGGCTGGAATCTGCCCCCCTACCCTCCCTGGGAAGGACTTGGAAGTGATAGGGGGAAAGAGGCCTTAAGACCTATTTGACCTCCATGCAGACCTAAGGATTGCCTCGTCAGAACAAAGGAGCCAGCTCTGCCCTGCGCCTGCCTGCCCTAGAGCCTGCGATGCCCACGGGTGCTTTTGGATCAAGCCACTTGGATGCTCCTCTTGTGTCCCTTCTGGGCCAGGCCTCCTTTGAGGGCTTTAAGTCAGTGGCAGAAGCTTCTGCAGTGGCTCCCGAGTGAAAAATTGGAGCAGGGGCAGGGACAGGCTTCTCCTCGAGTATAAATGAGACCAGAGCGGAGCAGCCACACTGCACTGTAGATTATTTTATGATGATTGCCCACCTCCCCCACCCCCAAACAACCTGATCTCATTGGCCTAGACTGCTGCATCTCTCGGAATGATGGATGGGCCACCTCTCACTTCCCAGGCAGGGTGGTCAGCCCTGCTACTGAGATACCGCCTTCCCAGCCCCTTCCCAGATTTATTCCCTGTGTTTGTGGTGCCCAGAGAGTAATCAGCATCCTGGGCCGGCTGCGCACTCTGATTATCTCCGCTCGGTTGATGGATGAGCCTTTGGGGAACTTAGATGACAGCCCCCAGCCCCTGCGCCCCTGTGCCCACCCCCGCCTGGGCCTCAGCACCCTTCCCAACCCCCATCACCTCCCAGGAGTCAGATAATGGGCCTCCAGGTCAGATCTGAAGTGGAGTGGGGTTGCGGGGGTGTTAGTCATGGGAAGAGGGAAGGCAACACTCTTTGGCCCCCACCTCTCAGCACTGTGGTAGGATAACTGGGAAGGGTGTTGGTGGCTCCTCTTCCCTCCTGGGAGCTTGAGACAGGGGACAGACAAGGCCACCAGGGAGCTTCTCTGCAGGTCACCCCTCCACACACGCATACACCCCAGCTGTGCGTAGAAACACCCTTGCCAGGAAAGAGCTCCATTATCCTCTCCTGTCTCCATCACACCATTACTCCTACCCCCTCGGCACTTGTGTACACAGTTTGCACTGTAACGATAATTTGTGCTGGTTTATGTGTTTCTTTACAAGGGTTTTTATGTCCTCTGTGTGTGTATGAGAGAGGTTTATGGCTTGTGTGTGTGTGTGTGTGTGTGTGTGTGTGTGCCCACACATGAGATCACGTGCTCTGTGTGTGTGTGTGTGTGTGTGTGTGTGTGTGTGTCTGCTCCTGAGCAGCCTCTGATAGCCATCTTCTCCCCTGTGGAGGTGGGGGGCTCTCATCCAGCTCCCTGGTGGGAGAAGGGCAGAATCTGGATCCTGAGGATGAGGAGAAGTGGGGAAGGGCAGGCAGTCAGATAATGACTATTGAGGCAGCGTTTTGCACTGCCCCCCAGCCGCCAGTTGGAGAATGCAGAAGGTCAATCTTAGATAATTGTTTTGTCTATAGGATCACAAACAACTGGTTGGACTGTTTTTTTCCCAGCAAATTGACTGAACCCACTGGTTATTTTGGAGCCAAGTGGTCTCTGCCTTTTATTGCTCACATGTGGCCAAGTATATATCTGTGTCTTGTCTTCTCTAAACTTGAGTTTTTTTCACTGGAAAACGGGGGTGCAATACCGGGAGGTTTAGAAGAGCTAAACAATACCTGTAACGTGATTAGCACAGTGCCTGGTACAGAGTGAGTCTTTACACCACTTGGCTATTATTAGCTGCCGCCTGCCCAAGGAGCCTGGGTCTGGAGGGAGGTCCCTTCCCCAGGGCTGCAAGCCAGGCCCAGGAGCCTCCCAGCAGTTCATGACCCAGCACACTGGCAGGGGGAGGGGATCCCTGGCAGGGTTCCTATGACCTCTCTACGGTGATCAACTCAGGAAGGGTCAAGTACTCAGGCCCCTGGGCTCCTGGAAAACCACCCACATGGTCACCTGAGAAGGTATCTGATGACCCATGCCATCCTTGCTCCCTTCTTAAAGATTTGTTGTTGTTGTTTAAGTCGCTAAGTCATGTCTGACTCTGTAACCCGCGGACTGTTGCCCACCAGGCTCCTCTGTCCATGGGATTTCCCAGGCAAGAATATTGGAGCAGGTTGCTGTTGCCTTCTCCAGGGGATCTTCCCAACCCAAAGATCGAACCCACTTCTCCTGCATTGGCAGTCAGGTTCTTTACCACTGAGCCACCAGGGAAGCTCTTATTAGAGGGTAGTTAGAAGCAAGAGTTACATGCTCTCAACCAAGCTATGCCAGGTGCAGGAGTCTAGCTGCCCTGAGAGCTCAGAGCCAGCACTCATGGGGCTCCCACTGCCCTGGGTGTGCAATGGGAGAAGAGTGGTGGGCCCATTCCTACACCCATTCAACCTGGTGTGCACTCGTGCCTCCTGGAGCTTCTAGTCCAGCATGGGCCAGCACTCGCCCTCTGACCTCCCAACACAGCAGGTGGCATCAGGGTGCCACCTCTTCACGCCCATAGGGCAGGGGCCTGACTGGGAGACGGCAGAGGAGCTGGGGCCTCATGTGGTTATTACCGAAGCCTGTCCTCCCCCTAAACTCTCCCTCCTGGGACATGAAGGGACAGAGGTGGCTAGGCAGGAGGGTGAGTGCTCCTTCACCCTTCAAGCCAGGTTACACATCTGAGCCCACTTGTTTCCTTCCAGCCCCAGGTCTGGAAAGAGCCTTCCAGCTGGATTCTCAGCAGAGGGTACCCCTTGCCCTGCAGGGGAAGGGAAGACCAGAAGGGTAGGTCACAGAACACCCAGAGTCTCGGCAATGGAAGGGGAGTCAACTAATATAACACTCAGTCGCTTCTTAAAACCCCTCAAACACATCCGACCTGTAGGTTGATCATCCAGCTTCAGCATAAATACCTGCAGTGACGGGGAGCTCACCAGCCCACATGGAAGCCAATACAGTTGTGATTACCCCAAATTCTTCCTTGTGGTGAGCTGAAATCTGTTTCCCTGAAGCCCCCACCAGTTCCTCCTGTTTCTACCCCAGTGGAATTGTGTGGAACACATCTGATTCTGCACAGGGGGCCCTTCAGACATTTAAAGACAGCCTCTGGCACCCAGGGTCTTCTCTCCCATGAGCTCATCCAGCCAAGTCTGACACCCCCTCCATCTCAGATGCTTTCCTGGGAAGCAAGTTGTCTAGATCCCCAGTAACAGGTGTGATGCGCCAAGCACAGGCTTCCTGACCCAGGGATTTCAGCCTAGGAGTCCCCAGCCACAGCCACTGTCCCAGGACCAAGAGGAGGCAAAGTGGATTGGCTGCCTTCACCCTTCCCCATCTCCTCCTAACCCCTTCTCCATCTCCACCCCACTCCTTCCCCACCTCCATACCCATTCCCAACCCCTGTTTTCCTTTGGATTAGCGATAAATTGCAGTGAGAGATCTGTTTATCTCCTGTGGGAATTAAGGAATTAAGCTGGTGAGGGGCCTGCAAGAGGGACCATATTGCAGAGATTCAGGGCATAAGGAGGACAGTGGGGAGGGCAGGGGACCCTCTGCCTGTAGTCGCTTCACCAGGAGGCAGTGCAGGCAGCCCCCAAATTCTCCCAGCAGCCTGTGTCCTTGTGGGCGTGGGGACCGGTTGGAATGGGTGTGGTCACTGGTGCACAGAAGGATGCCACCAGTGAGATGATCTCCCTGAAGCTTCTGTCGCCTGGCGCTTCATGCCATGGTGTAGCCACTCTATGGCATGTCCCAGGGCTGGGAGAGCAAGCCACGGTGTGTGGCAGGGTGTGGCACCTCACCATCTGACCTGGTGATCTACAGTCTGCAATGCAGATTCTACAGCTCCAAGTCCACCACCACCACCCCAACAGGCAGTCCATCAGTACCAACCAGACACTAATCACCCCCTACCACCCCACCCGACAGACCACTGTGGGTTTCTTAGTGGTGAATTCCTGGGGCCAGTGATGAAATGAGTCTTTGGCCACTGGAGAGTCTGAGCTTCCCTTTATCCTAACAGTAAACCAGAAATCTCCTTCCTGAACCCCCAGAGGAAGTTAATCAGTACCCATTCCCCCAAATCTCCACCCTATTCATCTCCAGTACCCCATCCCTGGAACCCAGGAGGCATGGCTTGGAGACCCTTCTCCCCCCTCTCACAGGCTTACTGCTCCTTGCCAACTGCCCCAATCCCTCCTGCATGAGACCCTGGTCCCATCACCAAACCCTGCAGCTCAGCAGGGAGAGATAAGGCCATGAGCTACCCTTGGAGGGTAGGAATGAGGAGGTGGGAAGTGAAAAGGGGATGGCTCCTCCCCCCAGCTGCCCCCTAGGTCACCCAGTCATGTCCCCAAATAATAGTTTCAATCACTGTCATCCCTCTCTCTCCAGACACCCCACCAGAGTGGGGAGTAGGAGTTGATACTCAATGGTAGCAGCCACCAGGAAGGCCAGGGAGAGATAAAAAGGCTGGGCTGGAGATAGCCTGCAGGGGGTAGGGCAGCAGGCAGGGTGGAGGTGGGGAGTCCCAGAGGTGCTTGGGATGCAACCCTGGCGAAGGGGGAAAGCCAGAAATTGAGCCCTTCAGTCCAAGAGTCTAGCTGGTTAATAATTAGTAACTTGGGTTAATAAATCATTAGTGTTTTCTTCCCACTTTCAGTTCCCCCACCTCCAACCTGGAGATCTTTCTAGGCTCTTCCCTGGGCCTCTGAAAAGAAGCCCCACCTTCCTCCCCCTACCTCTGCCTGGTTTCTGGTCTCTTGAGCCAGCATGGTGTTTAATCTCCAAGAGAGATTAGGGACTGACTGCAGGCCTGCCCCACAAGCTCTTTGGATGCACCTAGATATTTCCTCCTGGGAGGGCAGGCCCTTGGACCACCCCAGAGCATCCCTGTAATCACTCTCCTTTGTGCCCGCTGACTCACTTGGTTGGGCCCGTTCTGCTGGCCAGATGGGGTCCTGGGGTGATCCTGTGCGTAGCTCTTCCCTAATCCTTTAGGTGAGGTCAGTTAGTCAACAGATGCTCTTTGAGTATCTTTTAAGTAAGAGGTACCTCTTGGCAAGAAAAAGTACTTTTAGCCATTTAAATTGAGGTTAAAGACTTTACTCAAAGGCTGATGTGTTGGGGGCAGGGCGGGGGTGGAGGTGGCATGGAATGGGATGGGAAGAAGGGAGGCACATGTCCTTGTGGTTTGGCCTTTGGGTGGCGTTTTTGATTTGTAATTGCTGGAAAACTTCCCATTGGCAGTCTGTGCAGATTTCCAAGCCTTTTCCTGGACCCTTGGTGCCAGCCCATCCTGGTGGCTCTCAGAACATTTCTTTTGTAAGCTGTGAGGGCAGGGGAGCAGGAGCCAGTGAAAGCAGGGCGGAATATGAAAAAGGGAAAGGCGGCAATGGGCTGGCGCCAAGGACCTCGGAGCCTCCCCTGCCCATTTCAGTCCTTGGCAAGACTTGGGGCCGAGCCAAGTCATGAGGTACTGTCTGAAAACAGGTGTTTGCCCACTCTGAGCATTACTTAAGTGATTAAAGTACACACCGGGTTGCGAGGAAGACACCCGGGCCCTAACCCAGGGGAGGCTTCTCTGGGGACGTGATCTTGACGCTAAAACCTGGAGTCCGAGTGGCAGTGCGTGAGGAAGCACCAGGAGAGAGTGGCCAGGGCAGCCCGAGAGGCCACCCGTGACTGGGGCCTGGTGGCATGTCTTCAGGATGGGGGGCCACGGGAGGGGCTGGGAAGGCTGTGTGGAGGATGTGGGGCCTCAGAACAGTCTCCTCTACCCGCTCTGTCCACTTTCAGCCTGCCCTGTGCCCCAGGTCAGCTCTTCTGACTGCTGGCTGGACAGTCCCACTTCAGGCCCTGCATGCAGGCCTTCTCTTCCCAGGACACAGCCCTCACTAGGCTCTCGCCATTTCTGTGCTCAGAACCCCAGTTCTGCCTTCACTGGAGCTGGGCCCTCTCTCCTCCGTCCTCTGCGTCTGATTTGTTGTCAGCTCTTACTGGTCCCATTTGTACGGGACCCCCATCCCCACCCCGGTCTCAACGCTGCCACCCTCTGAGACATGCGAGTGCGGGGGGCTCTCCCTATTCCCGTGTGGCCTGCACACACAGAGCAAGGAGATGCTGGGGCACGTCGTCACACTCCTGCTCTGCCTGGAACCCTCGCGCCCTCCCCCCGACCCCGCCCGGTGCTGCTCCTTAAGCACAGACCCTGTGACCGAGGCTAGGGCTCCCACCCGAAGTTGGCACTGCTGATGTCCTGGGCCGGGTGATTCCATGCATAATAGAACGTTCAGCACCCATCACCTCCCCCCATGGGACAATAAAAAATGTCTTCAGACATGGCTAAATGTTCCCTGGGACAAAGATAGCCCCAGTTAGGAACCACTGGCCTTGGCTCTTGCTGTAGTCAGAAGCTACTTTTCCAAAGCTATCTCCCCCGGCCTGCCATGGGCACATTCAAGGTTCCATGTCTTCAATCTTCCTAACCCAGGGATCGAACCCAAGTCTCCTGCATTGCAGGCAGATGCTTTACCCTCTGAGCCACCAGGGAAGCCCATTCAAGTTTCCAGCAGGAATTAACTGCTCCCTCTCAGCTCCTCCACTCCTGCCCCTGGGCCTCGGCTCCTGTTGCTGGGTCAGTCCAAAGCCTTCCATGTGAAAATTGCTGTGAAATGCTTGGTTGCCAAAGGGCCCCATCCCCTGATGGGACTTCGCCAGCCTGTGGGACTGTGTTGTCTGGAACTTTCTCTCCACCCCTCACGCTAGACCCTGAGGTCTTTGAAGGGGAGAACTGAACCTTACAATGTCTTCAGGCTCCAGCTCAGTGCTTTGAACACAGTAGGTGCTCCATAAATGTGCAGTCTGCCAGTGGGAGCTGCTGGCTTGCCCTCCTTCTCAAGCCCAGTAAGCTCTGAAATTTCCTTCCTCTGCATACCTCTCTGCTTTCCTGGCCCTTTGTCTAACCCTATAACCAAGGCAAGAGAAAAGGGCAACAGAGGATGAGACGGTTAGATAGAAGCACTGATTCAATGGACATGAACTTGAGCAAACTCTGGGAGATGGTGAGAGACAGGGAGGCCTGGCGTGCTGCAGTCTGTGGAGTTGCAAAGAGTTGGACACGACTTGGCGACTGAACAACAACTACATAACCAAGATGCTAAAACTTCTGATGTTTCCCTCTCTCCTGACACTTCCCATACTCCCCTCGTGCTGTTTGCAGCAAACAAAAGCATCTTTTTCCCACTTAGTCGACATTTACTAAGTACCTCCCGTGCATGGAGCCCTGGGGAGAAGGGGCTCTGATTTTCATAAGTGTGTGAAGGTGTTCATGGGTATGTGGTTTCCCCATGTGTGAGCTGGTACATCACTAGGCATGTTTGTGTTTGAATGCAAGTTTGTAGGGGGTCAGCTCCTCCACTAGCTGCTGTACCCTGGACTCACCCCGTCTGCTCGCATCCCTCACCTTTATTCCTCCTGGCCTTGATCGCACTGTCTTCTCTTTTTAGGGGTCCTACTTCACTGCCTGGCAAAGTCCCACTCATCCTTCAAGGCCCTTTCTTCTCTAAACACCCCTCCCGAAGTTCATTTCCTCCCTGTTACTGTCATGGCACTTGTAAACATTCCTACCATGGCACCTGATTACAATATCAGTCCATCGTCCCTTCAGCCCAGGACCATATCACTCGTTTACTCATGTGTCTGTGTGTGTGTGTGTGTGTGTGTGTGTGTGTGTGAAAGAGAGTGTGTATATAATTCCTTCTTTCAGGCACTTGATAGATTCTTAATACATGTTTATTAAGTAAATTGAAATAAATTGCTTATTTCATCTCCTAAAGCATTTTCTTTGTACTGTTCTAAGACTGTGTCTCTGATTAATGACTTTGCTTAACCTTTTTGCATGTGCCCTTATGTGTTTCTGTGGCTGCAAACATGCGCACACACACGTCTGTATGTATACAGCAGTGTCTAATTGCACAGGTGTGCTTGATCATATATGCAGGCAGGCATGTGTTTCGGTGTTTCTGCAGGTTGAAGTGTGTGTTCCCCCCAGTGCAGCCACTCTCCAAGCCTCTCACATCTGGGAACTGAGAGACTGGGTGCAGGAGACAAGGGATGACTCCTTCCAGGCAGGTTTCTCCGCCCCTTCTGAGAGGCTCCTTCCAGAATTCCCATCTGACTCTGCCCCTGGTCTGCTGAAAGTGACCAGGGACTTCCTGTCCATCCTGTGGCAGCCCAGCATGGGCAGGTGGGGTTGGAGGGCAAAGCCTTCTATGGCCCAGTCACATCACACCCCCTTTCTGATCCATCTCTGCCCTGTTTAATTGGAATTTGGCTAGTGGAGACCATCTGTTCTATTCCGTCCTGTTTCCATGACAACCAAGTGGCTTGAGACTGAGGTTTGTGGTTAGAGAAGTGGCCTGGGGGATGCTGGGAAAAATCAGCGAGGTCCTCCCCCTCAGACCGGCTCCACCTCGCCTTTTCCTCTCTACCCTGCCCTCGCCCCCAAGCCCAGAGTAAAAATAAAGCGATTGCTTGCCAGGGCGTGAAGTCCCCCAGCACCCCTCTGCCCGCCCAGCCGGCCTGCTCTCTCCCAGGCTCCTCTGGGCTGCCCACACACGGCTCCCTCCCGCTTCCATTCATAAGCTCCAGCTAGAGAGATAGCCCTGCCCTTTTACCCACATATGGGGCTGGAAGGGAAATCTAGGGGCTTGAAAG
>SJYA01002087.1:99425-110794 GCA_006410615.1 Neotragus moschatus
TGTGTGTGTGTGTGTGTGTGTGTGTGTGTGTGTGTGTGTGAAAGAGAGTGTGTATATAATTCCTTCTTTCAGGCACTTGATAGATTCTTAATACATGTTTATTAAGTAAATTGAAATAAATTGCTTATTTCATCTCCTAAAGCATTTTCTTTGTACTGTTCTAAGACTGTGTCTCTGATTAATGACTTTGCTTAACCTTTTTGCATGTGCCCTTATGTGTTTCTGTGGCTGCAAACATGCGCACACACACGTCTGTATGTATACAGCAGTGTCTAATTGCACAGGTGTGCTTGGTCATATATGCAGGCAGGCATGTGTTTCGGTGTTTCTGCAGGTTGAAGTGTGTGTTCCCCCCAGTGCAGCCACTCTCCAAGCCTCTCACATCTGGGAACTGAGAGACTGGGTGCAGGAGACAAGGGATGACTCCCTCCAGGCAGGTTTCTCCGCCCCTTCTGAGAGGCTCCTTCCAGAATTCCCATCTGACTCTGCCCCTGGTCTGCTGAAAGTGACCAGGGACTTCCTGTCCATCCTGTGGCAGCCCAGCATGGGCAGGTGGGGTTGGAGGGCAAAGCCTTCTATGGCCCAGTCACATCACACCCCCTTTCTGATCCATCTCTGCCCTGTTTAATTGGAATTTGGCTAGTGGAGACCATCTGTTCTATTCCGTCCTGTTTCCATGACAACCAAGTGGCTTGAGACTGAGGTTTGTGGTTAGAGAAGTGGCCTGGGGGATGCTGGGAAAAATCAGCGAGGTCCTCCCCCTCAGACCGGCTCCACCTCGCCTTTTCCTCTCTGCCCTGCCCTCGCCCCCAAGCCCAGAGTAAAAATAAAGCGATTGCTTGCCAGGGCGTGAAGTCCCCCAGCACCCCTCTGCCCGCCCAGCCGGCCTGCTCTCTCCCAGGCTCCTCTGGGCTGCCCACACACGGCTCCCTCCCGCTTCCATTCATAAGCTCCAGCTAGAGAGATAGCCCTGCCCTTTTACCCACATATGGGGCTGGAAGGGAAATCTAGGGGCTTGAAAGCCTGCAGCTTCTGCCTGTGGTTTTTAGCCTCAGCCACCCCTGCCTCCAAACCACTGCCTCACTCCATCCAGGCATCTTAAAATATCCTGCAACCATGTATCAAACACAGGCACACACCCCCAATTTACAAGCATCGGAACTTTCCACCCACTTTGATGGCCAGTACATTTCCCCTCCCTGGCCCCTGTCCAGGGAACCTCAGTCCCCACGAGCCTTCCAGATGACAGGACTTTGATAATAGAATCCTTTACTTCCCTCCCAAGGGGGTGAGTGCTCCCTCAGCCACCTTAGAAACACTCAGGGCCCCCACACAAAGGACTCTGTTAGAGCCCCTGTGCCCAGGGCTCTCCCATCCCCCCACCCCCCCAACCCTGATGAGTGGGTGGCCCCAGCAAGTGCATGGCAGACAGAAAATCTCTGATCCTAGTGGGGATGGGGGTGGGGGGTGGCCCCAGGGTTCCCAGGAGCTCAGATAGGCTCTGACACACTGGGATGGGGAGTGAGGCTTTTTTCTCTCCTATTTCTGGACAGACAGTTCTGTTTTCACGGTGTTATTTTCTGCCCTAATTTCCCCGTCTGCAGCAAAGCTGCTTCCGTGCCTGCTCTATTACCAGGGGACCCGCCTGTCTTCAAAAATAAGTGGTGTGGCTTGTCAGGTGACCTGTCTGTCACTCTGGTCCCAGGTGTAATGGTGCTGTGCCACCGCACCTCCTGGATGCGGGGTGGGGACGCGGGGTGGGGAGCCTGTCCAGAGGTGGGGTCCCAGCATCTCTAGTGCCCCCCAACCCCAGCAGAACCAGCCCAGGGCAGGGAGGAAGAGAGAGCTCAGCAAGTCGATGCTTAGAGAAGCAGGGCTGAGCCAGGGACCCCCGTGTTTGGGGGATGCTGCAGTCCTGCCGAGGTCTAGAGGCCAGCCTTCCTCTGTCCAAGTGCGGTCTAGCTCCCTGCCATGCATCCTTCTTCATGTGCCTCATCTTTTATTACTGAGATGTAATTCACCTACCGTAAAGTTCACCCTCAACACGTATGATGCGGTGGGGTTAGTATATTCACAGAGTTGCACAGCCATCACCACTTCCTAATACAGAACAATTTTGTCACCCCAAAAAGAAGCCCTGTGCCCATGTGCCATTCCCCATGATCCCAGCCGCCCCCAACCCCTGGCAATCACTGTCTACTTCTGTGTCTGGATTCACCTGTTCACCACAGTTAGTGTAAGTGGAAGCACACACGGGGTGGCCTTTGTGGTGGCGCCCCGCCCTGAGCATCCTGTGCGCCTCTTTCCATGTCACCCCCCTGCTTCAGCAGCACCAGCGGCTCTCAGCTGCGGCCGGCTGAAGGGCAGACCCTTGTCTGGAACAGAGCCTTCTATAAACTAGTACTCACTTCCCTTTCCTGTCACCTCCGCAGCACACAGCCAGCACCCACAGCCAGGCTTTTAAAGCTCCTCTTCCCTCATCCCGGTCCCTCTTCTCTCTCCGAGGGGCTCCTGCTTATCCTGTAAGACCCAGCTAAGCAATCTCACCTCTTCCATGATCCTCCACCATCCTCAGAATCGCTCTTTGTATGAGCTCCCGTGGATTTTGGTTCATACTTTAAAAAACAAACAAACAAAACACAGCGCTTATCACTCAGTAATTATTTGTTTTCATGTTTGGTCTCCTGCTTGGCAGAAAGCGAAGGAGAACTAAAGAGCCACTTGATGAAAGTGAAAGAGGAGAGTGAAAAACTTGGCTTAAAACTCTACATTCAGAAAACTAAGATCATGGCATCTGATCCCATCACTTCATGGCAAATAGATGGGGAAACAGTAAGAGACTATATTTTTGGGCTCCAAAATCACTGCACATGGCGACTGCAGCCACTAAATTAAGATGCTTGCTCCTTGGAAGAAAAGCTATGACCAACTTAGACAGCATATTGAAAAGCAGGGACATTACTTTGCCAACAAAGGTCTGTCTAGTCAAAGCTATGGTTTTTCCAGTAGTCATGTATGGATGTGAGAGTTGGACTATAAAGAAAGCTGAGCACGGAAGAATTGATGCTTTTGAACTGTGGTGTTGGAGAAGACTCTTGAGAGTCCCTCGGACTGCAAGGATATCCAACCAGTCCATGGTAAAAGAAATCAGTCCTGAATATTCATTGGAAGGATTGATGTTGAAGCTGAAACTCCAATACTTTGGCCACCTGATATGAAGAACTGACTCCTTGGAAAAGACCCTGATGCTGAGAAAGAATGAAGCCAGGAGGAGAAGGGGACGACAAAGGATGAGATGATTGAATGGCATCACTGACTGAACTGAACTGAACTGGTCCCCTGCTAGACTGCACTTGCACAGAAAAAGAAAACGGCTTATTCTCCTGTCTTATCCCTCTACCTTCTTGCCTCTTGCCACTGTCACCATGGCCTCCACCCACTGAACTAGCACAGTGCTTGGCACACAGTGACGCTTCACAGGCACATAAGGGCCAGTGCCTAAAATATCCTGGAGGGGAGAACCCAGCACAGGAAGAGGGAGGGCAGCATGAGGCTTAGGCTGGTGGGGTGAGTAGGAACCCCATGGCCCAGGGATATTTATGACAAGGTAAGGATGGTAGCCTTTACACCTGTGTCTGAAGAAAACTTCCCCATCCTTCAAGGGTCCCTTCAGGATGGAGGAACTCTCCCTGAGTGGTCCTACGGTCCTGGACAGACAGAAACTACTAGATAGAAACTCAGTTCAGTCACTCAGTTGTGTCCAACTCTTTGTGACCCCATGGATTGTAGCCTACCAAGCTTCCCTGTCGTTCACCAACTCCTGGAGCTTACTCAAACTCATGTCCATTGAGTCGGTGATGCCACCCAGCCATCTCTTCCTCTGTCGTCCCCCTCTCCTCCTGCCCTCAATCTTTCCCAGCATCAGGGTCTTTTCCAAGGAGTCAGTTCTTCGCATCAGGTGGCCAAAGTATTGGAGTTTCAGCTTCAACATCAGTCCTTCTAATTCAGGACTGGTTTCCTTTAGGATGGACTGGTTGGATCTCCTTGCAGTCCAAGGAACTCAAGAGTCTTCTCCAACTCTACAGTTCAAAAGCATCAATTCTTCCGTGCTCAGCTTTCTTTATGGTCCAACTCTCACATCCATACATGACTACTGGAAAAACTATAGCTTTGACTATGCGGACCTTTGTCAGTTAGGGAATGTCTCTGCTTTCTAATATGCTGTCTAGGTTTGTCATAGTAGATGTAAACTACTAGAAGGCAAATGATGATTCTAAAACCTCTCGCTCATCACCAGTGTCATGGGAAAAAATTGGAAGTCCTCTCTTTTATTTTTTTTTTGCCAAACCACAGGGCATGGGGAGTCTATAGTTCCCCAGCCAGGGACTGGACCTTTGCCCGCTGCAGTGGAGGCACAGAGTCCTAACCACTAGACCACCAGGGAAGTCCCTTGAGGGTCCTCTCTGACCTTCTTTCCTATAGATATTGGTCAAGTGACTATAAAAGTGGGATGATAATAGTATGGAACTTTGAGAGTTTAATTGAGGATTAAATGAGAGGGGGCAAACAAATGCTCTGAAAGGTCTGGGGTGAGGGAGTGCGTTTATTTATTCTCAAGGGTGCTATCGGCACAGATTAACTGAGAGAAGGAAGTGGAGGCCCAAGGTCTCTATTTTAAAGGAATCGCTAAGGCTCCTTCTCTTTGCTTGTCTTTTATGCCCTTTCCCAGAGATTAGAAACCTTGATGTAGCAGTTCCATGCTGTTTATTATTATTTGAAATAGGCTGGAAAGCAATCAGAATTGGATTTTCTTGAAGGGAGGGTGGTGAGAGAGACAAATTAAGCCTCCACCCCTACTCCGAGGGTTGAGTTTATAGGAAAAAGAGAATGGGCTGGACTAGGGCGGGGGGTCTCTGCCTCTTCTTGGACACCAGCAACAGAGGGAAGATGGTCGTGCTGCTGAGGGAACAATGAGGGACTGGCGGCCAGGGTGGGCTGGGACCTAGCAAGACTCAGCCTTCTCCACCGGGAGTCACCAGAGCCACTGGTCCTCCCCACAGTGGGATCCAGTTCCCAAGGAGGGTGCCACGCAGACCTTCTGCCCCTGCAAAAACAAAGCTGCTTAATTGCCTTTTAATCTGGGGATGTCGGTCTGCTGGTGTCAGTGCTGAATTGTAAGGGGAGATAGTATCTTTCCCTTTGAGTGAGAAGTTATTTGATCTCTGCGTCAGAGGAAGGCCTGTGCCCAGGGAAGAGGTGGGACGGAAGGGAAGGTGGAAGGAGAGAGAAGAGTGAGGGCCTGGCTCCCAGCCGACCTGAGGCTTTATTTCTCCCCATAACAATCATAAATAAAGGGAAACAAGCATTGCTCTTGTCTTGGCTCAAGGCCATTGTTTGGTGCAGGCTTCCTCCTCACCCCTGCCCCTCCCAGCCTCCGTTTCAGGCCCAGGAAGGGGAAGACAGCTTGTCTACAAGGAGAAGGGGTGGGCTGCCAGCTGTCTCACCTGGAGAGGTGGGAGGGGGGCTCCCAACACCTGAGTGCACCCCACCCCGCCCTATACTGCCTCTGGCCTCGGCTCTCCCCATCTTTGCAGAGGCCGCTAAGAGGTCTCAGGTGATTGCAGGAGCCTCCTAACCAGTGCCTCGGCCTGCACACCCTACTGAATCAGCAACCTTGCCCTAACTCATGTGTCCCCCCAGCCCCTCCTGCTCACACTCCCCAGGAGCTCCCATCTCGCTTGGAAGGAAGGCCTGGGCCCTCCATCATCTGGCCCCTGCACCTCTCCTCTCCAGACACTCCCATCAAGCTTACCAGACCCATGCCCGCCTCAGGGCCTTTGCAGCTCTCCTCCCACCTGAAATGCTCTTCTCCCAGCCGGCCACATGGTCGGTCGGTGGGCTTGCCTCCCTGGTTCTTTCCTCAGCTGCCCCCTGTCTCAGTGAGGTCTTCGCTGGCCACCGTCTATCTCAAATTAAGCAGCCGTTGCATACACCCACACAGATACACCCCCACTGTCAGCTTGAAAGTCCTTTCGCCACAGCCTGCTCCAAGAGCTGTCCCTGACCTGTGCATCCCTGCCCCTCTGACAGTGCCCCGCTTCCTGCAGGGTTTTATAGCGTCATTTCCCCAGCATCCTCTGTGGGTCAAGATGGGCACCCTGATGTATCCTTGAGGAGGGTTCTGAGAGGCCCAGGACTCGCTGGAGAACCCCACTTGTGAGTGGCAGGCTCTCAGCCAGAGCCATGCACATTCTTCATAGAAGCTTCTGCTGGGCTGAGTGGAAGAAGGTCCAGGCTCCCCACGGCCCCACCCCCCAGTCTCAGGCCTGACAAGTGGCCTAGGGGGCAGGCCGTCTGTCCTGGGAGAGGCTCAGCGCCTGTTGCCCCAGGGCCCAGCTCATCTGGGTTCCCTCCTACCTCCTCCGCTCACTCTCTGGTGTGCGCACAGGACCAAATTGCCTTTCAGCCATTTTTCTGCACCTATCTGCCTGGCTGGAGAGACCTTCCTGGGAGGGAGCAGGGTGGCCTGTCTCCACCCCAGGGAGGAGAGTTGGGCACCCTCTGAGCCTTCACAGTGCTTAGTACTTGAAGTTATGGACGGAGAGGTGGACGCTGGGAGGGCCCTGGGGGACCTCTTCCTGGGCTCAGTTCAGCTCTCGGCCTCCGGAAGCCCTTCTCTCGCAGCTCTGGGCTCTCTGCATCTCAAGAAACACTGGGGGAGCCCTGGGAAAGATCAGGGAGGAGGAGGGAGGGAGACGGCCAGCCCTGCACCAGCAGGGACACAGGAACACCCGCTGTGTGGCCCTGGGTAAGGCACTCCTCCCACTGCAGATCCACATCCCTGGTGCTAAGGTGGGTCCCTGAGCTGGGAGCTCGAGGGACTCGTGGAAGCAGGTTCCTGATGGATCTGAGCCCAGAGGGTTGAAAAGACTGGTGACTGGTCCTGGAGAAGAGGCACGGTGGAGTCAAGTGGACGGTCTGGAAGGACCGAGCATGCGTTAGATTAACCTGGCAGCAGGCTGCCTTGCGTCGTATGTAATTGATCCTTTGGGAATCTTACTTGGAGCGTTAAAGGCAGGAGTTACTTTGGCAGTAATGCAGGGCGACAGGAATCAAATTTGGAAGTCTCACCGGAAGCGGCTTTGCTGACGTGGGCTGTGAACTTTCAGGGAAAGAGCACCAGCCTCTGGTATGAGTCCTGCTCAGCCACTTGCTGGCTGAGTCACCCAGGGCACTCTCTGACCTCAGTTTCCCCATCTGTACAAGAGGGTTGAGCTTCCCTAATGGCTCAGCAGTAAAGAACCCACCTGCTAATGCAGGAAGTGCAGATTCAATCCCTGGGTCCAGAAGACCCCCAGAGAAGGAGATGGTGACCCCCTCCAGTATTCTTGCCTGGAGAACTTCCTGGACAGAGGAGCCTGGTAAACTACAGTCCACAGGGTCACAAAAGGTCTGACACCACTTAAAGACTAACCCACCACCACCACAGCAAGAGGGTTAGACTAGGTGTCCCTGTGAGTCCCTGCTGGCCCATACTCGGTGGCCAGAGAGCCAGTGTGTGGGACCAGTGACTGGACTTCACCACTTGGGGAAGTCCATGGCACTCAGAGACCGAGACGGGCTTGGGAGGATGCGGCGCTGGGGCTTCCCAGAGGCTGGCCGGTCCCTGAACCCGGGAGATGTCCAAATGCCTTTTCTATCAGACGTCTCTCTGTCCCTTTGGCAGCTGGCCTGAAAGCCCTTCCTGACTACTGTTGGGCCTCAGAATAGAGCCAGGCAGGACCAGGCCCCCTCTGTCTCTGCCAGAATTTCTCAAACCCCGGATCCCAGACTCTTTCCTCTGGGGTTGGGGAAGCTCAGCGACTTGGCTCCCTCAGGTCATGTCAGGCATCAGGCAACTCTCGATGACCAATCACTACAGCCCACATGCAGGTCTTGGCGGGTCCAGCCTTGAGCAGTTGGGTGCCATCTGTGTTCTCATGGAGCGTATGGTCTAGTAGAAAAGAGACAGTGAACAGGTCACTGTGGGTGTGGAAGTGGCCAAATGGGATGGCCTTGCTGGAGCACACAGAAAGGGGGGACCTGAAGGATGCACACCAGAGAAAGGGGAAAAAGAGGAGGGAAGATGCAGGTGGGGCCTGCATCTGGAGCAGGCGTGGGGCCCTTGGGGGCCAGTCGGCAGGGTGGGCAGCAGGCTCTGCTCTCAGGGCTCTGCTCTCAGAAATCCATTTCATCTTCCCAACAGTGTACGAGGAAGTCAGTGGCATTTGCTCCTTGTATGACCTGCTGATCACACATGAATGTCTTCTGATTTGTTAGACACCCGCACAGAGGATGACCTCNTGGCAGGGTGGGCAGCAGCACCGCCAGGCTCTGCTCTCAGGGCTCTGCTCTCAGAAATCCATTTCATCTTCCCAACAGCGTACGAGGAAGTCAGTGGCATTTGCTCCTTGTATGACCTGCTGATCACACATGAACGTCTTCTGATTTGTTAGACACCCGCACAGAGGATGACCTCCTTGAGGACACATTACCGAGGTTTTTATCCTCACTGTAGCCAAATCCCCGTGTCAGCTGCTGAGTTCCCCCTNCTGTCTCTGCCAGAATTTCTCAAACCCCGGATCCCAGACTCTTTCCTCTGGGGTTGGGGAAGCTCAGCGACTTGGCTCCCTCAGGTCATGTCAGGCATCGGGCAACTCTCGATGACCAATCACTTCAGCCCACATGCAGGTCTTGGTGGGTCCAGTCTTGAGCAGTTGGGTGCCATCTGTGTTCTCATGGAGCGTATGGTCTAGTAGAAAACAGACAGTGAACAGGTCACTGTGGGTGTGGAAGTGGCCAAATGGGATGGCCTTGCTGGAGCACACAGAAAGGGGGGACCTGAAGGATGCACACCAGAGAAAGGGGAAAAAGAGGAGGGAAGATGCAGGTGGGGCCTGCATCTGGAGCAGGCGTGGGGCCCTTGGGGGCCAGTNTCACTGTGGGTGTGGAAGTGGCCAAATGGGATGGCCTTGCTGGAGCACACAGAAAGGGGGGACCTGAAGGATGCACACCAGAGAAAGGGGAAAAAGAGGAGGGAAGATGCAGGTGGGGCCTGCATCTGGAGCAGGCGTGGGGCCCTTGGGGGCCAGTCGGCAGGGTGGGCAGCAGGCTCTGCTCTCAGGGCTCTGCTCTCAGAAATCCATTTCATCTTCCCAACAGTGTACGAGGAAGTCAGTGGCATTTGCTCCTTGTATGACCTGCTGATCACACATGAATGTCTTCTGATTTGTTAGACACCCGCACAGAGGATGACCTCCCTGAGGACACATTACCGAGGTTTTTATCCTCACTGTAGCCAAATCCCCGTGTCAGCTGCTGAGTTCCCCCTCCCCAGCGTTTAACTGCAAGTGTTGTGTCTTTGAGGCTTCCCAGGGAGCTCAGTGGCACCTACCAACACAGGAGACGGGAGTTCAGTCCCTGGGTNTGAGGACACATTACCGAGGTTTTTATCCTCACTGTAGCCAAATCCCCGTGTCAGCTGCTGAGTTCCCCCTCCCCAGCGTTTAACTGCAAGTGTTGTGTCTTTGAGGCTTCCCAGGGAGCTCAGTGGCACCTACCAACACAGGAGACGGGAGTTCAGTCCCTGGGTGGGGAATATCCCCTGGAGGAAGAAACGGCAACCCACTCCAGTATTCTTGACTGGAACATCCCATGGACCAAGGAGCCTGGTGGGCTACAGTCCATCAAGTTGCAGAGAGTCGGACATGAATTGGCAACTGCTAGCAGCAGCTTCATCTTTATAGAAGTATACAAGTACAATACAGAAAGCATGTAACCACATAGCTAGCCAGAGGCAGAGCTGAGATTTGAACCCAGGAGCCTGAAGCCAGAGCCTCGCTCCTCTTCAACTCGAGAGAACCTGGGGTCCCCAGCAGATGCCCCTGATGAGGTAGGACGAGAACGGGGGGCTGGTGGCAGGCCCAGCCCAGCCAGAATCCAAAGGGAAGACACGTTTTCTCGCAGCACAGAGCTGGCTCTGCAATCTACAGACAGCCTCTTTTCCCCAACCCAGGACTGGCCTGGATGAGGTCTGGCAGAGGCTGACCCTCTCCCAGGCTCTGTATCAGAAGGCGTGGGGAAATGCCCTTGCTGTTTAGTGAAAGGGATCAAGAGGAAACAGCAGGAAGAATTTCCCAGCTGTCATGAGCATACGCTATGAAAACAGGCAGCCGAGGGAGGTGGAGGCCCCTGCTGGAGAGGGTCAATGTCTTGGTCACTCAGAGCTGCAGAAGAGGGGAGTGGAGGCAGGGAAGGTATGGGATAACCCCTCCCGCCGGGTCTCGGCTCGGCTGGAAGGTGAGATGATGTCAGACAGGTCGAAGGCGCTGTCCCACAGAAAGAGGCTATCTGCCATCACCAAGCGCGTGCCACCCTCTTTCCGAGGACCCTGTCTGCCCCAGTCCTGCCATCGGACTTCATTAAATTGCATTTTCCCAGAGCAGGGCAGGCCGGTGACAGAATGAGTCAACGCCAGCTTGCTACAACTGTCGCCCCTGGAGCCGGCGGGCACGGAGGGAGATAATTGGGAGTGGTTTGACAGCTTAATGTCTGGGGTTGGCTTCCCGGAGCATTGAAGGGGCGGGGCGGGGTGGCAGCCCGCCCTGAGGAGGCAGCAGGGTGATGGGGCTGCGTCCATTCAGACTGACCCCACCAGCCAGCACCTTTCCCCTCCATTTCCCTAGCAGCAGCTTGTTGGGCAGGAAAATAAAGCACAGGGAAGGAAATTAGATCTGGAGAATAAATGAGGCTTTCTTTATTAATTTGTCAGAACTAATTAACGTCTCCCCCAGATTCATCTCCTCTCCAGCTGCCCCCCTGAGCAGGAGGGAGGGAGGAGTCTGGGAGAGGCCAGATCTGGGCTTCAGGGTCCTATTCTAGGGGCTTCAGGCTGAAAGGCACCCCACCAAGTTCTCTGGTCCACTTACCTGTGGTGCTGAGTTGCACTGTCAGTGATAAAGCTCGGTAGGTGGAGCCAAAAAAAAAACCCCTGCACCAGGTCTCAGCTACTTTACCTCTCTGAGCTGCCAGTTCATCTGAGAAACTGAGTCAGTGCCTCAGGGCTGTTGGGAGGATATGAAGTAGCCAGTACCTTCCTGGTGCAAAGTCAGCTCTCCATGTCACTCTGGAAGAGGGAACTTAAGTACAGTACTGGAAGGATCTCTGAGTTCCTTCATTTTCACAAAGTCATTTTTAGTTTGACCCTAACAGCAACCTCAAGAGGTGTTAAGAAACAGTTAATTGGTGTTCCCATGTCACAGATGTCCAAAAGGGAGCACAGAGTGGTTAAGAACTTTATGGAAACCACCCAGTGAATTGCTGCAGACACA
>SJYA01002087.1:117812-133848 GCA_006410615.1 Neotragus moschatus
GTGGGGGGGGGGGGGGGGGGCCTGGGAAGGGCGGAGCAGCTGGAGAGAAGGGCTCAGCTGGGGACCCTCTACATAGAGGCATCACCAAGGCTACAGAGGCATGTGGGCCCACGTAGGGTGGACCGAACATCCACGGCCAGGCAGCTGGCCTCTCCCCTCCCTTCACCTCATGCTCCTTCCTCCAGCCTTCTCCCTCCCCAGAATAGTCCAAAACATCCAGGTCACCGTGAGGTTCCAGGGGCAAGTGTCTTATCCACCTCACCAGGCTCCCATCACGTCTGGATGAGGCTGGTGTGAGCCAAGTAGGAAAGACACCAGAGATGCCTTAAGAGATGGCTGGGGAGACGCCCATCCAGCCCTTTCCATATGAACCAAAGGGGAGAGAGAACTCAGCTAGAGAAGATGTGGAGGTGGGAGCCTTCCACTGCCGCCCACCACTCTTTCTACACCTGACTGCCTCCTGGCTTGATGAGCTGCTTGCTTATCTAAGGACCCAGAGGCAGGGCCCTTGTAACCACAACAAGAGAAACACCCACAGTACATCGCTATGGGCTGGTGTCTGGCTGATAACCGTCCCCGGGTGCTCTCACGGCCATTGTCACAGGACTGAGCTCAGGCTGCTAAAGTCACACCTTCCCACTGCTNTGAGCTGCTTGCTTATCTAAGGACCCAGAGGCAGGGCCCTTGTAACCACAACAAGAGAAACACCCACAGTACATCGCTATGGGCTGGTGTCTGGCTGATAACCGTCCCCGGGTGCTGTCACGGCCATTGTCACAGGACTGAGCTCAGGCTGCTAAAGTCACACCTTCCCACTGCTCTTCTTCCAGGGCCCAGCTTTGCCAATTCCTCCTTCCCCCAGTCCCACCAACTTCTTGGCCACTTCAGGTGAGTTGCTCTTCTCCATACCTCCCTTTCCTCACCTATACCTGGGGAGGTTAGGACAGATGGTCCCCAGCGAAGGGACTCACCACAGCTGAAGGATTCTCAGACTGGCCCTTCCTCCCTGTGTCTGTCTGAATTCTCTGTCCCTTTGACTTTCCCGTGTATTTATACACAAAATTCACCCACAACATTTCAGTTTTCCAATAGCATCATTAATTACCCCCAGTAATTAAACCCAATTAGCTAGTTTAGGGGCCTTTCTGAGCGAGGAGCCATTAGCCAGGGTGAAAATGCATGGGAATGAGAGAGAAAGAAAATCCACCCTTTCCCAGCATTAAAAATGAAAGCCCAAGACAGCACAGCAGAGCAGAGGGCCCCAATTAAAACTGGGGCCTCACTCATTAAGCTAATTTGACCTGCCATCCCACCCAGCAGCCTCTGATGGGAAGCCCGCAGGAGGAGCTGGCTGAGAGATGTGTCCAAGCTTCTTGCTCATCTTGGGGACTGAGCTGGGCCCCTCAGCACCCCCTCCCAGCTGCCTGCTTGGGAAGGGACATGAAGAGTCTGCCCATTTTTCATTAGCACCTGCTGCCCACTCCTTGGGCTTCAGGGCAGAGAATAACCCAGAATGGGTGGGGCTCAGCTGGGGAGTGGTGCAGGACATATGGGAGGAGCAGGGATGAAAAATGGGAAGGAAAAGAAAAACTGCATTTCTGGGGCCTTGGGAAAAGCAGAAGTTAGCAGTCACTCTCCTCTCTGGGTCCGAGGCTGGGGAAATCCCACCACCACCCCAGGATGGCTGTGAAGACTGAGATTATATATGTCAATGCCTGACACATCACAGGTGCTTAATTAATGGTGACCAGCATTAGCTCTTTGCAGGCCTGGTCCTCCCAGCCCCACAGCTGCAGAGGCAATGGGGAAAGAGATGGCTACCAGCCTTTCACAGGTAGGGAGTCCCAGGGACAGAAAGAGGAAGATCCACAGCCAGAGATAAGACTGGAAGTCAAGTGTCTTAGCTCCTGGACTGGGAGGAAAAGAGTGCAGGGGCAGAATGTTTGAGGTGCCTGGAATTATCCCTTTGGCCAGAGCTGCCCTGGGCCTAGCCAGCCCTGTGGTCCGGACAGCAGTGGGATTGGGGGTTCAGCCTCACCCAGAGCCTGGAGGAGAGGAGGTGGGATCTGCCCTCCCAGCCCCATCACCATGGCTGCCAGCAGGCAAGGGTCCCATGTGTCACGTGTGCCCTCGCCCATGATTCTGGGCCTCGGTATATGTGTGCTGGCCTCTGGTCTCTTCATGCAGCAGGCAGGAGGAGGCCACGAGCAGCCAGTGGCGGGGAGCCTCTGGAGCCAGACTGCCACACCAAACAGGCTTCACCCACCATGTGACCTTGGCAGGTTACTTGACCTCTCTCTTTCCTCATCTGTAAGAGATAACAATGGTATGGAGCTCCCAGAGTTGTTGTGAGGATTAGGTGAGTTAATATCTGTAAACATCCAGACCTGGGCCTGGCACAGACAGGTAATATACACGTGTTACCTCCTCTTGCCATTGGCAGGACCCTGGCAGGGAACGTCATGCTTTTGTCCTTTCAGTCCTCGGGAGGTGGGGAGCACACAGGACCCCAGGCTTCAGCTGCTAAGGGGAGGGGCTCAGTCTTGGAGAGGCAGCAGGTAGGGAGCAACACCCTTCCCAGACTTAGTGGACCGTGGGGGCCTGCCCCTCCCCAGTGTGCAAATGCACTCCCTCCAGGGGCCCCTGCTGGGCTCTCAGGGACCACACCTGGCAGAGCAGTGGGCAGGGCGAGGAGGGCAGGGGAATGGGAAGGAGAGGGAGGGAGAGGAAGGGAAGGGAGGCAGGTGGCCGCAGAGGCTGGGCTGCATCCTCGCAGCCGGGCACCATGCCCTGCCGCCTACGTGCTCGCTTTCTCCACAAGCAGAACGAGAAGCAGGTCCCGGCATGCCAGCCCCTACCCAGCGACTCCTGAAACCCCAACAAGTCTGAGCTGGAAGTGGGACTGGGCGAGGTTCCTGATAGATTCATGTTGGGCAGAGGGATGGCGGGGAAGAGAGGTGGGGAGAATGGGAAGAAGACCCCCCATACACACTCAAAACTCTGGCATTGCCAGTAGCAGGGGAGAGTGCGCAGGCTGGGCGGGGGGCAATGACCAGGGCTTGGGGCTTTCTCCTCCTGCCTCTCGAGTCCCCTCTCACCCCACCTGCCCACTAGGGTGGAGAGAGGACGGGCTATGACAATGGCAGGGACCTGTCCTCTCAGCATTTTGCCAAGAAGAGGGAGATGATTTCAGTGCGGCCAGGAAAAGGAGCTAAAGAGAAAGGCAAGGGAGGGCAGATGGCAGCCCAGTGCTGGGAGCATTACAGGGCAGGCAGGAGGAATCCCAAGACCCTGGGACCACGGGGGTCATTTTATGCAGAGGCCCTCACTCCATCCTTACTTTAGCCGAAGGGGTGTATGTGCTTAAGCCCATTTTATGGGTGAAAGAGGCTGGGCTTCAGGAAGGTTATGGGACGTGATCGCTAGTGATCGCTGATGCTAAAATTGCAGCGGGAAAAATTGGGTAGCATGTATCACTCCTTTCAGCCTCCTGGGTCCTGGGGAAAGGACCAACCCAGGGACTGGGTGTATTCACAAGGTCCTGGGCCGTGGGGTGGCATGGAGAGAAAACAGAATAAGCCACCAGTCAGACACAGACCCACCCCATAGGGAGGCCTTTGAGCTTAGCTGGCCTCCCCCTGAAACTCAATCGTCAGGACCCTTAGAAGACCCCTCTTTCTTTGGCCACCCCAAGGGGGAACTATTGGGTAGGAAGAAAACCATGAGCCGTGACTGCCTGCCTTCCCGGACGCCACAAAGCTGAGGCTGAGTTCAGACCTGAGATTAGAATCACGTGTAGGATTCTGCTTCATTCTGTGGTTAAAACCAGGAAGAGGTTAGCACGCGTGTTAGGGTCGTGACCCAGGTCTTGTGGTCTAGGTTGGCACCAACATGGAGACTTGGCTGGGGCTGGTATTGGGGTTCACGTTGGTGGTTGAGGAGGATGCTATTCTGGGTTAACCCTGAGGTGGGTACGGTAAATTTGGGGTTTTGCAGCTAAGGGGTATTATCAGAGAGGCTGAGGACCCAGCACCGACGGCTTACATTTGGAGGAGAAATGGTCACTTTCACTTGAGCCTTGGACTGGGGAGAGGAGCAGTGTTGAGGGTGGTAGCTTAACCAGAGCAGGTTGAGTGTAGGGATAGGAAAAAGGGAGGGTGTCTGAATGTAATGGAAGCACCATTAAAAGACTCTCTTCCCTTTGCCTGAAGCTGTGCTTACCTGTCCCATCCTGTGACCCAGGCCATCTCAGGTATCATGCAACCCAGACCTCAGCCTGAATTCCTGCAGTATCAAGAAGTCTCTCCTCTGTGGGGACTGGGTTCTCCCATGAAACAAGGGAGCACAAGGACTGGGCTTTTCCTCCTTCTCTCTATCCCAGCAGGTCCTTAGATGCTTCCTGGCCCACCTTGAGCCACCCCCTCTTCTGCTCCCCTGCTGGACACCCTTTGGGGAGGCTCCTGGGACAACACTACCTGAAGGTCAATCAGAGAGAAACTGCGACCCGGGCATTCACTGGTTCCCTGCTTCCTGCCTCTCTGTCTTGTCTGCACACTAGACCCTGCCCAGTAAGGAAGTTTAAGGCTCCCCAGAATGGGTCAGATCAAGTCTGCTCCCTGCCTGCCTGGAGCCTGGGAGAAGATCTCATAGGCTGGCAGGAAAGTCTCTTGGGTTGATGAAGGCAATTCTGAACCAGGAAGTGTGGAGAGAGAGGCTGATCTGCTGGAGTCTGGGACGAGGTTGCGGCAACCAGGCATCCAGGAGTGATTATTCAGGGAGGGGCCCTCCTGCTGCACCCAAGACCCTTTCCCTGAACCCAAGGCCAGGTTCAGAGGAGGCCCCATCGGAACACCCTATTCCCATCCCCTGCCCCCATGATCTGCAGAAAGTGTCCCAGGAGACCCCCCTCCCAAGACCTGGTTCCTTCCTTGTACCATGAGTACAGTGAGGGGGCCCCTCCTGCCCTACCTGGAAATGTTACGTCTTAGCTAAACCTCGGGCTGCAATGTGGCTACAGCATCATTCATTTGGTCTGGACCAGTACTTCCTGCCCAGAGTTGAAATAGCAGGTTTGGTGGTGCCTGCAGCAGCCACCCTTCCCTTCTCAAGCCTCTTTTCCTTCTTAAGGCTCATCAGAAGCAGGTGGAGGGGAACAGGTTGCCCTGAGCCCTAATTTCTGACCCTCACACCTTGTCCAAGAGTCCAAGGTCGCCACTGTGTCTTGGCTACAAAGCGTCTTCCTAGAGGCTACTGCATTTCAGCGCTAGAGTCGGTTAAGATCCAGGACTTCCTGCGGGGCAGGGTCAAGAGCCCAGCTTCCTATGCCCCCACCCCAGCATGCTTCCCAGGACCCTCACCTCTGCATGGGCAGGGCAAGTCCAGCACACTCCTGCCCCCTTGTTGGGCGTTTGGCCCTGGAGTAAGTAGACATGGCCTCCTGAGTGGCAGGGCCACCACCTCCTCACTGTCCTGTGAGCAGCAGTGCCCCAGCCCCCACCCTGCAGCCTGGATGGGTGAACCCTCTCATTCCAGCCCTAGAGTCCCTCACGGCAGGAAGAATTCTGACCCTAAAGCCTTTCCTAAGAAGAGCGCCCAGAGTGGCTGGGAGTGGCGGTAGGACTCAGAGCTGCTTGCCCACGTAGAGGAGCCTGGGGTGTGGACAGAGATGCTAGGAGCCACAAATGCCAGCCCAGGGAGGGCCGGGCACAAGGGCTGGTGCTGGAGGGTTTAAATGCCACAAGTAGGGGTAGTGAGTGTGTGTGTGTATGTGTGTGTGTGTATGTATGTACATAAGTGTGTGTGTACGTGTGTACATGTGTGTATGTAAGCGTGTGTGTGTGTGTGTGTGTGTGTGTGTGTACGTGAGCTCGTCTCCTGAGTCCTCGAGGCTGAACAACCTGCATGGCAGTACTCAGGCTGCCTGCATTAAAAGGAAAGACAGAGGCGAGCCAGGCCTGGGGTGAGAAGAGCAAACAGCAAAATGTAATGACTTTAATATGAAAGAATTTGCCACTAATTAAGCACAAACACTCCACTAATGCAGAGAACACATGTTGTGGATTTCACTTAAGCAGGAACCAAATGAGGTGAAAATCCTTCCGAAATGATAGCAGTTTACCAACCGAAGGAGGATGCTGCCGACCACGTTCCTGCTCTTAGAAACACAGCCCTCCTGTCTTCGTGGCCTCTCTGCACGTGTCCCCCTGTCTGCGTCTCTTCCCTGACTCTCCCTTCTCCATGCTTTCCTGTCCTCTTAGGACCGCGTGCCGCTCTGTCACCCGTGTTCTGACAGCAAACAGCAGTCAGATCCAAACTCCCCGGGCCTCTGGTTCTCTCCACCTATGCCTCCCAAACATGTACCTCCTCTCCAGACTGGAGCCTGAAGTTCTCTGCCCCAGACAAATGTGGACACAACCCCTCCAGAGTGCCCCCAGCCCTGTCCCCCTGGCCCTCCTCACCCAGCAGGCTCTGCCCTGGACATCCATCCCACACTCCAGCACCCCTGCCTGAGCTCCATGCCCCTTCCCCTAGGCGAGTGGTCTTAACTGGAGGCAGGTTTGCCCCCCAGGGAACACTTGGCAATGTCTTGGGATGTTTTTGGCTGTCACACCTGAGGGCGGCTGCTACTGCATGGAACAGGTAGAGGCTACTGATACTGCTAAATGCCCTAACGGTGCACAGAACAGCCGGCACCACCAGGCATTATCAGCCCCCAAGTGTCAGCAGTGCTGATGCTAAGGGCCCAGGCTCTGGGAGAGTGGTCTTACCACGACAGGGATGGGCTGGTAGAGCTGGGATGGAAACCAGCCTACCCAACTCCTCCTCCCTCTCCCCAAGACCACATACTGACAATAACACCACCATTCGTGTAGTGTAACTATGCCACACACTGTGCTAAGAGCTGATGTGAACTATTTAATTTTCAAATCCACCCCAGGAGACAGTCCTATATACTCCCCGCCCCCTTTTTTTAAAATTTTATTTATTTATGGTTTATTTATTTTTTTGCTGCACTGGGTCTTCTTAGTTGCCCTGTGACATGTGGGATCTTAGTTCCTCAACCAGGAATCGAACCCACAGCCCCTGCAATGGAAGGCGGATTCTTAGCCACTGGACACCCAGAGAAGTCCTGAGATTATGTGTGAGAAAATTGAAGCACAGAGAAGTTGGTGCAACTTGCTCAGTTACCCAGCAAATAAGGAGCGGACAGAAGCCTGGGGCTATCTGAGTCCAAAGTCAGTGGTCATGGACGAATGAACTACTTATATTCCCCACTCCCATATCCTCTTAACCCCTCCCCTATCAGTCTCCCCAACCCTGCCCTTTTAGAATGAATCTTCCCTGAAGCTGGCACTGTAAACCCACCTGATTGCCTTCCCTCCCTGCACAGGCCCAGCCCCCAGCCACTGGGACAGGCAGCTGCCTGGAGCTGGACGGGGCTTCTGCAGAGCCTGGCAGAGCTAGGCCCTGGGGTGATCCGACAGGCCCTTCCCGGTAAGAGACAGACCAAGAGACCTCCACTTCTATACAGGTGGTGACCATTGGCACGGAAGCCAAGGGCTGGCCCAGTGCATCTGTCCCCCCTGAGCTTTTAGAAGGTTCTCCTTGGGAGGCCCGGGGATTCTCCCTGTGTTTTCTCGCAGCCCCCAGCCTCTCCTACTCCCACACTAGCCTTCCAAGGAGGCTGCTGCCTACACTTCCCAAGATGTGTCATTAAAAACACACACTTGCTGAGGGGAATCCAGGCTGCCATGTGTCTGCTGGGAGACGTGTCGTCTGCAGCAACTGGGGTGGAGAGGGCTGGTGTCAGCCGCAGAGAAGGGACCTATCCAAATGCTGGCCTGAGAGCCAGGTGGTTCCAGGTCCTTGGAGCATGAAAAAGCCTGGCCAGGTTCAGAGAAATCCAGGCTGTGGAGGAAGTGGTGTGGAGCTGGGGAGCGTGCCGGCTTAGCAGGGCTGAGACCTGGGGAGCAGGGCCTCAAGGCTTCAGGGCCACAGCTCACTGAGGTGAGAAGAACATTTTTCACCTTATGTTCTGGAGTGAGGAAGGAAGTGGGACTGGGTGCTAGGAGCTAGGGCAGAGGACAGAGGGAAGAATCTGGAAGTGGCAAGCAGGGAGCAAGCAGAGGACGTGGGGTTGAGGGACCTATGAGAGGTCAGACAGACCTGCGCCCTTTAGGGTGTGGCTTCCTGGTTGCCTCTAGGAGAGTCACCCCCACCTGTGTCCCTTCCGGGCAGATGCAAGGCCTCACCTTCTGCCTCCGTCCTCTGGCCCTAGCTGGCCACACCATACTGTGTCCTCCCCTCAGCTAAAGTAGAATTTGCAGGAAGCCGCAGTCAGACCTGAGAAATGGCGAAGCCTGGCCCGGGACCCTCGCTGGCTGACAGTCTTCTCCAGCAACACTTTGAGGCCCCTTATGTTTTCTAGACCCCAGGCACAGGGCTGAAGTTCTGGTCTTTCCACTCAGGAGGGGAAATACTGTGACCTGTGAAAGCTGAGATCCTAGAGCCCTCAGGGTGCAGGAACACCTCACTCATGGGATCTGGGGGGAAAGCTTCCCCAGAAGTCATGGCTAAGGGCTTTCAGGAAGGATGACGAGGCGTGGGCAGGTAGTAGGGCATGTGTTCTGTTTGTTTTTTATTTATTTGACTGCATCAGGTCTTAGTTGCACATTACATTATCTTTAGTTGTGGCATAAAATTCTTGGGTTTCCCTGATAGCTCAGTTGGTAAAGGATCCGTCTGCAATGCTGGAGACCCCGGCTCATTTCCAGAAAGATTCACTGGAGAAGGGATAGACTACGAACTTCAATATTCTTGGGCTTCCCTTGTGGCTCAGCTGGTAAAGAATCCAGCCGCAATATAGGAGATCTGGGTTTGATCCCTGGGTTGGAAAGATCCACTCCAGTATTCTGGACTGGAGAATTCCATGGACTGTATAGTCCACGGGGTTACAAGGAGTTGGACACTACTGAGTGAGCAAAATCACTGCAGATGGTGACTGCAGCCATGAAATTAAAAGACGCTTGCACCTTGGAAGGAAAGTTATGACCAACCTAGATAGCATGTTGAAAAGCAGAGACATTACTTTGCCAACAAAGATCCGTCTGGTCAAGGCTATGGTTTTTCCAGTAGTCATGTATGGATGTGAGAGCTGGACTGTGAAGAAGGCTGAGCGCCGAAGAACTGATGCTTTTGAACTGTGGTGTTGGAGAAGACTCTTGAGAGTCCCTTGGACTGCAAGGAGATCCAACCAGTCCATTCTGAAGGAGATCAGCCCTGGGTGTTCTTTGGAAGGAATGATGCTAAAGCTGAAGCTCCAGTACTTTGGCCACCTCATGCGAAGAGTTGACTCATTGGAAAAGACTCTGATGCTGGGAGGGATTGGGGGCAGGAGGAGAAGGGGACGACAGAGGATGGGATGGCTAGATGACATCACCGACTCGATGGACGTGAGTCTGAGTGAACCCCGGGAGTTGGTGATGGACAGGGAGGCCTGGCATGCTGCGATTCATGGGGTGGCAAAGAGTCAGACACAGCTGAGCAACTGAACTGAACTGAACTGAATGGCTTCCACTTTCACTTTCACTTTTGAAAACTCTTAGTTGAGGCATGTGGGATCTAGTTCCCTGACCAGGGATTAAACCCAGGCCCCCTGCCTTGGGAGCAGGGAGACTTAGCCACTGGACTACCAGGGAAGTCCCTAGGGCATGTGTTTAACAGAGGGAAGAACATGGCAGGGAACTGGTGGTCTTGTCCCATGTGGTGGGAGAGAAAGAGCAGGAGGAGGCTGCTGGAGGCTAGAATGCCCAGGATGAGACCTAGAGCCCAAAAGGACTTTGGACTTGATCTTCAGGGCTTCAGGAAACCATGGAAGGATTTTAAATCATGATTTTATGTTTTAAAGAGCGGAAAATGGGTTAAACGGGCAAGCCTGGAGGCAGGTATGTATCTTTGTCACAGTAGTACAGCAGGCAGCGTGAGAGGTGACTGTGGCCTGCCCCAGGGGCAAGGCCTGGGGAGAAGGGGGTCAAGGCACCCGGATGTGATAGCAGGTGCTGGATTCAAAGGAAAGGGGCTGGGGTTTACTTAACTGGGGTTTCCCAGCCCAGGAATGTTGAGAAAATGAGGAAGTGAGACTCTGCTGGAGGTGGAGAGGCAGGGAAGGGGCTGAACTGGGGGGAGGAGATTTAGGAGAAGTCTGGGTTGGGGCCCAAGGGGCTGGAGAACAAAGATGAAATCAAAGGCATTTAGGAGCTAGTATCTGCTGTGCTTGGTGACTATGTGTTCCTGGAAGAGCCCCGTGTACCCTGGACGTTCCTGGCTTGCCACTTAATCAGGGAGGTCTTCCTGGAGGAGCTGGGCCGTAAAAGAAGGTAGAGTAACTGCTGGGTAGAGAAGTTCCAGAGGCTGATCCAAGGCCAAGTGCAGAGCTGGGGCAGAGAGAGAGCTGGACAGGTGACATCCAAAGTCGAGTCCTCCAGGATCAGGGAGTCCAACTCTTATTTTACAGAAAAGGAAACTGAGGTCAGAAAAGCAAACCGCCCTACCTAAGGCCATAGGGGCCAAGTAATGGGGACCAGAGCCTGCCTCTCCCAATGTCCAGTTAGGAACCCTCTCTTCCCACCACCTGGTCAGAGAAGAGGTGGCAGGTACACGATGAGCAAAAGAGAAAGGACTGGGAGGTGGACCCTGGAGGCTGGCGATGGACAGAGGGGGCAGAACCAAGAGAGGCTCCTGTTCCCAGGATGCTGAGGGGAGTCAAGAGCTGCTCGGGACCAGGCTGCCCTGGGCTTTGGGGATGGCCATCTAGCATGAATCAGGCTTGTAGGAGAGCCGTCCAGGCATCCCTGGCCACTTGCTCCTCAGTGGGAGAAGGCAAAGCCTCGCTCCCAGGTTCATCCCCATCCCCCAGCCCGTCCTGCTGGGTTTCAGGGAGAGATGGGACTTGCTGGAGCAGTCCCCACCACTGCCACTCCCCCCGGGCTTCCATACTGCCAGAGAGCAGGGCTGGCCCGGCCTGCCTGGAAGATCCTGGGCTCCCACTCCGGCTCCTTCTGGGGCTTTTCCCAGGCTGCCGCGCCCCCTCCTCTCCCACGCACTGTGCTGATCCGCCCGAGGCACCGGGCGCCAGCACCACAGCCCATCATTAGCCAGCCCTGTGTGGGGAGTTGGGGGTGGGGGGTGCATCAGCCAAGAGGAAAACATCGGCAGTTTCTGTGACCCCAGATGAGGGCGGAGGCGCCTGGATGCGGACAGTAGCAATTAGCTGCCGACTGTGGGATCATGGGATGTTATCACCTCTGCTGGCAAGGTGGATGTGGAGGGGACTCAAGGACCCAGGACAGCCTGGGGCCACCTCAGGAGGCACCACTCCCAGAGAGAAGCCCACCAGGCAAAGGCCACGCGCTGAGGGAGGCAAGGGAAGCCTTCCTACTGAGCTAACAGGGGCATGGGGCAGACTCAGGCCCTCACGTACCCGGACCAGGTGAGGGGTGCTAGGGGTTCCAGGCACAAGAGCTGGGCCAGCTGCCGTTCTCCATTTTCCTCACTGAGCCCTCTGCCCTTGTCACCCTGGGCCCCATCCTGGACGTAGCAGGGAGGCTGGAGGCTGGAGGCTGGAGGCTGGAGGCTGGAGGTATAGCCTGGGCTCTTGTAAAGTTCCCGAACCAATAGGGAAATATGCCCAGGGCGTAGATACAAGATAGGACAAGTTCAAAGGACTTCAGTGAGAGCCTTGCTCATGTGGGTTCCTGCTGACAGAATGACTGGGTCCAGGAGACACTGATTGGCAAGACTTTCCCAGAGAAGATGACCCCAGAATGGGGCTTGCTTTCACATCTCCCCCTCCACCTCACCAGCCTGTCCCCCAGGAGGGGGACAAGAAAGAGAAGAGCCAGCCAACCAGCCCTGGGAGCTGACGTTTGGAGAATGTAGCAGGGCTGGGAGGAGGGGACCTATAACCTTTAGGTCACTGTGCTGACTCAGCAAGGTTTCATCTGGCGGCCCTGCCCCACCCCCACAGTGAGTGAGTCATCCCCACTTACCACTTAGCTGGTTTCTCACCGGATGTCCTGTTCCTTTCTGCCAGTTCCAGGGCAGGGAGCAAGGGAGCATCCCTGGAAAGCCCTAGAGATGGATCCCAAAGGATGCGGGTTTCAGAGAGGCCTTGTTGGGAAGCTCAGCATCTCCCACCCAGGCCTGCCACTTCTGTCCACCCGACTGAGGGCACCAGGGCAGAGTCTCTGGAAAAGAGTGGGGAACAGAAAAAGAGGCAGCCAATGTCCGAATGCTCTGAATGCCCCTCCCCAGCCTTCACCCACCACACGGGCCCAGTCCCACCTCCTCAGCTAGGGAGAACAGGGCTTTGAGGTTTCAAAGCTTAGGAGGAGAAACTAGTCCAGGTGGTATGGGTAGGAGAGTGCTCCCCACCCCCCTGCCCCCACCTGCCCGAGCGCGCGCGCACGCGCGCGCGCACACACACACACACACTCTGAGACACACCCAGCTGCGTGGGAACCTGTGGCCCCAGCCTTGGATTAGCTCAGTGGCAGGCAGGGAAGGGCCTTGGGGAGCAGGTTTGTCGGCCACAACTGAGGAGCCTTTGTGTTTTGTTGCTGAGCTGGGGCTTTTGTAGGTCCATGACGTCTCGGAGGCCTGTCCGATGCCTGCCTTGTTGGCTCAGCACTTCTGAGAAGCCATGAAGAAGGCCCAAACTGCCCAATCTCAGCACCATTGGGGAAACTGAGGCATGGGTGCAGACCTGGATCCCAGACCCTAGAGCTCAGAGGATGACAAGGGACAAAATAAGCAGTGCTCAAGGTCAGGAAAAGGCACAGACTCAATCTTTGATATCCCCTGGATGCAAGAATCCCTCTGCCAAGGACATAGGCACTCCCCCCGCCTCACTCCCCACCTCCCTGGCTTTTTCCTGCTCTGCACATAGTGGTTCCCTGCAGGTGCCCCCAACCTGGGTTCCTAAAAGTCCCTGTTCCTAACCTAGCATCTGACACCCAGTACTGGACTCTGACAGGGCCTCTATCCCTGCCCCCAGTTCCTTGACCTACCTGCCCACCAAGCCCAGTGTAGGCTAGCCCACAGGCCCTGTGATTGCGGTACTGTAATTGGTGTTTTTGTGCCAGTGGAGACTCTGAGGTTACATTCCAGGAGGGACACCACCGAGAAAGTTAGCTTGAGAACCTGGGCTTATTTTCACAGCAGAGTGGCAAGAGCACTGGGGTGGGTGCTACTGTTCTGTGTCCCCGAGTGAGTGACCCAACCACTCTGGACCTTCATCTCTGTGAAATGATGACTGCATGGTCCTTTGAGCTCCACCGTGGTATCTTTTTGGTGATCCTGATTCCCACATCTGGGGCAGCCTCTACTTCTCATGTACACACTGCTGTCTTTAAAATGGATAACCAACAAGGACCTACTGTGTAGCACAGGGAACACTGTTCAATGTTAGGTGGCAGCCTGGATGGGAGGGGAGTCAGGGGAAGAATGGATACATGTGTATGCGTGGCTGAATCCCTTCGCTGTTCACCAGAAACTATCACAACATTGTTAATCGGCTGCATCCCAACAGAAAATAAAAAGTTCATAGAAGAAAAGAAGGAGCCCGTAGGGAAGAAGAGATAGTGCCTTCTGCCCACCAGACAGCTGATGGACCAGCCCTAGCTGTTAAGAGAACCAGAGAGAGTCTGTAGGGTCTTCTGCCGGCATCAGCCATGACACAATCAGCTCAACCCAAAGCCAAAACCGGCTCCTTCTCTCTCCCACAAGGACTGTGGTCTGTTTAGAGACAGTGGGGATGCAATAGAAAACATGCTAAACACACATGTCAGGAAACAGAAAAGGGTGCAGACTCAAATAATATGCGGTTGGGCAGTAGAAGAGCGGTGTCGGCTGAGTAAGAGGTGATGAGAGTCCAGAAGGGCTTCCTGGAAGAGGGGAACTAGGGGCACCCCAGATCATGCCTAATACTCAGTAGGTGCCCAGTAAGCATTTGTTGAGTGAAGTTCCAGGAAGGGAGGCCTCCTTCTTCATAAATGGGAAATGATGATGATGGTGATGGTAATGAAACTCAGAGAAGGCTTCCGACCCGCCTCTTCTGCACAGAGAAGGGCCCTGTTCCTGGGCCCCACCCCCCATCTAGCCCTTTCTCCTCTTTTTTGGTGGTGCCTGCAGCTATCAGAGTCGCTGGGGTGGGGTCTGCCCCCCTCTCTGAAAATCTCCCAATCCACCCAATCTAAAGAATGAGAAACATTCTACCCTACCTGCATCCTGTGGATGGGGGGGCGGGGCAGATTGGGTTCTGAGTCCCTGAGCCTAGAATGGGGGGAAGGTATGAGAGGGTCTTCAACCCTTATCTGTCTTCCCAACCCCCCCCCAATTCCACACCTCTGGGATCCTTGTCCTCAGTGACCCCAAACCCCAAACTCCAAGGGTTCCCTTATGCCCTGCCTGACCCTGCTAACAATAGCAGTTCTAGGTACTTTCACTGAAAGCATTTTTACTGCAAACATTTGGCCACATGACAAATTGGCTATGAGGCAATTTTGCCACAAAAGATGAAATAACTGGTTGACAGTTTGGTTTCATCTGGTTGAGATGCTTTTCTTCCAGTTAGTGATGTTACTGATGGCTTTATTGAGCTGATAGAAGATAACAGTTTGCCCTAAGAGTTGGTTTTATGTTTTTAAACAAAACTACATTGGAGGAGAAAGAGGCCAAGGAGAAAGGAGGCCAAGAGCCTCCAAGGTACAGAGTTGCACTTGTATTTCCCATAAAACTTCTTTGAGTCTATCAACAGACATGAGACAATGTGTTAAGAACACTCTACAGTGTGGAGGCTTTCCCAGTGCAACTCAAGGGTCAATTACAAACACGCACCCTAATGTTTGGAAAGTGATACCTCTCTCAATGAAGGAAGAAACTTCAGTTAAAAAAAGAAAAAAGTTCAATGCCAGATGAGGAGACAAATCAACAAGCAAAAAAAAAAGTATAAAATACTATGAATGAAAGACTTGGTAGGCAAGTGCTTACTGCTTATACAAGGGCAACCCACAAAACAAAATCAGTTCCTGGTACAGTATTGCCATGCATTCACACACACTTTCTCCAGTGGTTCAGTGGTAAAGAACCCACCTGCCAATGCAGGAGATGCGGGTTTGATCCCTAGAGAAGGAAATGGCAGCCACTCCAATATTCTTGCCTGGGAAATCCCATGGACAGAGGAACCTGTCCACGAGGTCACAAAAGAGTCAGACACAACTTAGCGACTAAACAACAACAATTTTGTTTCTCCTTTCTCCTGTTTCACTATGTCCTTTTCAATGTCCCTCTTATTTTTTTATTATTTTATCTTTTTCGGCAAAATTGCCTTAAGGACAATTAGTTACACAGCAAAAATGTGGCAAAGATGCTTAAGGTGGAAATAGCGGACAAAGCTAACAGTGGGCCGTGGGCAGAGAGGCTCAAGTCAGGATGCCCCTGCCTGCTCCTTGGAAGTCCTCCAACCTGCCTGTCTGCTCATCACTGAGCAGAGGGGCAAGGGCCCAGGCCACCCACTTAGTGCCCAGTAAGCGGCATTCAGGCACCTTCCTCACTGCCCCGCCTGCCATGGGGTTGCTTCTGGGGGAGTCACACAGGACAGAAGGCAGCAGCCTCAGCCCAAAACACATATCAGCCTAGTGAGGTGATAATGGGTGAGAGGCAGCGCCCCTGGGGCACCTGCGCCCCTTGCAGCGGCCTCCACTCCCACGCCCAGGCCGCTGTCCGCCTTTTCCCCTCCTGGCACTCTGCAGGGTGAGGTCGCTGCTGAAGATGTGAAAATGAATGTCAGTCTGTGTCCAGGCGCTGAACACCACGTGGCCCCACACCCCAGACGGTGGAAGGAGATGGGGTCACTGCAGGCTTGGCAGGCTGTGTACTACTCTAGGCCCCACCACCATGCCCTGGCACCAATCCCAAGATGGATCCTGGTGTCTACACCCTCCTGCCCCTACTATCCCCTCCCCACCTCCCCCCTCCC
>SJYA01002087.1:135695-230228 GCA_006410615.1 Neotragus moschatus
CCACCTCCCCCCTCCCCCAGTGGCCCACGCCCTCCCAACTGGCTTTTCCTGTTCCCAGCTTTGTGTGGTGAAAGTTCCCCAATTATACCCACATTATCTCAGCTGCTGGGCAGCCTCCAGCAGGCTTACGGAGTGGAGGCTGGGGGGTGGGGGAGGGAGCAGCCACTTACTCTGCTGGGAGGGCCTAGGGCTTAGGTCCTTGCCAACTGGCCAGCCAGCAGGAGTACCGGGCTGACTGGCCCACTGACCTCACTGTGGGACGGTGTCTGGGGCGGGGCACTGCTGAGCTGGGCTGGGCTGTGGTTCAGAGAATCATAGACAGTGGAGGCCCAAGGGACCAAGGAGATGGTGAAGTCCAGTCTGCTCCCTCCCGTGGGAGGAGAATAGTGCTCAGAAAGGCAGGGGAAGTGACCTGCCAAGTTGCCAAGGCAAGCTCTAGACGGAGCCAGACTCTAAGCCAGCACCCCCAGCCCGCTGCTCAGTGTCACTTCCATAATTCCCCCAACAACCCACAGTTTTCTCTGCCGAGGACATGTCAGAACCCTACAGACCGGCCAAGGGGACAGCTGGAGAGACGGGGTGATGGTATCCCAGGTGGACCTTGAAGGGCTGTGTGGATGTGAGCGGACGCAGAGGAGGGAGCATAGGGAAGCTTTCAGAACGTGGCAAGGGCCTGGCTTCGAGTGCCAAAGATATGTTTACTCAGCAGGCATGTCCTGAGTGCCGGCTGTGTGCCAAACATGGGGATACCGCTCTGACCTAGAGAGACCTGGCTGGCACCTTCTTAGAGGAGGTGAAGGGCAGCATACTTCACTGACCAGAGTCTTGGGAGCCTTCAGAGGAATATGCTCCGCTCCCACCTCCATCATGCAGAGGCAAGTGTCGCCCCGAGCTCCCGCTCCGGAAAGCAGACTTCCTTGGGGGGCCTATTCAGGCCCTCCCCGGCCTCGGGGTCAGTCCAAGGCCTGATGTTGATCTTAACTGGGGGTGCTCAATAAAGTAACTGAGTGAAATAAGAAAGCAAGGATGGCTGATGACAGAACTCAGGAGTGAGCCCACTGGAGGGCATGGCAGGCCCAGGTAGATTAGGGGGCTGAGCCAAGTTCAGAGTTAAGGAAAAGCTCAGACAAAAGCCATTCGAGAGGGAATAAAGCAAAATCGGCAGGGAGACTAGAGGGCATTCATTCATTCACTCGATGCCACTGATCACTCCTTCCTGCCTGCCGGTCTCTCCTCTCCGTCTTCCACTGCCATCTGTCTGGCCACAAATGTTCACTGAGCACCTACTGTGACTGGAGGCTGGGCCTGGCCCTGGGGATACAGGGATGGAAAAGACTCAGAGGCTGCTTGAGGAGGTCATCATCTGGCAGAGGCGAAGCCAGAGGTGTGAACAACCACATTCCCAGGCAGAAAAGAGCCACAATAGGGTTGAGAGGGCCGGGGAAGCTTCCCGGAGGAGGTGGCCTGAGTGGGACAGCCATAGGTGCAGAAGGGCCTGGGCCTTCTAGGGAACTGCAGGGACAGGAGTCTTGACGTGTAGCATCAGGCATTCCCTGGGGGCCCAGTGGTTAGGACTCTGTGTTCTCACGGCCAAGGGCCCCAATTTGATCTCACAAGTCTCACTGCGTGGCCCCCCTCCCCCCAAAACTTAGATGTGTACCTTCTACAGCTCTGTGCTCCTTGGAGGCTGGGACTGAATCACTCATTGACATGACTCCAGTGCGGATAACAGACTCAAAAAGTGGCACAAAAATGGGAGGAAGGAGGAAGGAAACTCAGAAACGCGGCATATTCCGTGGAATAGTCCAGTCGGATGTAGTTGGAAGGGCTCGTGTACAGAGAGATGTGGACAGAATGGCNGAGGCTGGGACTGAATCACTCATTGACATGACTCCAGTGCGGATAACAGACTCAAAAAGTGGCACAAAAGTGGGAGGAAGGAGGAAGGAAACTCAGAAACGTGGCATATTCCGTGGAATAGTCCAGTCGGATGTAGTTGGAAGGGCTCGTGTACAGAGAGATGTGGACAGAATGGCAGGGCCCAGATGATGAGGGCGTCAAACGCCAAGTTATGACAGCCAGACATGACTGAGAAGGCGAACGTGAGCCAGAGAGGCTGAGCCTCATGCGGTGCCTGCATCTCAGCCTGGTTTGGTAGGGGGACCGAGCCAGTGCACTCCAGGGCCCAGGCACTCAGCCCTTTGAGGGGAGAAGACAGCGGGAGTGGCCTTACTGATGGGGCCCCCGGGGCTCCCCTAGTGCTTCCTGCCTCCTGACACCTCCTTATCCATCTTAGTATTTGGTTCTCTCAGCAACCTGTGAGCTAGAGAGGACTGGATTATCCACCCCATTTATCAGACGAGGGAGCTGAGGCCCAGAAAGGTGAAGAGGCTGGTGGCTCCTCAGCTGGGCGTCTGCCCAAAAAGCAGCACATTCAACCCTCGTCAAAAATAAGGGTGTGGAGGGATATTTACCGCCATGGAGCAGCATTGATCATATATCTCTAAGTGAAAATACAGCTTAAAGAATAGTATGTACAGTATGACTTTAAAAAAAAACAAACATGGTTACCAAGATATATGGAGAAGAATGTAAAAGAAGTTGTGTGTGCATGCCAAGTCACTTTAGTCGTGTCTGTCACTGCAACACCGCAGACTATCAGCTGCCAGGCTTCTCTGTCTATGGGAATTCTCCAGGCAAGCAGACTGGAGTGGGCTGCCATGCTCTTCTCCAGGGGATCTTCCCAACCCAGGATCTAGCCTGCATCTCTTCTGTCTCCNGGTGTCATGCTGCTACAGAGCTGGACAGGAAGTGACCTCATGGAGAGATGAGCTAGGCTCAGGGATACAGGAAGTTGGGTGGTGGTTACTGGGCTCCAGGCGCAGAGCCTGGGCAAGTCCTGAGGACACATTGGCTCTGAACCTGTTTCTCAGAAGTGGGAGGCCCCATCTAGGGTACATCCCAGGCTCAGCTACTGATGGAACGTTCCAAGGCTGTCCAGGGGCTGCACCTACCTGTCTTTGGGGCTGTTCTGTCACCTCTCTAGCCAGGGGTCAGGAGGAGGGTGGAGTCACTTGTCACTTGCTCTTTTCTTCAGCTCCCTGCCTTTGGCTCTCGGACTGGTTCTTACGGTGGTAGAAGTGTCAGAGGGACACAAAGTTTTTAAGGGCATGAGCCCGCTGTGTCCCCCTTTACCTGGTAAAGTAATAAACCTATTCTTTTCGACTTTACCCCTCCCCCAGAAAAGAGGTGTCAGAGGTGGAACGTGGGGAAAGCTGAGACAATCTAGGATTGGGGGGGGGGGTTCCCATAAGTTGGCAAGTATGGAAGGGCCAGAGTCACACACTTCTTACCCCCTGGAGAAAATTTGAGCAAAGGAAAGCTCAGAAAGAGCCTCCTGGGGGCACGAGCTCTGGCCCTGAGGCCATGCGGCACAGAAGGGTGAACACTGGTCATAAGGGAACGTGCTCCCCTGGGGGAGGCAGGTGGTGTGAGGGACAGCACAGACGTGGCCTGACTGTGTTTGCGTACGGGCTCTTCCCGGCTCTGTGTGGCCTTCACCTTGTAGAGCCTCAGCTTCATATGGAGCTCAGCATATTTATCTCGCTCTTCCTATACTCACGCCAAGTCCACTTTCCACATCCCAGCACGCAGCGTGGATGCCCTGACACAATCACTGCATCCCCCTCAAGCAGGCAGGCTTTCTGGGGAAACTGCTGACTGGGAAATCAGGGACAGAGGCCAAGAAACCCCACGGCAATGACATCCCATTGATCCCATTCCCCAGCATGAGCACACTGGCCAGAGGCCTCAAGGCCAAATGATGGGCCCTACCCCAGAGGCAGGGCCAGGACAGGCAAGTCAGGGCCTCCCTTCTCCCAAAGTCTAGGGAGGTGCGGGACCACCGTGAAGGCAGGGCTGCTCATCAGAGGGAGTCATCAGATCCAGGAGCAAGGGGGAAGGAAAGAGGGCAACTTCCCAGATCCAGGCTGGGAACAGAGAAGAAGGAAGGGAAACCAGCATGGAGGGGAGCCGTCTCCTAGGGCTTGATCGCACCAATGGCGCCCTCCGTGGGGTCTGTAGTCAGGCCGAGGTGGTCTTTAGGGAAAGGTGGACGGGGCAGGGGGTCACACAGGGCTCCAGCTGGAAGAGGCGCTCAGCGTGTCCTCTCGTACTCCCTGAGTACAGAGCGGGGTGGGGGCGGCCACCAAAGATTCACATATCGGGGGTGAGAAGGGCCTTGTATAAGGGGACTCTGTTGTTGACAGCCCAGTTAAGCAGGAGCCAGGGAGGTGTGATGCTCGCAGAATCATTAATAGGCCCAGGAGCTGTGTAGCTAGCTGTCCCCCAGGGAAGGTCTCTCAGCCCCTCAGGAAGACTCAACCAGGCGGCCTGAGCCTTTTCAGAACTGTTTGTTCTCATACTCAAGGGCAATATCCGCGCAGCCGCGAACCCCACCTGCCTTCATCCCTGTCGACTGGTCTCTGGGGGGAACACAGCCTTGCCCTGTGCTCCAAGCCCCGCTGGTCTGGAGGGAATGCATGAACGAGATGGATAAGTGGAAATTTAATTTTTCATTCTGGCCATCCATCCAGGTAATAGTTCTGCCCTGCGCTCATCTGGAGGAGAGACGAAGAATAGGACGGGGAAAGGTGTGCAGCAGGGCGTGTGCCAGAGACACGTGTGTACAGGGTCGCCGCATCACCTATACAGACCCACTTTATCCCTGGCTTCTTGGGGGAGTCCCAGATCGTGGGAAGTGTCGTCTCTGAGTCATTCCTCCAAGGATGAGTGGTGGGCAGTGATGGGAAAAATGGGGGTTCCCTGGCAGGGGGAGCATGTGGAAAGACAATGGCTGAGCAAGTGAGCAGGAACAGAGGAGCAGGGCTTCCTCCCTCTTGGCCACGGGGAGCCTCTGAAGGGTGCTCAGCAGAGAAGCAGCGAGGTGAGGAGGGTGACTAAGACTGAGCGCCTGGGGGGCTATGTGGATGGCACTTGGGAACAAGTTAGGGGTTGTGTGCACAACAAGGGTTTTTCTAGAGGGAAACCGCAAGCCAGGCTGTGGCCATGCAGCTGAGAGCAGAGGAGACAGACCCACCAGAGTTTGCGGGTATGCTTCACGGGGCCCTCAGGGAAGCCCATTTCCCAAGAGCAGTTTCATGGGTTTGGCCCCATAGCCATAAAACAAAGTTGTGAGTTCTCCTTCCTCCACCTTCTGGGGGCAATGCTGGGGCAGAGAAGGAGCCTAGGGTACAGCCTTGACCAGACTAAAGAGGCCAAAGGAGGCGACATCATTCCGGTCCATGGGACAGGAGTGTCCTGAGAAGAGAGTCCAGAGCCCTCCCAGGAGCCGGCAGGGAAGCCCTTGCAGGGCAGGGGGTCCCCAATTTCCATTCCCAGTGCAGAGCCCCTCAGGCACCGGGGTGGGGAGAGGGGGTGAGGCAACAGGGTCTGTACCTTAGGCTGGGAGTCCTTCCAACCAAAGGTTGGTGGGGCTTGGAGGTCCCTCTGGAGGGGAGGGCTGTGTGAGCCTGTGAGTAGGCGTGTGCCTCTGAGCGTGTAAACGAGCACGGGCAAGCAGGAGAGGGCGGAGTGCTGAGCGTGCAGAGGGCTGAGGGCCTTTGTGCCCTGCTCCAGGCCACACATGGCAGCCCGCTGGGGAGCCTGTGGGGTGGGCAGCTGCGTCCGCACCCCTGGGAGGATTCAGTTCTCCTCCAGCGCCGCTGTGATGAGGCCCTGCCCGCTGTTCTGCACGGTGCGCAGCTGCTGCAGCTGCAGAAGGGCTTCCCAGAGCTTGACCTCAGGCCTCCCCATCCCCGCCCCCGGGCCTGCAGCGCTGCATGCTGGGAGGTGTAGTTCTCACAGCCTCCTAGGCCCAGGCTTCTGGGGCCCGTGCTCTGCCTGCTTGCCTGCCTGCCTGAAGAAGCAGCAGGTGTCGAGAAGCCCAGACGTTGATCCCAAACCTCCTCTGGATCCTAGAACCAGACTGTAAACCCTAACTAACCCTCACTCCACCTCCGAGCCATCCAAGGCTCCCACATACCAGCCCACCAACCTCAGTCAGGAAACCCCTAGACCCAAGGAAATGTGGAGCCCCCACTGCCCCAGGGTCCCAGCCAGCCTGTGATCCCAGAGGGGAGGCTGCCGGCCTTCAGCAACAGGGCCTGGCTGCCCCTTTGTTAGCGGAAGTGAGGGGAGCCGGCGAGGCCCCCACCAGGAAGCGCATAAGACCCCCACAGCCCAACTCTTCTCTCCCGCCAGCTGCGGCCTTTGAGGCTCTGCTCCTGGCACGAAGACAGGAGCTACTGGCTGAATGTGACAGCTGGAGGGGTGGAAGGGGAGGGCGCTCCATTCCACACCAGGCAGCCACCTCTGCTTACAAATGAGTTAGGTCCCCGCATCCACTCCTTCCACACCCTCGCTCAGCATCTTCACGTCGAAGTCTGCAAGGCTAGAAGGTCATCCTAACCAGTCCTCTGCCTCTAGGCAGGCTGACCCTCAAGTTGGCAAAATAGCCAAGGTTCCCTTTGGTCCTAAAAATCTCCAGGGAAGAATAAGCTGGTTTAGGACTTAGGGCATGCTTGCATACATGCACTCCTGCATGCTAAGTCGCCTCAGTCGTGTCCTACTTTCTGTGACTCTATGGACTGTAGCCTGCCAGGCTCCTCTGGCCATGGAATTCTCCAGGCAAGGAGTAGGACTTGGGGCAGAGGGCATTATATGAAGGCTCTAGAAGGGAAAGAGGCCTACAGACTCACCTCTAAGACATGACCTTGCCTTTGTAGTATTCACTCACCAAATGTTCTTGAACTCTGACCATGTGCCAAGCAGCCTATGTGCCTCGGGGTACACTGGTGAGCCAAAGCCGACGTCCCCATGGAGCTTATGCTTTAGCTTAAAGAGAACTGACATCAAATAACAGATAAAATACATTTGAAAAATTATGTGGTCATTTTGAAGTGATATGGAAAAAAGAAAAAATCAGGTAAGGGATTCACAGTGCTAAGGGCAGGCTGTGATTTGCAATAAGTTAGTCAAGGAAGATCTCTGCAAGAAGGTGACCTTGATGAGAAGGAGGCAAGGGAGCAAGCCTAGGACCCCTGGGGCAGGAGCCTTCCAGGGTTCAGAGCTGCCAGTGCGAAGGCCCTGAGGAAGCTGGGAGCAGAGTGAGCTGGGAGGAAAGCGAGAGATGAAGGCAGAGGCACAGATCATGGAGAGTGTCTTCAGCTCTCAGAGTTAACAGCCTCCCTGTGGCTGCCGTGTTGAGAATAGTCTCTAGAGGAAAGGGAACTGGGGAAGCCAGTTCAGCACCTATTGCAATAATCCAGGTGAAAGATGACAGTGGCTGGGATCAGGGTAGTAGTGATGAAGAAAGTGAGAAGAGGCCAGGTTCGAGATTTACTTTGAATTTGGATTTACAGCTAGTTTGGGACACCAGCCACTCATGAAATGGGTAATACAGTTAACCTTACCAGACCATGATGAATAGGCCCTCCAAAATTCACTGTAGTCAAGTAAAAAGTAGGAGGGATTTGCTTTTCTTGGGTCTCTGTTTCTGCAGAGAGCATAAAAGTAGCTACGGTGGAATTAATGTTGTCCACAGCTGCAACACGTTGAGTTGTCAGTCCCCAGTTATCCTCCACCCCTTTCCCTGTTCCCGCAGAAGAGAATTTTAGCCTCTTGAAAACCGGCAGAAGGACCAGAGCCAGTCATGGTAGATCTTAATTTGCATTTGTTGCAAGTTGTTCTATCAGGCTTTACTGTAATATGTTAGTATATGATTAACAAAATGGAGTGAGCCATTGTTTATACAAGAGTGAGAGCTACAGACCACTGGTACATAAGAGTTCTGAAGAAAAAAGAGAAGTGTGAGCTGGAGATGAAAAAGCAGAACAAAGAGACCGAAATAGGCAGAAGGGGATGAGGTAGGGCAATTCCTGGCAGGGGAATTAGCAAGAACAGAGATCTGCAGTAAACAGGAATTAGACAGCAAGTTGGCCAGACCCAAGATGAAGTTTTGAAAGCCAGACTGGCGTTGTCCAACAGGTAATGGGGACGTCATTGTGAGTCTTTGAGAAAGGGGGTGATAGTGTCTACACAGTGGAAATTAACCTGATGACTATGGATGGAGTGACTAAAGCGGGGCAGAGACCAAATGAAGGTGGGAGATTCAGGGAGCCGCTATAACAGTAAAACATGGTGTCAGGGGAGAGGCTGCTCAATAGGAAGAGTCAACAAGATTTGATGGCAGATTTTGACCCAAGAGATGAAGAAGGAATAGTCAAAGATAAGTGGAATTGCAAGCCAGAAGAGTAGACAAACGGTGGTGGAGTTGTGGTGTTGAACGGAGGGGGTTTGAGGGAAGATGGTGGACATGTTGTGGGAGGATGCGAGTGGAGAGGATTCCAAAGGAGGATGTGCTAAACAGAAGAATGTTCAAAGCATGTCCCCAAATACTTGTCCCGTGAATGCTCCTTGAGTCACGAAGGGTGGGGTTTGTGTTCCAGTAGGCTAGGAAGCACTGCGTGTTCCTTACAGTTCACAGTGTGCGTGAGAAGATGGGCTCTGATGCTCTGTCTACAGTACATTTCCCAAAGCATTTGACCCCCGTATTTTTGCCCACCCTCTGAGCCGATGGCTCGAGGTTCCATGGCCACATCTGGGAAACGGTGGTCTGTGAGGCCTTTGGAGTTAAAGCCTCAGAATTGCAGGCAGAGCTAGCTACCCAAGATGGTTTGGAGAGCCAGCAGGATTGAGGTAACTCATGACCCTGGGGCCAGGTCTTCCCCGAGGACAGAGAGCAGAGGGTAAGGTCCGAGGATGGAGCCCCCAGCCCGGCTCCTGGGGCAGAGAGAAGGCCCCCGAAGTGCAGTCTGCACACAGAACTCTCCAAAAAGAAAGCCGAAGGTCAAGGACTCCTTATATTTTTCGGAAGGCAAAGGAAGCAAGTCAGAAAGGAAGGGTAGGTCTCTCTACCTGATGCCTTCCTTATTCTGCTGGCCTCTCCGAGTCCTCATCATCTTTCAAGGCTTGGCCTCAGTCTTCTCTCCTCCAAAAAGCCTTTCCAAGCGCCAGGCCACAATGCTTTCTTGCCCTGCACTCCTAAAGGCCCTAACCACCAGCACCCTTGATGTCTGCATGCTACTTTGCCTAAGAGTGTCATTTGGTTCCTCAGCTGGGTCCTGAGTTATTTGTATCCTGTGACTACTGAAATAAATAGATGGTCGGTACATGTTTGCTGAGTGGATGGGTGAGTCGGTGGGTGGGTGGAGTGATGATGAGGCAGGTGGCAAGAGGCGAGAGCACACAGGTATGGGGTGAGAACTGAAAAGGGAGCTGGCAGGTTGAAAGTACAGAGGCGGTCAGGTTCCTGCCAGCTGCCTCTTGGGCATTTCTTGTGGCGGCAGCTCCTACCTCACAGGGAGCAGGTGTGCAGCCCTTTTCAAGGCAGTAGACAGATGGGACCTGGTGAACCAGGAGAAGATGCTTGAGCTTCAGGGACATTGTTCTGGAAGTGGGCGGTGAGGACAAATATTCCATAAACATTTATTGGGCAGCCACTCGGTGACCTGCACCAAGGGCACAGTGACAAGTGGGAAGCTGAGTCTTCAGGGGGTGCGCTTCTTTCTACCAACTCCTCCCTGTGAAAGGCCAGGAGCAGGAGCTTCTGGGTGGCTCTGAAACCATCAAGTGGCATTTTGGGGGCTCTGAAGAGCTCTGGTACCATAGGTCTCAGCGCAGCAAGAAGCAAAGTGATAGATAAGAAGTGATTGATTAGAATGGGATGCTTGTGGGGCTTACAAGCAGGTGGGCGAGGGGGTGCCACATCCCAAGAACTGACTGGGCTACAGTTTTATAATAAAAAGAAAAAGTGGGAAGGGAGAGAAGACACCTTCGTCATTCTTAAGTAGACATCATGCTTCCACCATCAGCTCTTCCTCCAGGTTGAGCAGGGAAGTTTCCTTGTCCCTACATGGTCAAGCTAGGTCCACAAATTGCTGTTTTATATGTGTGCAGAGACCATGTCCTAGGGATCATTAATTTACTGAGTTCACTGGTCAGAATGTGGGCCTCGTGTCACCACTGTTTTATTGCCTGGGGGCAGGTCCTGGGCTTCTTGTCACAGGGATTTTTTGCTAAGCAAGCCTGCTTGGTTTTGTGGTTAAGCAAACTTGCTTTCTTGAGTAATCATCAGCTTACAGGGGTCTCCCACATTTTTTCTACTTACGTTCCCCTAGTGGAATTAACTACTTAATCACCCACTTTGCTTTGTCTTTACACAAACGGACCCCTTCATTTGGTCCCCATGTTTTCACTAGCCCTTCTGGCATGAGCTCCTGGACAGCCCTTCGTCTTCTCTTCTAGAATCCCTGCCCTGCTCCCGCTGCTGCAGACAGCACACCACACACTCACACCCCAGACCAGCTCCACTTCTGGGAGGAGGGACTGGCCTCATAGGAGGAACAGGATTCCCACGGAGTGAGTGATGCTGAATCAGGGAGTGAGCTGGCAGAAACCGATTCCCAGAGGCCAAAACATAGGCCCACATCGACCCTCTCCCTTGGCCGGAAGAGAGGAGGGCTGAGAGCAGCCAAGGTCAGCCGCCCAGGCCTGCCCCAGACCTGCCCACCAGCTTCTCCTGTCCAAGGCCAGCCGCGGTCTCCAGTGCCACCCTGTGGCGGTGCTGGGCACCGCCTCCCTCAGCCTCACCTGGGGACCCCTTCGGTCTCTGGCCTGGCCCCAGGGGCACCCACCTGGCCTTCCCTCCCCACCCACCCTCTTCCTTTCTCTTTTCACTTTTTCTGCCTTCTGGTTTCTCCTCCATCCTTAGCGTGCACATATTAGTACACACACGTCCTTCACAGCAGCACAGGTATGTGGGCTGGTGTGACAGCAAGGGCGTGTGCCCGCACGCGCGCTCTCCTGTGTATACTTGCCATCTTTGCTACTCACGTGCTCTCACACCCCCTTTCTGCACGGTCATGCTGAGTGTCTTTTGCTCGTAGCCCACGTTGGCTGCACCCCTGGCCCCCACCTTGCCCTGCAGGGCCAGACCGTAGCCAAGAACCACAGCCCAGGTTTCTGGCACACACAGGGCATCTACAGGGCTAGCACTGGGGCGCCCGTCCTCCTCTCTCTACCCTGGGAGCAGATGAAGTCAGGCATGGGGCGCCCAGTCTGCTCCAGGCTCGGCGTCTCAGAAGCCAAGGCATGCTGCTAGGGCACAGTGACCAGCAGGTGTGGGCAGAGGGGCAGTGGTGACCTCCGTACGGGCTTTCCATGCAAGAGAGCCAACGATGCGTCATTGGCTGATGGCCTCGGGAAAATTACTGAACCTCTGTAAGTCCTGTCTTGTCGTGTGCCGGATGGAAATGAATAGCATACAACTTTACGGAGTGTCAGGGACACGGTGTCATGCGACTGGCGTGGACACCAGGTTGTGGCTGGACTGGCTCCCCTTCAAGGAGAAAGTCAGTGTGGAGGCTCTGGGGCCACAGGACTGTCTCTTCCCCTGTCTTCTCAGGCTCCAGCTACCAGCGTGCTTGCTGGTCTCCTGGATTTGGAGGGGGGGTTGCCAGGGGCGCCTCTAGAACAAGAGCTGGCCTTGGGCTCACTTCCTGCCTTCTCCTCCCCGTCTCCCTCTCGCCTTCCTCCCCTGCCACCCCTGCTGGCTCAGCTGCTGGAGCAGGCACTGACACTGTCCCCCTCCTTCTCTTTTCCTCACCCAGAGTTCCCCTACACCCCGTCTCCTCCCGAACACGGGCGGCGCGCCGGGCCAGTGCCCACGGCCATCATTGGGGGCGTGGTGGGGAGCATCCTGCTGGTGCTGATTGTGGTCGGCGGGATCGTGGTGGCCCTGCGCCGGCGCCGGCACACCTTCAAGGGCGACTACAGCACCAAGAAGCATGTGTATGGCAACGGCTACAGCAAGGCGGGCGTCCCCCAGCACCACCCGCCCATGGCCCAGAGCCTGCAGTACCCGGAGGACTCAGACGACGACAAGAAAGCTGGCCCCCTGGGCGGGAGCAGCTACGAGGAAGAGGAGGAGGAGGAGGGTGGAGGGGGCGAGCGCAAGGTGGGCGGCCCCCACCCCAAGTACGACGAGGACGCCAAGCGGCCCTACTTCACGGTGGATGAGGCCGAGGCCCGTCAGGACGGCTACGGGGACCGGACTCTGGGCTACCAGTACGACCCTGAGCAGCTGGACTTGGCTGAGAACATGGTCTCTCAGAACGACGGGTCTTTCATTTCCAAGAAGGAGTGGTACGTGTAGACCCCTGTCCAGAGCCTCGGTCCCAGTCCCACCCGCACGCCCCCTGCCTGCCCCCGCTGCCCACTCCTGCAGGAGCTCACCAGAGACTCACGCAGCCGCCCGGGGAACCTGGGAGCCCAGGGCGCGCGACCTGGCTCTGTTTTGATTTCCTCCCTGCCCCCAGCCCTGCCCCGTGGTGCTGTGCTCACTGTGGCTTCGGTGTTGCTGTACCTTTCCTTCCCCAACCACCCGCTTCCTGCCGCCCTCTGCGGGGAGCCGTTTTCGTCTTGTGTACCTGGGCGTCCCTCCAGGGTTTGGGGAGCCAGCCCTCCCCTGCCCCCAACACTGGAATTTGTTCGTGTCCTTCCCCTTGCTGGTGGACAGCCGAAGGGGCTCCAAGAGGAACAGCCCCCTCCCCTGGACCCCAGATGCTGCTCGTTTTTACCTGGGAGAGGGAACCCAGCAAACCTCCCCATCCCACCATGAGCTAACACAGTGGGAGTTTGGACCCCTGGTCTAGGCAGCCATGGCACGCAAGAGGTAGGGGGTGGGGACGGCTTTTCCAAAGCACCCAGGGCTGTCTTTGTTTGTTAGGTGAATCAAGTTGAGGTCCCCACCTGGAGCCTTGTTGAGGTCCCCACCTGGAGCCTTGGGCAGTGTGTTTTCCTGAAGGCTGGTTTTACTTTTTTTTTCCCCTCATCGGCCTCCTGAGAGTTAAGTTGGCACAGCTCTGGTGGCTCCTGTTTGCCAGTCTGCACCCCATATACTAGGACTCCACGTGACTCTGGCCCACACTTACCATGCACCTCTACCAACACACACCCACACCTACATGCACACGCACGTCATTCGTGTCTACCCCGTGCTCCCCCTGGGCTCACAGGCCTTACCCAGGCTGGACACTGCCCAAGGCCCGCCCCTCTGCTCCACCTCTCCCCCTCCTTCCAGCGGAGGATGGGACAGGGGCAGGGGGCAGCCTTCAGAAGCTTCCAGGGAGAGCTGAGACAAGCCCCCTAGGTGCCTCCACCCTAGCATCTCAGGCCGGCCCTTAACCACTTCCTACAGCATGGAAGTTTCTTGAATTTCTCCCTATCTGTCAAGTGCTAGCAACTCTTGATTCTCTTGGGGAGTCAGAGCTGGGATCCCAGAAAGGAGTGACCTCCGGGAGTGGAGGAGGATCCACGCAAAGGGCATTGGAGAAGGCAGCGAGCGCAGTAGGAGCTCCGCCATCGTGGGCCGATGAGACTCCAGAGTGCAGGGAGCTCCTTGCCCGCCCCCGAGAAGGACAGCGTGAGGGCAGCGGGGTCAAGGATCCCGAGTCAACCGTTCCTGCTCACCACCCGCCCCGTCCTGTTCTGTTCTCCCTGGTCATCATTCTGGATGGGGTGGCAGGGGAACCCTGGAGATGTTTTCCCTTTGAGTTGTAGATTCTCTTCTTGAATGGGGCTCTGGGTTCCTGTCAATCACCCAAGACACCCTGGAGGAAGGCCCCTCCTGGGCCCCCTCTGTTCCCCCGGCTCAAAGTGCCTCAGTTCCTCCATCTGCCCAGCCCGTCCCCTCCAGCACTCTGGATGGGAGAGACCCTGGGATGGGAGAGGCAGGTTGGTGTCTGCCTGCGAGGATTCCGGTGAACTCAGCCCAGGGTGCAGAGGCTCTGTGTGGTGGCAAGTGTTGAGGGGAGGGAGGCAGACCACTCTGTGCCCCACGGGCACCAACCGACCCTTGCCATAGGCTTCCCAAGGGAGCCCCCAACTCCCTGTCCTACTCCTCCCCTCCCTGGTGCTGCTATTGAACCCCTAGCCAGCTCCATCTCTGCCCTGGCAACCCTGAACCCACCAGCTGGGTCACCCTTCTCGCCCAGCCCCCACTGCCCTAGCCCTAGCCCAGTCCGCCCAGTAGCCACGTAGCAGAAGTCTAAAGCCATGCCAGCCCTGGGGCGGCGCTCCCCTCTCTTGGCATTGGGGGTACTGGATGGGGTGGAGTTGGGAGAAAATTCTGGGGTCTTTCTAGCCACAGGGCAGAGAGGGTGGAGGAGCTGGGCTGCATTTCCCAGCAGTATTAGTGTCCCCTCACCCCAGGGCAAAGGAGCTTTTCCATGTTACATCACTGTCCCATCCCGCCTCATACCATTCTGGCACCTCTGCTTGGCCCCCCTGCCCCCTAGCAGGAGGAAATCCCAGGGGTCTGCCTGATAGAGGCATTCTCCACCCCCTTGAAATCACAAGACCGATGGACTCCTCTCGTGTCTCCCTTATCCTGCACTGCCACCCTCTCTTCCTCTTTCTGTGACGGACTTAGGAGGCCCCCAGGCCTAGCCAAAGCACTGAGTCCCCCTTAAGGCAACTCCCAGCCCTCCCCTCCAGCAAAGCACAAATTTGGGGGTCCTTGCCACATNCTGCCCTAGCCCTAGCCCAGTCCGCCCAGTAGCCACGTAGCAGAAGTCTAAAGCCATGCCAGCCCTGGGGCGGCGCTCCCCTCTCTTGGCATTGGGGGTACTGGATGGGGTGGAGTTGGGAGAAAATTCTGGGGTCTTTCTAGCCACAGGGCAGAGAGGGTGGAGGAGCTGGGCTGCATTTCCCAGCAGTATTAGTGTCCCCTCACCCCAGGGCAAAGGAGCTTTTCCATGTTACATCACTGTCCCATCCCGCCTCATACCATTCTGGCACCTCTGCTTGGCCCCCCTGCCCCCTAGCAGGAGGAAATCCCAGGGGTCTGCCTGATAGAGGCATTCTCCACCCCCTTGAAATCACAAGACCGATGGACTCCTCTCGTGTCTCCCTTATCCTGCACTGCCACCCTCTCTTCCTCTTTCTGTGACGGACTTAGGAGGCCCCCAGGCCTAGCCAAAGCACTGAGTCCCCCTTAAGGCAACTCCCAGCCCTCCCCTCCAGCAAAGCACAAATTTGGGGGTCCTTGCCACATGTGTGGGCCACGTGGGAGGCTCCAGACTTGCCAGAGGCCCCTCAGCAGCGTGCCCAGCCAGGGTGCTGCTACCTGGGGCCAAGAGCGGGTGTGAGGCCGGGCTCAGCACTTGGGCCTGCAGAGACAGGGTTTTGTATGCCCTGAGTTTGTGGGGAGGTGGCTAATACTGCTGGACCCACAGGCAGCTGGCATGGGGAATGGGGGAGGGGGTCTGGCCCAACAGAGACAGGACATCTTGCTTCTCCTCCATGCCCCCAGCATGAACTGAGCTTCTGCCTTTTGCTGGAAATGAAATGAACTTGGTCTTCACTGTGCCAAGGCCTCCCTACTTGTCAGCCTGCCTCTGTGACCCTCACGGTCCTTACCCGCCCCTCCCCTACTCCACCGATACCCACCTTTCCTTAAGATTTTGATATTGTTCTAATGTATAACAACCCCCCGAGTCCCCTTTGAGCAGAAGGATCTGAAGAGCAGCGGCACAGAAGCGGGGAACGCAGGCATGCACGTGCGGCCCTGTCAGGCCCGGTCCACGCATGCGCGAGTTTGCCCAGGTGCCCGGCCCGTACCCGGGCGCTCACCCCAGCCCCGCAGACACACCAGGGCCCTGGCCTGGACCTGCTGAAAGCCCTTCAGGAAAAACGGATGTCCCAGCACTCGGGCCATAAGAAAGACTCACCCGGGCCCTGTCTCCCAGGCACGTGCCCCCCACCCTCCCCCGCACTCGCCANGTGAGGTGATGTGGGCAGCTCGCCTGGAAGGAGGGGAGGGCTGCCAGGCCTCCCGGAGGCCACACACAGACCTCCTAGGCCTGACTGCCCCCAGGAGCCTGCAGGTGGGCCCCCCAGGCTCTCTCTCCACAGGGAGATGTGCCAGGGGTCCCTGTGGCATAAGGCACTTCCAGGACCTTGCTGCTGCTGCCGCCCAAGTGTGAGGGCAAAGGAGCCCCCATCCCACTGGTGCTGCTGCTCTTTCGACTCCTGCTGTGAGGAATGGGATTCTTGGCCAGGAAAACAAAAGTGGTTTTCTTTTCTTTTTTTTTTTTTTTTGTATAAACGGAAAGAAAATCCAGGAGAAGCTTCCCCCCTCCCCCCCCACAAAGTGTGATGCACTACCGTTGCTTCAATTTCTTAGTCACTGTTTTCGTCTTTGGTCCAGGGACCGCCCCGCAGATTCTCCTGGTTCTAACCCAGGGGGTGTTTGCGTCACCCCCTTTTACTTGTATAAGAAAAAAAAAAAATGATGGGTTGAAAAATGTACTGAGGAAAAAAAAATGTACTTTTTTATAAATAAAGTCTTTAAAACAACCCTGGTTCCCTGGTTGCCTCGCGTCACTCAGGAGCTGGGCCCTTACCCACGGCTGTTGGGGCAGGGCAGGGTACAACTGGATTGAGGCTGGAGCCCCAGAGCAAGGAAGGCACCCCCCACCCCATGCCCCAGGTCCTGTGGTTCTGGGACAGCGACTCGTACCCCAAAGGACCCCCTGCACAAGGCAGAGGAGCCCCCGCCCCTACCCTCTTGCAGGAGGCCCAAGAGCAAACATGCAAGTCCCACCTGGGTCCTCACCACAGCTCACAGACTGCTGCTGAACCATCTTCCACACACGGGGGGCAACTGTGGCCCGCACCCTCGGGATGGCTTGGCTGTTCAGGCACAAGCAATGAGGACCTGCAGGTTGAGATACTGGGGAGACCAGTCGTGCTAGGGAGGGGCCTGTGCTGGCTGGATCCCTTGTCCTCCTGCCCCAGAGCTCCCGCTCAGGCTCCTTCAACACTCCTCCTCGCCCCACCTCCCCACTGTCCTGCTCCTTCCTGCCGAGTCCCCTCCTGTGGCTGTTAGGAGAAGTGAACCAGCAGTGTCACACTTGTCATGTTAGACAGATCCCCAGGGGTAGGACAGAGACAAGAGCTTTATCCTTTCATCTTTGGGGAGGATCCTGCCGGCGGCATCCCCTGCGAGCTCTCAGAGACCCCACCACACCACCCTCCCAGGAGGTTGGTTGGAGGAAGATCTCCTGCTTCCTTGGTTACCTCCCCCTCCCCATCCAGTACCATCTGCTTCCCATCTCCTGGGCTGGAATGCAGGACAAATCGATCCTGGGGTGAGAGTGGCAGGGGCTTCAGTGACTGCCCCCCGCCAGCCACCCCAGCGGCATCTCCTTTCAGTGAAATCCACACCATACCCCGCCTGAGAAAAGCGGGTGGGGACGCTGGAAGCCTACACGGAGGCCCAGCAGCAAGCCCTCCAGCTCCTCTGGGGCAAGACCACGCCCTCCACACCTAGGAATGGGGCTGGAAGAGTTAGAGGCGGGAGTAGGAGAAGCTGGCAGCTGCTGGCAGCTGGCTGGGCCCCTCACTCAAAGGCCAAACCCAGCACCCCAGACTGTGTTTGGATATTGATACTTGAATGAGATGCAAATTGGTCGCTTAAGCGGTCACTTCCTCAGTTTTCCAGGCTGTCCATTTAAGTTAATTTTTAATTTGTGCAGGCAATAAATGCTTAATTACATTATTAATACATTGGAAGAGAGCAATGGACAGGATGTCCTAATTGGCATTTAACTAGAACGTTCCAGCAAATTAGCCAAGACTTTCTCCAGCAGTGGAAGGAGGGCAAGCCGATTAGTCCCAGGCACAGCCTCTCCAGGTTGGCAAAGCCAGACCCAGCCCCATCCCCCAGGGTACCAGAAGGCTGGGACATACCTAGCTTTCTAGTCCAGCTAGGCTTTGGAAGAATATCCAGCTAGTTAGGGTACTTCTGCCCAAACCTCAACCCTTGCCCTCATCCCCTACCCATCCCCACCCTCAGCAGAGCAGAGGATCAGATCCTGGATGGCTTGGAGACAGGATTCATCTGAGAGGCTAAGGTCCCCCTGGGGCGTGCCCATCAGTGCCCTACCTCAGCTATGGGACTAGAACTTAGATAGCTGGGTGGCCAGAGCTCTTCTCTGGAAATCATGGCAGCCTCTCTCCCATCCTCCTTACCTTACCCTCTGCAGATGGTTAAGGGAAACAACTTGATGAACTGAAGGATTCATTTACTCTCTCATGAAATCCATTCATATGGCCACCCTGAGCCAGGCACTGTGTCACACTGTGAATAGTCCCACCCAGAATCTCTGTTTTCAAAGAATTCATATCCTCCAGGGTCTTAAACCTCCAAACAGTGCCGTGTTAGCCACGGACTGAAGCAAAGCTATGTGCAAAGTGCCATGGTTGCACTGAACAGGAAAGTCTAATTTTGTCTGGGAAGGTCTAAAAGGCTTGTAGATGAGGTCACTTGTCCCCTGGGGCTTTAAGGATGTGTAGGCATTCTCCAGACCAGAGGTATACTAAGAGTATTCCAGGCCAACTTGGAATTTAACATCTTATATTCAGTTCACTTCAATTCAGGTCAGTTGCTCAGTCGTGCCCGACCCCATGAATCACAGCACGCCAGGCCTCCCTGTCCATCACCAACTCCTGGAGTTCACTCAAACTCATGTCCATTGAGTTGGTGATGCCGTCCAGCCATCTCATCCTCTGTCGTCCCTTTCTCCTCCTCCCCCCAATCCCTCCCAGCATCAGGGTTTTTTCCAATGAGTCAATTCTTCAAATGAGGTAGCCAAAGTATTGGAGTTTCAGCCTTAGCATCAGTCCTTCCAACGAACACCCAGGACCAATCTCCTTTAGAATGTACTGGTTGGATCTCCTTATAGTCCAAGGGACTCTCAAGAGTCTTCTCCAACACCACAGTTGAAAAACATCAATTCTTTGGCACTCAGCTTTCTTCACAGTCCAACTCTCACAACCATATATGACCACTGGAAAAACCATAGCCTTGACTAGATAGATCTTTGTTGGCAAAGTAATGTCTCTGCTTTTGAATATGCTATCTAGGTTGGTCATAACTTTTCTTCCAAGGAGCAAGCGTCTTTTAATTTTGTGGCTACAGTCACCCTCTGCAGTGATCTTATATTAATTGTTCTAAAAGAGATCGTGCTAGTTCAACACGCTCATTCGGCACATGGAGAACTGAAGCCTAGAAAGGAAACTAAAGGTTGGCGACCAGACCGTTAGAAAGCATGTGCTGAACGTGCTAAAGGGCAAGATGGTGTCCGGTAGGAGCAGGAGGAGTCCCGCGGAAGGAGCAGCACCAGGCACTAGTGTCTCAGTTCCCTGCTGCCAGGGTAGTGTGAACACCCACGGGGCATAAACAGGGATTTCAGAAGCCATGCTTGGTGTGGAGTGGAGCCCTCAAAGCCCAATAGAGCCCATGGGGATGCCTTCCAAGAAGAAGCAAAATGACTCTGGTCCCAATTCTGATGTAGTTTTCTATCCCACACCACCAAGCAAGCAACTTGATTCTAACAGAACCTACCCAGAGGTAGTATCAGATCTCACAAGCTGAGGGCTCAGCCTCAGAAGACTTCTCCTGCTTCAGGTGCCAGTCACAAGTCCAGATGGTTTTCCTGTGCTTTTGACCTGCTGCTGCTGCTGCTGCTAAGTCGCTTCTGTTGTGTCTGACTCTGTGCAACTCCAAAGATGGCAGCCCACCAGGCTCCGCCATCCCTGGGATTTTCCAGGCAAGAACACGGTAGTGAGTTGCCATTTCCTTCTCCAATGTATGCAAGTGAAAAGTGAAAGTGAAGTCACTGAGTCGTGTCCAACTCTCAGCAACTCCGTGGACTGCAGCCTACCAGGTTCCTCCATCCATGGGATTTTCCAGGCAAGAGTATTGGAGTGGGGTGCCATTGCCTTCTCCGTGCTTTTGACCTACTGGCTAAGAAATCAGAGGTTCCCATGATTCCCTCCTTACCTTTGATTAATTTGCTAGAGTAGCTCATAGAATTTAGGAAACCAGTTTATTCACTGCTGCTGCTGCTGCTGCTAAGTCACGTCAGTCGTGTCCAACTCTGTGCGACCCCATAGACGGCAGCCCACCAGGCTCCCCTGTCCCTGGGATTCTCTAGGCAAGAACACTGGAGTGGGTTGCTATTTCCTTCTCCAATGCATGAAAGTGAAGAGTGAAGGGGAAGTCGCTCAGTCGTGCCTGACTCTTAGCATGGACTGCAGCCTACCAGGCTCCTCCACCCATGGGATTTTCCAGGCAAGAGTACTGGAGTGGGGTGCCATTGCCTTCTCTGCTAGATAACTGGTTTAGTGTAAAAGGATCCAAACCGGGAACAGCCAGATGGAAGAGATGCAGAGGGCAAGGTGTACAGGAAGGGGCATGGGTCTTCCATGCCCTCTCCAGGAAGTACCCTCTCCCAGCACAAAAAGTCCCTCCAAACCCGTCCTTTTGGGATTTTATGGAGGCTTTATCACATAGGCATGATCAATTAACTTATTGGCTGGCCATTGGTGACTGAACTCAGTTTTCAGCCCCTCTCTCCTCCCCAGAGGTCAGGGATGGGGCTGAAAATTCCCAGCCTCTAATTGCATGGTTGGTTCACCTGGCAACCAATCCGGATCCTAGGTGCTTTCCCAAAGTCAACTCATTAACATGGACTCAAGTGTGGTTGAAAGGGGTATCTTAAGAAAATCAAGACATTTTTATCACTCCTATTCCTTAGGAAATTCCAAAAGTTTTAGGATTTGTGCCAGGAACAGGATGAAGGTCAAATATATACCCCCTGTTATAAGTCATAATATTGCAGGTGGTATCTGTGCTGGTTTTGTAGAAAGAGAGGCACACAGTTGGGTGGGAAAGTGGAGGAAAAAAGGACTCTGGGAAAGCTTGAGGAGAGCGTTCCCAGCCAGACTCCTCAACAACCCTCTCCGCTCTGTCCCCATAGCCAGAGGCTTCTGGGGAGCAACTCTTGGGCTCCACCCTGGTCCTGACTTATAGGACGCCCAAACCTTACTTTCTCTGTTGATTGACAGTCCTGATGTGAGACCCTTGATCAAATCCCACTCCCCTGACCCTCCACCATCAACTCCCAGATGAGAAATTGCAAGCACCACCCTCTCTCTCCCCTCCTCTCTGCCAGCCACTCCTTCCCCAGCTGGAGGGTGCCCTCCNACGCCCAAACCTTACTTTCTCTGTTGATTGACAGTCCTGATGTGAGACCCTTGATCAAATCCCACTCCCCTGACCCTCCACCATCAACTCCCAGATGAGAAATTGCAAGCACCACCCTCTCTCTCCCCTCCTCTCTGCCAGCCACTCCTTCCCCAGCTGGAGGGTGCCCTCCCTTCATTCCCTGGGGCCTCATCTATGCTGGCCCCACTGGCCCGGCTGCATCCAGGCTCCTCTTGAGCTGGGAAACATCTAGGAATGGACTAGCTTGGTTCAGGAACCAGCCCCAGGGCATCATCAACACACAGATCACAGGCTCCATTGAGCCAGAGAACTCAACCCTGGACACACAACCCAAAGCACCTAGGGATTTTAAATATCAAATATCCAGGCCCCATCCCAGGCCAGTAGGATCAGAGCTCTGGAGTGGGGCCCAGACAGGTATATTTTCAACAAACACCCGAGAGGTCCAAAGGACAGCCAGATTCAGAGCCCCTAGTGTAGAGGCAAAGGTTGTCTGAGGCGTCAATCATGCAGAAGAGGCAAATCTTAAGAAACGGGGGCTGAAGGGTGGGGAGGTGGGCACACTGGTGCGTTAAGGCACAGAAGAGTTTGAGTACCAAATATGCTACGTACCATCATCATCATCAATCACCTTCATCATCCTCATCCTTATCCTGCCTGAGATGGGATCCAGGTGACAGTGACTGCATCAGAGGCCAGTCCCTGGAGGAAACGGAGGAGCCAGGATGGAGCTGTGCTTGTAATGCCAACAAAGCAGATTTTCTGGTTTTAGAACACTTCTGAGCCCTTGGCCTCTGGGCACCTGTAAGAAAGCAAAGTGGGATCCTAAAAGCACAGGCAGGCAGTCCTGCAGGTCCATCCCGAAGGGAGACCTTGCTCCATGGTGTTACTACCTTAGAAGAAGTGAATGAAGTTTATGAAGAAAAGTGACAGTCCCCTTAGGGCCCTGTGAACAGATGAGGGAGGACCCTCCGAGAGAGGCTGGGGGGAAGGCGGCACACCTGTACCCAGGGAGCCCTTTCCTCTCTGCCCGAGGACTAGCTGGAGGACCCTCCCCTCCTGCCCCCTGCAGAGCCTTCTCTGAGCAAGGTGTTCTATTCCACAGGGAACACAGACCTTGGGGGGATGACTGACTCAGGCTGACTGCAGGCTGGGGTGCCCTCAGCCTGAACTCCTCGCACACACTGTCCCCTCAGTTAGTGGCCAGCTCATCTCCATGGGACCTTCAGCCTCAAGAGAGCCTCCATTGATGAGAAAAGAGTCAGCAAATGATGGAACCACATCAGCTGCCTGACTTATCCACCCCTAACACCCATCCCAGGGAGGGCAGAGCAAGTGGTCAATAAACATTCAACAAACTGAACTCATCCAAGTGAGAGTCAAGAGACTTTGCAGGGGGCGTGGCCCAAACTCTCCGAGGCAGGGCTGTCCCTAAGCATCCCTGGTGCCTCTAAAGATGGGCAGCTCACTACCTCTGGAGCTAAGCCCCACTATCAGAGGGCAACTTCTCTATTCAGATGAAATTTCCCTCCCCTAAGTTTTACCCATTAGTCTAGGTATTTCCCGGAGGAGATACAGTCTGGCCTTCCTAGGACAGTCCTTCACTTCTCAGTTGGCTCAGAGGTAAAGAAACCACCTGCCGATGCAGGAGACACAAGTTCAGTCCTTGCATTGGGAAGATCCCCTGGAGGAGGGCATGGCAAGCCACTCCAGTATTCTTGCCAGAGAAATCCCCTGGACAGAGGAACTTAGCAGGCTATAGTCCATGGGGTCGCAAAGATTTACACACGACTGAGAGACTAAACAACAACAACTCCTGGCCAAACTTCTTTTTTGTAGGCTTCTTCCTCTGCTCTAGTCATCAGGCCACTTTGCAACACATCTGTTAGGAACCCGGACTCAAGAGTAGGGCAAACCTGGGTTCAAGTCTTGGCTGAGTTGACCAACAGCTGTGAGAAAGTACTATCACAATGCCCAGCATAGAGAAAGTCTCAAATCTGCATCAAAAATGCCTGTGATCTTTGAACTTTGGGCGGTCATAGCTATCTATCTATAAAATTCATTGATTGTAACAAATACACAACTCTGGTGTGGGATTTAGGTAGTAGTGGCTGTGAATATTTGGGGGGCAAGGGGATATATGGGAAGTCTCTGTATCTTTCACTCAATTTTGCCAGAAACCTAAAACTGCTCTAAAAAATAGCCTTAAAAAAAAATCCCAGCTACTCCAGCTGTTCCTAAAAAAAAAAAAAAAAAAAAGACATTACCGGCTCCCTCCCATTCTGAGGGCCAGGGAATAAATACGGTTTCCTGGAACTGATCTGACCATCAGGGGATGGGGGTGGAGGAGTAGGGGATTATCTGCATGTCTTCCCTGAACCTGGTCTACTCTCTCTTGCTCTGTGGGCACAGCCAACCCAGCTGACCTCATGGTGGTGGCATGGACCACAGCGGGGCTTCATTCTGGTGGTTAAATCTCTGGATAGATGGTGGGTAGATGGACGAGTAAACCTGTGAGTCTTTTTTGGTGTGCTGCCTCTAAGCAGATCTCTCCCCCTGTGCTTGGGCTGTCTATTTTTTTCCCCTAAATGTGGTGATTTTCATGTATCTCTGCTGTGTTTTATCTTAATGGCAGATGCAGCATTTCAGCCTGTTGTGATCCTTTCAGATGCTGGTTCTATCATCAGTTTAGTTCACAGCAGACATTTATTGAAAACCTGGTGAAAGGAAAGAGGCAGGGCTTTAAGGTCCGCTGACCTCAATTCAGTCCCTAGTTCTACCACTAGTGGGCTGTGTGGACCTTGGGCAAGTCGCTTGCCTTCCCTGGGCTTTATTTCTCAATCCAGGTGAACAGAATTCTGGGATGAATAAAGATAGCTGTATATAGAGAAAGTTCGTTGTAAGGTAGGTAACAGTGGCACCCACCACAGAAGGCTGCTGTAGAGATTAAAGGAGAATCATCCTTTGGGTTTCCCTGGTGTCTCAGATGGTAAAGTATCTGCCTACAGGGCAGGAGACCCAGGTTTGATCCCTGGATCGGGAAGATCCCCTGGAGAAGGTCATGACAAGTATTCTTGCCTGGATAATTCCATGGACAGAGGAGCCTTGCAGGGGGGGGGGTCTGTGGGGTCGCAAAGAGTCAGATATAGCTAAGCAGCTAACACTTTCACATCCTTGTAAAGTACTTAACACAATGCCAGGAACAGAGTGAGTGCTCAGTTAAGCTAGGATAATATTAGCTCTTACTATTATTTTTACCACTGAGCGTCTTCCCTAAGCAGCAGCAAACTGCAGCAGGGAAACGGAACCTGCCATGGAAACTTCAGGCACTGGGATTCTCACCAAGCCCAAGTGAATCCCAGCTATACGCCTTCCTGGCTATGGGGTGACCACCATCCACTGAGTTTCTTCCGCCCTGATTTGCATCATCTTACATGACTAGCATCTAGCTGGTGGGAGGGGCACAGGCGTGGAGGGACTGTGATGTGTCCCTCACGACCATGGCCTTGGTGGGGATCCCCGTGCTAAGACATCTCTTGGTGGTGGGGAACTGGGGCCAGCTGCAGGAACATGAGGCCACATTTTCTCCAGAGCAGGCTCTTTGATCCCTGCGTCAGGAGACTCCCTGGAGGAGGACTTGGCAACCAACCCACTCCAGTGTTCTNTGATATAATCTTTGGAAATTACAAAGTGAATGGAGATCTTTTATTAACAGCTAAGACTTATCACTCAGTGAGTGCCAGGCACTGTTTAAATTACTTTATGGTATTAAATCCTTACCTCAGATTTAGAATTACTGTTACCATTATTACCAGGGAAATGAAGAGAGTTACCAAAAGTCATAGAACTAGCTGGTGGGGAGCTGGGCTTCACATCCAGTCTGTCTGGCTTCAGAGGCCACTGAACTATCCTGCCCACAGTCTCTCCTAAAGGGCAACACTATGTCCTGACCACAGAGTGCAGAAGGGGTCACACCAGCCTAACTTCTGGGGGGATTGTGGGCCTGACACAAGTTTCAGTACACAAAGCAGCAAGAGTCCCAGGTGGGGGTCCACCGAGCTTGCAGGAACCATGCCTGGTAGCAGATGGAGTCATCAGAGGCAGGCAGGGCTCATGCAAAAAGATTTCCTAGAAAAGATGGTATCAGAGACAACATTGTAAAATGGAAGTGACAAAGTTGTAGAATATCCAGCATAGGGAGGATCTCCAGATAAATGTTTGTAGCAAGAATCAACTAGACTAGACCAAGAGCCTTGGGCAGCTGGAAGGAAGGTGGCATCCCAGGATCCTTGCAGCCAGCTGGGGAGAGAAGCAAGTGGCTTCATTTAGCTAATGATTAACCAGACCGCAGAGAGGCTAAATGTCTGCCCCACAGTCACACAGGTGGTAGGTAGTAGACTCATAATTTGAACCTAGACTTTCTGACTCNGTGGCATCCCAGGATCCTTGCAGCCAGCTGGGGAGAGAAGCAAGTGGCTTCATTTAGCTAATGATTAACTAGACTGCAGAGAGGCTAAATGTCTGCCCCACAGTCACACAGGTGGTAGGTAGTAGACTCATAATTTGGACCTAGACTTTCTGACTCCAAGTCAAGTGCTGTTTGCTCTATATGGAACCTCCCCTTAATAAGAAACAAAATCAGGATTTCCCTGGTGGTCCAGAGGTTAAGAATCCGCCTTGCAAAGCAGGGTCATGGGTTCCATCCCTGGTCAGGGAGCCACGATCCCACTTGCCTCAGGGCAACTAAGCCCATNTTCTGACTCCAAGTCAAGTGCTGTTTGCTCTATATGGAACCTCCCCTTAATAAGAAACAAAATCAGGATTTCCCTGGTGGTCCAGAGGTTAAGAATCCGCCTTGCAAAGCAGGGTCATGGGTTCCATCCCTGGTCAGGGAGCCACGATCCCACTTGCCTCAGGGCAACTAAGCCCATGAGGCACGACTAGAGAGAAGCCTGCGTGACACAGCTAGTGAGCCTGCAGGCTGCAACCAGAGAGTCACAACTGGAGAGTCCGTGTGCCACAGAGAAAGATTCCACATGCTATAACTAAGACCTAACCCAGCCAAATAAATAAATAGAGAGAGAGAGGAGACAAAATGCCACCAGGGTCATAGTTTTACACCTGCTTATAACTTACAAAATGCTGGAACATACATGATCCTCTTTGAGTTTATTCTGGATTCCTGAAGTCCAACCTAGGTGCATGCAAACACAGGTGGATGGGCCCAGTTTAGGAGTCACGTAGGCCGAGGTTCAGTCACCAAACCTGTCTCTTAAGAGCTTAGTGATTTGGGGCAAGTGGAATGAAATGGAGATGCTAAGACCTCCTACGAGGGCAGGTGCTAGGGTGCCTGTGGCCCATGCACAGGAAATCCCACCCCACACTGCCCGTGCCCCACCCCAGATGCCCACGCCCCTTCCAAGTCTGACTTCTTCCAATACTTCTCCCAAGAAGAACCCAGAGTGTAACCTTTTTTTTTTTTCTCTTGAGTTTGTTTTCCCCTCAACTTGAGAGATGTGAACAAATTTAATCTCTCTGAGTCTTCCCATCGTCAGAGAACTTGCCATAACTAAGCTGCTGCTGCTGCTGCTAAGTCGCTTCAGTTGTGTCCGACCCTGTGCGACCCCATAGACGGCAGCCCACCAGACTCCCCCGTCCCTGAGATTCTCCAGGCAAGAACACTGGAGTGGGTTGCCATTTCCTTCTCCAATGCATGACAGTGAAAATTGAAAGGGAAGTCGCTCAGTTGTGTCCGACTTTTAGCGACCTCATGGACTGCAGCCTACCAGGCTTCTCTGTCCATGGGATTTTCCAGGCAAGAGTACTGGAGTAGGGTGCCATTGCCTTCTCCCAGAACTAAGCTACCCCACTCCTTCTCTAGCTTCCCAGGTGGCACTAGTACTAAAGAACCCACCTGCCAAAGCAGGAGACATAAGGGATGTAGGTTCAGTCTCTGGGTTGAGTAGATCCCCTGGAGGAGGGCATGACAACCCACTCCAGTATTCTTGCCTGGAGAATCCCCATGGACAGAGGAGCCTAGTGGGCTACAGTTTATAAGGTCAAACAGAGTCAGACACGAAAAGCAACTTTGCATGTACCCACTCACTCTTTTGCCCCTCTGCAGAGCTGTTCAGATCCCAACGCCCTCCAGATTTCCAAAGCCTTCAGCACCACAACTCCCAACCCCAGGGCACTGGAGCTCATTTACTACCCTGCCAAATGCACACCCTCTGAGAACCTGAGCTCCTCCTGAGCAGGTGCAACTGTGCCTTCCATCTTGAGGAGATCCAGAAAAGCACCATTGAATTTCATGGCATTTTAGCATAAGAATTTCCATATCTAAATCCCCTGATTTCAATGACTGCAGACAGCGCTGGGATTACTGTCAATACACACTTGATTTTGGGGATTTGCCACAAGGAGAGGGCCCCTGCCCAGGATGGACAGACAGCTAGATCATCAATACCCCTGACTTCCAGGGAGACAGAGATAGCCCCTCAGCTTCTGGTTCTTTTGCCTGCAGAATTCTAGCCTTTTCAGGTCCCCTCCCCCTTGCAGCCGCACCTGGCAGCCTCCAGCACCCCCAGTCTATCTGGCTAAGGTGTCCCTGTAGAGATGCTTCTGCTTGCCCTGCTGAGTCCCCATAAACTCCAGAATCACCTCCTATGTACCCTGCAAAAGTGGTCCAACCTGGAGGGAGATGCAGGTGGGCGGGATAGGCACCTCTGAGAGACTAAATGGGGAAGGAACCAGATCAGCTCTGCCCCAGTTTCTCAAAACGTGGATCCCAGCAAATGCGGTCACCATCTCCCTGTGACTTTGGGAAAAGCCACTTCTCTCCAGCCTCGCAGTTTTCTCATCTATAAAGCTGTGATGTCCATCCTTGCTCTGTTTCCTAAGGCTACATGAAACACACGAAAATGCAAGTAAAAGCCCTTTTGTAAACCGTAAGTTCTGGGCCGAAGTGAAGGATCACCATTATGTATTGAGCTTTCAAGGTCATTCCCCATGGAGGAGATGTCAAGGCCCTGCTAGGATACCTCCAGTGACAGACCTCACTTCCTCCAGGGCAGCCCACGTCTCCTGCTAGCAGTGCTGACCTTCAGAGATTTCTAGCAGGTCTGTGGCTAGAGTGTAAATTACACTAGGAAAAGAAGTAGGTCCTCCATGATCTCGAACATCCTGTGTTTTCATATTTCCTGTTCTTCTAATTTCCCTAGTAGCACTCCTTTTGAAAATTGCTCATCTTGTCCCAGATGAAATAGAGTGGAAGGAGTGTCTCTTCATAGGTAGTGACTGTTGTGGCAGGAAATTTAGGGGAGGGGGTCTGGGCTGTGAGGACCCCTCCCCCAAAAAGAGCCAGAGCGTGTTGAAAGGGAGACCAGGAGGGGAAGAACTTGAAAGGGTTGGAGGGGCAAGCCCTTCCCCAGCCAACCCTCAAATCATGCAGGCGAAGTCCTGAGCTTTGTAGGTAGGTAAGGGTCCTTTTCCCTGGAGAAGGGCATGGCAGCCCATGCCAGTATTCTTGCCTGGAGAATCCCATGGACAGAGGAACCTTTGCCACAGCCCATGGTGTGGCAAAGAATTGACCGTGACTGGAGAGACTTAGCATGCACATATGCAAGTGTCCCTTTGGGCACCCTCCAAAACTGGGAGGAGAGATCGGACCCCAAAGCAGAGAGCAAGGGCTTGGACAAGAGGCTGTCTCTGAGACCTGGGGCAGTGTGTATGTTAGGGTGAGGGAGGGGCAGCCAGGCTGCGGCTCCACCCACCACTGGCACCCCATGCCTTGTGGCTCAGCTTGCTCTGGAACCCACAGGCTATTGTAGCCTTCAGTCCAACCCCCGGTTCCCTAGGGATTGTCTCAACTGCCCTTGACCTCACATTTTTCTATTCCATGCAGAGATCTGATATCACTCCGCCACAGTGGGGCAGGGTCAGACTTGGCTGCTTTAATGCTGTCACTGGCGCCATCTCGCCCCAACCCTGGGGAGGCAGGCCAGAGATGTAAGGGCTGCAAGCAGGCTAGAAGAGAGAGGAGGCTCCCTCGGGGCCACCCTGGCCCACTGGATCACCCCCCCCCCCACCACCTGAAGGAACAGCAGAGGCTCCATCAGTGCAGGAAGTCAGGTGGCTGGGGAGCCCAGCTGAGACCTCAGGTGACCCCAACCCCAAGCCAGTGAGGTTTGGTTTCCCTGCGAGCAAAGCCTGATAGGGGGGTGGCCTTACCCTACCCAGCTCTCCTGCTGCTGGGCACTGGACCAGAGCTCCAGAGGGCAGCAGTGGGGGGATGATGGACGAGGATCTACTGGGGCTGGAAAACCCGGAGCTCACCTCAGGCAGCTGGTCCCTCCAGTGCCATCCAGACAAAGGAGGGAACCAGCATTGTGCTTCAGAGCTGGAAGACTGAGGATACCTCTGATGCTACAACACTGTGATTCGTATGGGTCGCTCCACGCCAGGAGTTCCGTGTGCACTATCTCACGTGTTTCCACCATTTCCCCATTTCACAGAGGAAAAAACTGAGGCTGAGAACAGCATTAGAAATGCTGGAGCATCCAGGCCACTATTTTCCCTACTGCACGGTGCGGCCCTTCTTTCTCCTTCAAAGCAGCCCTTTGTGAGAAGGGGAGAGAGGGAGGAGTTAGGAGCTGGTGGGTGAGGGGAGAAGGCACCAGGGAGTCGGGAAGGAGTGTCCGCATAAAGTGTGTGTGACAGACAAACTGCTTCCCTGTGCCCCTCAGCCCTCCCCACCTGGCTGGGCAGTAGCTGTGCTCATCTTCCTCCCTCCGCGAGGGCTAGAGGTCAGCTCATGCCTGGCAGGGTCCCCAACAGGGAGATGGTCCCTCTCCCCACAGGAATGTGTGTGAAATCCCAGTAACTCTCTCCAGCTGGGCCTGACTTTGGAGGGGGCTTCAGGAGCAAACCCTGTGGTGAAGGGTTGGCTCCCGGGAAAGTTGGCTGCCCCCCACCTTCCCCCACCCCGCTCCTTTCTCCTCCTAATGAAAACTCAAGGTGTGCAGGGCTGGGTGGGAGGGGCTGGGAGCATGCAGACACCGAGGAGAATGTTCCAGATGGCGGGAAGCCTGTGTGCAATGTGGGAAGTGACTGTCCTCAACCCTCCCCAAGGAGCGTCAAATCTCTCTCACAACACAGACACATATGTTGATATATATACACACATACACACATATACACACATGCACACACGTGCACACCCACATGTGTACAAACATACCCATACACACATACCCACACACACACACACACACACACAATGTCCTAAGGTCCTCACAGACCTAGACAAGTTGAATTTGCAGATCGTGACCAATAAGAGACTAAGGAAAGTTAAAGGTAAGGAAGAGAGAGGCCACAGGCAGGATTAAAGCAGAGTTCCCAGCCTCAGCTGCCTGGGAGCTGCCCAAGGAGCAGACACATCCCCTGCCTTCCTGGAACCAATGCTTATTAAGCACTGAATGGGCACAGGCCTTCTGCTGAGGACTCTGACATGAATTAGCTCATCTCTGCCCAACAACCCTGTTATGAGCTTCATTTTAGAGATGAGAACACTGAGGCTCAGAGAATTTGAGTGACTTGCCCAAGATTCTACAGCTATGTAAGTGACAAACTCAGGAGAGAGCTGGCCGGTCTTCCCCTGCAGAAGACCCTCATCAAGGCCACTCAGAGCTCTGTGCTGAGGACCTGGACCCCTGGGCGCCTATCTCTCTTTCATTGTCAGTGAGATGTGTGAACTTGGGCATTTTATTAAACTTCTCTGAGCCTCCAGTTAGCCATCTGTCAACAGAGGCAAAGGCATCAAATGAGGTAATTTAAGTAAAAGCCTATGTAAGATATGCTTCCCTGGTGGCTCAGATAATAAAGAATCTGCCTGCAATGTGGGAGACGCAGGTTCAATCCCTGGATCGGGAAGATCCCCTGGAGTAGGAAATGGCAACCCACTCCAGTATTCTTGCCTGGAGAACCCCATCGTCAGAGAAGCCTGGCTGGCTACAGTCCATGGAATCACAAGGAGCTGGACACACTGGGTGACTAACACTTTCACTTCCATATTATATATGATAACTTACTGAGGTGGCCACAAGTGTAATCTGGCCCAGCGTGCTAGCTTAGGGAAGAAGCCAGGACTCCAGGGAGGGGAGAAGCACCAACATCATCACCACCATCCTCATTATCTCCAACGTCACCAACATCATTACAATCAATATGCATTTACTGAGTAGCTCATAACAAAATAGCAGCCATTTATTACGGACTGACTATGTGCCAGACACTGTGCTAAACACTTCTCATAATTCATGTGTGCTCCAGACAAACAGCATGGGAGTCAGACTCAAGGGATGAAAGAGGATGGGGTTGCAGAGCTCAGAGCCCCCAGCCTCCACCCAGAGGCGCTCAAGAAGGTGATGGCAAACTGATCTTCACTTGAGTGCAGAACCACAGCAAACTCTGTGGGCCAATATCAAAGACTTTTTCTCTAATACCAACACACCAGGGCAGAGGCAAAGATGACGTACAGCCAAGCCCAGGGCAGAGGGAGAAATCAGGAGCCTACCCCAGGGAAGAGGCAGGCAGGTCTCGTAGCAGCTCCAGCTCCTAAGGTCCGCCTCCTAGATCCGTAGCCCAAGGCAAGGAGAAGACGGCGGCCTGGCTGGGTTCAAGTCATGCTGACCAGGTGGCCATGCTGGCTGATGGGGCTCTGTAACTCGCTCAGTTCCAGGTCTCTGAGGGGACTTCCTCACCTGGGTCACAAGCACGCTCCTGAAAGGGTTCTCTTTTGTAAGGACCAAGTCGTGGGGGTGGAGTGGGTGTCTCCCCTCCTTGGCAAGGAGAGAGGATATTCCCACAATCCCCCAGGGTGATAGCAGAGCAGCCGCTCAGCTTGGGGTCCCGGGAAAAAAGCATTGAAATGAGAGAGAGACACGGGGAGACGGAGCTGGAGCAAGCTGAACACAGAGTTCAGGCCAAACAAGAAGAAGCCACTCCAGCAGCCCTGGGCTGCAGAAAGGGCCAGGGGTACGCGGACCCTGTGGGCGGGCCCTCGGCGGCGTAACCAGCCCCGCCCCCAGTCATTCCTATGTGCTGGCATCCACACCAGTTCCAGACACCCACTTCCTCTGAGCTCCTGGTCCCTCAGAAACACCTGTTCTGCCTGTGCCACAGAGGCAAGCAGAAGGCAGCCGGACCCAGGACAGCTTCGTGGGCAGGGTGGCCAAGTGCTCTCTGAGGAGTCCTGGAAGGGCAGCCCACAGGAGGGCCCAGGTCAGTCCAGCTCCTGAGAAAGCAGTGTCCACAGGCAGGGGCAGCAGGAGAGAGGGTGGACCTCTGAGCCAGGCCCGCCTGCTATGTACCTCTCCCCAGACTCCTGCCCTGTCTACCCCATCTTGCACCCCATTTCCAAGCCACAGCCTATGCTTGGAATTTCCTTTATATATCCCACATCTGATACACATGTCCCTGCAACACTGTGTATCCTGCCTACCTTGTTCTTCTGCCTTTATTCTCCTGGAGAACTCCTATTGTGCTTTCAAAACCCTATTCAGAAGGTCCTTCAATTACGAACCCATGAATTCCCAGAGCTAGTCATTCTCTTCCCTACACCTGTCCTGGACCTTGGACAGACTTCCCTTGAGGGATGAATCATAAAATAGAGTGTTTATCTGTGTACAGCTCTGACTCCCCCATTAGCCAGGGGGCAGGCACATGGCACATAGAAGGTGTCAGGATGTGTTTACGGAACTGAGCGAAGGGCACTGGGCAGGCAAATGCATCCTGCGAGGCAGATGTCTGGGTCCACTTTCCACCACCAAGCAAAGGCTGCGGCTCCGGCCAACTGGGGCCTGACTGAGAAGGGGGTGGCAGGGAGAAGCAGACTGAGATTGTTGGACGCTTGGGTGGGATCCAAAGCCCCTCCCACCCCCCACAGCGGGGCCTCAGTGCAGCAGGCAGATCTGGCTCCAAGAAGAACCAAGTCCTGGACTGTCTTTGGCCTGCAGGCCCCTTGACAAACCTAGGTGTGTGTTTATCTCCCGTCTGGGGATTTCGGTGTCCCAGTCTGAGACCCCAAAACCAGGAATGACAGGTGAGAACATTAAGGCTTAGGGGATGTCACTGGTGTAACCCCAGGGACAGGTAAGGAGGAGTTGATTGGGGGTCATCCTTGGGGCATGAGCCGGGATAGATGCTGACTCTGCCTGGGGAGGGGAGGTTCTGGGATACACTGACCAGGCCTTGCTGGCACAGTTGTTGCTATTTAGTTGCCAATTTGTGTCCAACACTTTGTGAAGCCACGGACTGCAGCATACCAGGCTCCGATTTTTCACTATCTCCCAGAGTATGCAAATCCATATCCACTGAGTTGGTGATGTCGTCCAACCATCTCATCTTCTGCTGCCTCCTTCTTGTCCTACCCTCAGTCTTTCCCAGCATCAAGGTCTTTTCCAGTTAACAGGCTGGCCCAAGTGTTGGAACTTCAACTTCAGCATCAGTCCTTCCAATGAATATTCAGGACTGATTTCCTTTAGGACTGACTGATTTGATCTCCTTACTGTCCAAGGGACTCTCAAGAGTCTTCTACAGTACCACAATTCAAAAGCATCAATTCTTCAGCATTCAGCCTGCTTGATGGTTCAACTCTCACATCTATATATGACTACTGCAAAAAAACATAGCTTTGATTATACTGACCTTTGTCACAAAAGTGATATCACTGGTTTTTAATACGTTATCTGGGTTTGCCATAGCTTCTCTTCCAAGGAGCAAGCGTCTTTGAATTTCATGGCTGCAGTCACCATCTTCAGTGATTTTGAAGCCCAAGAAAATGGTGACTCAGATGGTGGTGATGACAGAGGAGGAAAAGACTTCAGAAGTCGACTTGGATCCAATTTCAGCCCTTAAATTCCTAGCTGAGGGACTCTGGACAACTGACTTAACCTCTCTGAGCCTTCTCAGTAGAATAAAGCCTATACGACCAACCTCGGCCCAGCACCCAGCCTGGCTCACAGGAGATTGCCTCTGGAGGCCCCTCGTCCCCCTCCCTCACACCCTGATTCCCAGCTCTCCCAGCCCCTAAGCCCCAGCCCTGGCCAACCCGCTTGTTTGCAGGTGATAGTCCTGCCCTAAAGCCTGTGGAGCTGGGGGCTGGGGCTAGGGGGACGGATTTGTCCCAGTGTAACCAGAGAGTGTCTGGGGGCACAGTGCCAGGGCTCCAGCTGGGGCCAGCACCAGGCCCCCACCTCCCAGCTGTCAAGGGGAGGAAACCCAGAGACAAAGCAACTAGGGCAGAGTGGGTACAGGGCTGTGTCTGGTGAGGGAGAGGGGGTGGCAGCTCCACGTGTGCGAGGGACTGGGATGGCTGAGAAGACCCCGTGGACTGATCAGGGAACGTTACACAGGTACAGGCTCCAGTGCCCACTCTGCCACTGACTGGCTAGGTGACCTTGGGAGAAGCACTTAACCTCTCTGAGCCTCATTTTGCTCACTGGGAACAGCATGATCTAGTTTTGCAGGCTTGATGTGAGGATCAAAGGAACCCCAAGTCAGCCAAGGCGCCGGGCAGCGCCTGGCATGCTGGAGACTTCGGGTCGATTCTCCTCTTTGCCAACTCCTTTTCCCATCCCCATCTCCCATTTTCCCTTCACTATTATTTCTCCTGCCAGGGTGATGCCCTCCAGGTAGAGCAGGCAGGGCCCAGGGGTTCAAAGAGAACTTGCACTTATATTTTCAGAGAGTAGGACTTGGACAGAGAGCAATTTGAAGAGACAAAGTCAGAGCTTTCTACTCTGGCCCTGGTACCCTTGAGGCCCTCTCTGCAGCATCCCACCCTTTTAGGCCCTGAATTTCTGTGATGACCACCTTTAGCGCCTTTACAAACTCATTTGCCCATGTTATTATTTGCTCTGTCAGCATGGTATAAGGCCCCTTAGAAAGACAGCTGCCTCCCTTGCTGAAGTGGCCCCAGAGTCACTGAGAAGGTGATGGGTGAGAGGCCATGGGAGAGGGCACTGGGAAGCAGGAAGCGAGGCCAGGGCTGACATGAAGCTGTCTCTCCCTCCAGCCTGGATCCCACACAGGCCTGGCCCACCTAGCTGAGCTGACTGCGGCCGGAGAAAAAACCTGAACTCGGTGAGCTAGGCAGGGTATCTTCACTTACGCATCTCTGTTGCCCAGGGTCAGCATAGTGCTTTGGAACACAGTAGATGCTCAGTAAATGCTTGCTAAACCAAAAGAGAGGCCCAACCAGAAGGTGCAGGAGTGACGGCAGGAAGGCTTGAGGATAAAGAAGAGGGACCAGGGAGGAGATGATGGTGAGTACTAAGCTAAAGCTAAGAGAGAAGGAGACAAGGTTTGTTTAATGGGTTGCAGTGCCCCAGCCTGAGAGTCCGAGAAAGGAGAGGAGAGACAGTGCTGGGGGAGCGTAAGCGTCCGTGAGAGAGTCTGGGGCTCCCGAGTCCCCGTAAGACACACACAGAGGCAGACACTGCCCTCCCAACAGGACCACAGCCCACCAGCTGTGGATGGACGGATGCTGCACCAGAGCTTCTGCAAAGAGCCTTCCAATTACTTTCAGGAGCCCGGCCAGAGGGGCTGCAGATTCACTGGGAGCCAGTCTGGTACGGAGGGCTCTGCCAGACACCTCCTCCTTCAGGGCATTGGGATGGAGCAGAGAGACAGAAACAGAGACAGAGAGGCAGGTGCTTGTCAATCCCGCTTTAGGGAATTAATTGGCTCCACGATGTTTATTGCAAACTGCAATTTAGCATCTCTATTCAGGTGCTCTCCTGTTTAATTACATATAGGATGGGGCGGGGAGGAAGGAAGGAGGAAAATGAGTGTGATTTTCTCCTCAGTCCCTTCCTGTTGGGAGGGTCAGAGGTGAGAAGTGGAGCCCAGCCCAGGGAGGGAAGAGAAAGGTCTGGCACTGTGCTTGGCTTCCCATGCCAAGCCTGGGCCAGCAGGGCCAGCCAGAAAGCAGCACGTGCCCCTGGCCCCGGGCTTAGTCCCAACAGCTTCATGGTGTCCTCGTCTTTAGGGACCACAGTGGCCCCTGCTCAGGCTGAGAAATCCTTCAACAGACCTTCACAACCTCCCAGGCCCTTCTCTTTCTGAGGCTCAGAGAGGCTGGGTCACTTGCCCAGGTCATCACAGAGCAAGTTGAGATGGACTGCAGCCTGCCCCAGCCCTACTTCCCACCCATGGGACCAGTGCTCCCTGGGCAATGGCCAGGTAGGTCCAGACAGTGGGCGGCTTAATCCCCCTCACTTTTGACCCCGGCCCTTCTCAGTACTGGACGGACTAGATTTCCCCCAAGGATCCCCATCGACCTCAAGCTCCCATCTTCCCTCTCTGAGTCCTCATGCTTTCTCCAGAGCTGGGAGGGCAGAGCGCCAGTTAGTGTATTTGCTCGTTTAATTGGGTAGGAAGGGGAAGGAAATTAGACTCCTCAACAGGGATCTTCCCGGCAGGGCCAGAGATGGAAGGCGGTGAGGACCCCCACCTCTGAGCACCCCTTTGCCTTCCCTATGTTCCCCGCCCCTATTCCTACCTCCCTGCCCCAGATCCCAAGATCAGAGCAGAGCTGGGATTCTAGGGCCCTGGAGAGCCAGACATGAGGTCTGTCCTGCCCTAACTGGGACAGCCCCTCCTGGAACTCGTGTGTGATGGGGAAGGGAGACGCTGGGGAGAGGGGTCAGGGCGAGGCACTGCCTCCGGCTCCGAAGCTGCTGCTTCTTGCCCGCCTCCCTGCCCCCAGAAGTCTTCTTTCTCTCCCTCTCTCCGCACTCTGTCTCTCTGTGCCCCACTCTCTCATCCTCCACTTTGGTCTCTTGGTTCCAGAAAAGCCCCTCCCCCAGGGGGGCCCAGGAATTATGGCGAGGCTCCTGGGGTGTGCCGTGGCCATGGTCCTCATCCTCAGTGTGGCTTTCACTGTCTGCTCTCTGCATCACCGGCAGCAGAAGAACCGGCTGGAGATGGATGGGGGCGGGTGAGTGTGGACAAGCCCATCCTCTGCCCACCCAACACTGCCCCCTCCTGCTCCCCACCTGCATGGGCTGCTGCTGAAGCCCCTGCCCTTGTAAGGGGCTCAGGGCTTCCTCGCCGCACCCCCCCACCCACCCACCCCCCGCAAGGCCTCATTCCCTCCTCCTGACTTCCCTGGTGGTTCAAATGGTAAAGAATCCACCTGCGGCGTGGGAGACCTGGATTCGATCCCGCGTTGGGAAGATCCCCTGGAAGAGGGCATGGCAACCCACCCCACTATTCTTGCCTGGAGAATCCCCATGGACAGAGGAGCCTGTTGGGCTACAGTCCATGGGGTCGCAGAGAGTCGGACATGACTGCGAAACTAAACACAGCACAGTCACCTGTGAGGTGGGAGGGGCCCTAACCCTCCTGCAGTGGAGCTAAGCTTTTAGAGGGCTGGCTGTGGGCAGGCACCACCCAACATTTACGCTGGGTTACAAAGATGCATTTTATCCTCTCTGAGGAAACTGAGGCATAGAGGAGAAATACCACACACAAGTTCACCTTCTCGTGACCTGGACCAGGGTGAACTGAGTGGGGTCCTTGCCTCTGATATCAAGTTCAATGAGGCGCCAAATACCTGCATCATCATGAGAAATAATTTTTAATGCAACGTTCTTAAAAAATCAAATGCCTGAAATCTACAATGAACAAAATATCAACACTTTAAAGACAAGCTCAGTATTACTGATTTTTCTTTTTGCCTCAGGCTCTGATATGGCTTGGCATAGCCCTCTTACTGATCTCGTCTTTACTTAAAATGTTGATATTTTGTTCATCATGGATTTTTGCTTTCTTTTTGATTTTTTAAATGTTGCATTGAAATATTCTTTATTGTGATGACTAAGACTTATGATGCCCCCAGAGACTTCGCACCTGATTAGACCCCTTGCATCCTGGCTCCCAGTTGAGGGCCCGTGTGAATTTCCCACTGTCTTTCAAGCCAGGGCACCTGAGACTTGCTTGGTTCCTAGGCCCAGGCTGGAGGGAGGGCTAGCCTGGGCTGGACTGGGCTGGGCTGGAGGCAGAGACACCTGGAAAAATGGGAGGGTCTCTCTCAGCCTCCACTCCACCATGCTCTGGCTACTCAGGAGGCCACTTGGGAGCAGAGCCCAGGCCACCCTTGTGAGTGGGGCTCAGGGCCCAGAAATGGTCAGCGGGCCTGACTGGGACAGAGACCTCATGTCAGCCTCATTCTGTCCTCCCAGGACTGCCCTGCCTCTCTCCCAGGAGCCAGAACCTGCTCCCAGCAGGCAGAGCCACCTTGCACTTGAGGACATCCAGGTGGGCCTGGGTCCCTAGAGTGAGGGGGCAGGGAGAAAAAAATGGGAGATGGACCTCCGGGAGGGGGCCCAACCTGAAGGCAGAGCCTTCCCAACTCCCTGAACCCCTGAATGGTCCCCAGCACACCACTAGCCCTGGCCAGTTCCCACAGGGCCAGGTTCAGGTGGAGACCATGGTTGGGGCCTTCCCCTCTCCCACCTTGAGAAATAACAAGCTAGGGCTTTTCCTACTCAACACCCCTGCTTTCCAGGGGAACCTCTTTCTCTACCTCTCAGATCATTCATTTAAAAAATCCATTGATGCTATGGCTGAGTCCCTTTGCTGTCCACCTGAAACTATCCCACAACATTATTAATTGGTTATATTTCAATATAAAATTTACAGTTTTTGTTGTGTGGTTTGTTTTTTTTAATTGATGCCTGGCCCATGGCTGGCCACAGGGAGCCCACAAAGCAAAAGGCTCAGGCTCCCCTCATGCCTCCTGGATAATACCAAAGGCTGAATGCAGGACAGGGGGTGCATGGGAACCTAGAGGAAGAATCTATGACCCACTAGGGGCCAAGAGGGCCGCCTGGCACAGGGCCATGCTAGAGGCTATGCAGCCACTCACCCGCCTTCTCTTCCAGATTCTTGGCCTAGAGCTGGAGAAGCAGCAGCTGCAGCAGGAAGAGGATGAGCCGCAGAAGCTGCCCCCACAGCCCGCCTACTACGATCTGGGGGCCTCCCCCTCTTTCCACTCCTTGGTAAGGACCCCTGAGCCTGGAGGATGCTGATCCCAGGCCAGCTCCACCGAGCCCAGCTGCCTGAGACAGGGGGACAGAGGAGGTCCCTCACAGTTACACCCCCGCGGGCACCTCAGGGCAAAGCGGGTGCTGGACACTGCGGACCAGGGCAGGAGGGTGGCGTTTCCAGGGAGGACAGAGCCCCAGCCTGATGCCCAGCTTTCCCTCCTGCAGCTCTGCCCGTCCCCCAGCTCTGTACCCTGCACCCCAGTCCCTGGACCTGCCAGTGACCACCAGAAAGCCAGCCACAGCCCCTCCTCCTGGCCCCGCTCCCAGCCGCTCCAAGGGCCAGCGACCACTTGAATGCCTGCCACCTCTGCCCAGAGCCCACTCCTTTCAACAGACTTGGGGGGCCGGGGCGGTACCCACTACAGTGCCAGCCCACAGACCCGGGCCAGACTGCCTGGGCCCAAAGATAACACACCCTCTCCTGGCACTGGGGGGAGAGCCAGGCCTTTGTCTCCGCAGCCTCACCACCCTCCCTCTCAGCTGGAAGGGCCAAAGAGAATGCGTCTCAAGATGCCAAACCTTGCCACTAGGAGGCAGCGTTCCTTGCCCCTGGGAGGCAGCGTTCCTATCCCGGGTGCTCAGCCCAGAGGACCAAACCAGCCCCCACCTTCCAGTTCCACGCAGGCAGTAAGAAGATCACCAGCCATTTGTTACTTCTCAGTCAATCTACAGGCTTCGAATGAGCTAAAACTCACAGTGGACACAAAGTCCATTCCTTAGACAGTGGCTGGACAACCTCAACTCCCATGTTCAGGCTGCACTGCCTGGCCCTGCCAGTTCCAACAAGGGGGCCTAGGGACAGTGCTGAACACAACTGTGTCCCAGGCACTTTGCTGAGACTTTTCAAACACAGCTCTGTTTAACCTTCACAGCAATCAGCATGATAAGTCTTATTCTTGCCCCCATTTTATAGATGAGGAAACTGAGGCTCAGTGAAACAAAGGGGCTTGCCCAAGGTCATCCAACAAGTAACAGTGGAGAGGATCATTCAAGCCCTTGGTCCCCTGGCTCCCAAGTCCAGGTCCTGCCACGCAGCAGTCACAGTGACGGCCAGACCTGTGGGGGGTTTACCTGAAGAGGTCTGAAGGGTGGCTACCAGCTCATACAGGGCAACTGCAGCCATGGGCTTCCTGCATGCAACAGAACGCCCAGCTCTGCCGCCTGGCTGCCTGTCGGCTCAGAGGCCTTGAGAGCTGCAAGGCAGCCCACCCCAAGAGCGTGGCTTTAGAGTCCTGAGTCGGGTGTCACTTTGGGCCACACAACCAGCACCAAGCAGGGTGGAATCTCCCACCTGGAGCACATCATCTCGCCTGCCCCTACCTCAGGACAATGAGGAAGCACAGTATCTCCAGGCCCGAAAGTGGGTAAAGAAGGAGGGCATGCCGAGACGCCAATGTTTCCAGAAGAGAGAAAGCCATGCCCTGCTCAGGATTCTCCAAATCAGCCTTCTCCTCCCCAGCATGGCCCCGAGTCAGGAGTCAGTAACCTCGTCTGGGCCCCGGGTGGAAGGAGAACGGGGGGAGGGGCAGGGATGGGGCGGGCAGTGGGGCCTGAGGCCTGGGAGCGAGGGAAGATGGTGGAAGGGAGCGATTTGTAGAGTCATGGAAGACTCCTGCAGGCTGTCCTGAAGAGTGGGCCCGGGCTCAGCGTGAAAATGGCCGTGATGTAATGGGGCAGCTGCATCTGGCCCTAATCCCCGCTAGCGGCGTCTGGGCCCCGCTCTCTGACTGCTGCCCCCTCAGCCTGGCAGGCGCAGCCCTCCCTGGGCGCCAGACCTGGCAGCCCCAGCTTGAGGACAGCCCCCTCCTCTCTGTCTCTCCTCTCATACAAACCCCAGACTAAGCACGTGGCTCCAGCCCTGCACCCTCCCTGACAGCCTTCCCTCCCCAGGCTCTGCTCATGGTGGATTGACAGAAGCCTCAAATGAGTTGGAGGCCTCAAGACTCCAACAGAGGAAGAACAGAGTGAGCCAGTTTTCTACCCACCCGCCCCGCCTCCGCCAGCCATGGGCAGGAAGGGTTAGGTGATGGGCGCACTCTGAGTCTTGGACCCAGAGGCCATGAGATGAGGGAACCAGGGTGGCTGGACACTTGTGAGAACAGCCTGTGGGGTGGTACACGGAGGTCACCTCCAGCATCCCAGGGAGGCGTCGGTGTTGCCAAGAGTGGTGTAATTCCTTTCGGCTTACAGAGCAATTACGGGGCCAGGAGAGGATTTATTCCCAGCACTCGGGTTTGTTGGCGATGCAGCTTGTATACAAGTCACATTATTGACGTTGTCATCAATTCTCCTTCCCAACAAGTAGTGAGAGGGAGCCAAGAGGAGAGCGTGCACCGTTCACCGAGGCAGGGCTCTGGAGGGAAGCCTGCAGGGGGCCCCAGGGACCAACAAGTAGAGACTCCCCCTTCCAAGCCTACTGGCCCCAGCCTAGGTGGACCAGGTCCCATGCTGCCCACACACTCAAGAGCATTATGCAAGGGTGCGACGCTTCTCTCAATTTCTGTCGAGGTTTCTGGGCTAGGAGTCCACTCACTCAGGTGGCAGGTACCATTTGAAAGGCTGGCTGGCTTGGGGCTAGATCTTGGGGAGGACTTCCAGAGGCTCCAGGGTAGATGCCTAGAAGAAGTGGGAGGAGGAAGTGCTGCCTCACCTTTAGGGAGAGGGGCTCCCAGCTCCTCAGTCTTGGGAGGATGGACAGCCCAGACTAGATGCAGAAGACTGGGTGCAACGACATGGGGAAGGATGGAGCTCCAAAGCTTTGGTGTTGGTTCGGGTCCCCCGGGAAGGAGACACCAAGATGGGATCAGACACAGAGTCTTGGGGGAGGGACACTGGTAAAGGACCAAAAACGGAGGAGGAGTGGACGGGGAGATGGGGGAGGAAGGAATGCAGGCTGGGTGGGCAGAGTCTTGAATGACCACACACTCTGTAGAAGCTCTGGGCAGGCCACAGAGAGACCTCGAGACACAGCTGCGATGAGAGGAGCCTCCCGTTCTGCAGGGACCAGCTGCACTAGGACCCCATCACATCCACCCATTGGTGGGAGCAGCCTGGGCAAGTGTGGTCACAGCACAAAAGCGGAGGTGGCCCCAGAGGGGCTGCCCGGGGTGGAAGTCTGAGCCGTGCGTGTCCACGAGCCACCACGGGTGACCCTGGCACCACAGGGGTCTGCAGCTCTGTGATTCGGGGGTCTCTTCCTGAGAGTGTAGCCCTCATTGCTCCAGTAAATTTTAGACCCACAACCGTGCTCATCCCCTCCTTCCCATAACGCTTCTAAATCCTCTCTCTCAGCTGTCCCCTGCCTTCGGTCCTGAGGCATCTCAGCCCTTGATAATCACATCCTTGGCAAGGCAGGGCTGCTGCATGTGTTCACCCACATCTAAGGCAGAGGAGACCCAGGTAGTCACCCGTGTCCTCCACAGGGTCCTCCCTGCCACATGGGTGATGGCAGCCTGATCTCCTCCCGCTGGTCGGGGCCAGTTACGCCTTCCAAGATGCCACTCCTTGCCTGCTGGCCCAGAACAGAACGCGAGGAGTCCAAGTGCGCCCTGCAGAGCTCAGAGTGGAGGGGATGGCAAGCACAGAATCCCCCCCACAGGGCCCTTGGGCCACTCCTGTTTTCATCCCTTGTCGTCTTCCTGTTGGGGACACAGCGCCACACAGAGGCCCTCCGGAGTATTGCCACGGAGCTGGCACAGAGGGCATCGGAGCTGCAGTCGGCGGCTGCCTGATGAGCCTGTGGAGGCCAGCAGTCCTCCTCTAGCATCCAGTGGGGCCAGGATGAGGAATTAGATGGAGAAAAGGTAGGGAAATCCCGCCGAGTGACCTTTAGGGCTCTGTGATGACTCGGACCTCAGGTGCGGTATCAGTTTTGATTTACTGTTTTAGCAGGTGGGGGCAGTCTTGGAGGGCTCCACTCAGCTGTGTCCCGTAGACCAGGGGTTCACTGTGGCGTCAGCATGTCCATCCCAGTCCCACACTGGGAAATTCCATATCCCCCAGCAGTGAATTTGCCCTGTTCTCTGGGGTCCTTGCCAGGCTGTTGAATCCCACATCCTGAGAAAGTGCCCCCAGGTCAGTGTGGTCTTGCTTATTCCCCCAAACCCCACCCACAAATGCCCGCCCGGCTTCTGCTAGAATTCCTAGGGAATTCCTGCCACTCCTTGCTCCTTGGACACACTCTCTCCTCCCTCAGCAGGTCCAGCTGGCCCCAGCTGGGTCATGCTGGCCTTTAAACTTAGCTATCAGCCTGGTAGCCAGGAAGATGGGTCGGGGCAGCTCTCGCAGAGTGTGCCTCTCGCCTCGTAGGGTGAGCCTGGGATGATGGTAGCTCTCACTGGTTTAGGCTGGGCCCCTCCATATGCTCTGAGGGACATATCCTCAAGAGCCTTTCTCATTTATTCGTGTTGGGGCTGTCTTTAAAAATAAGTTTATTTATACATTTCGTTTGGCTGTGCTAGGTCCTCATCGCTGCATGTGGGCCCTTCTCCAGTGGCGAGGTGGAGCCTTTTCAGGGGCTTCTCTTGTAGAGTAACAGGGTCTACAGATGTGGGCTCAGTAGTTGCCGTTCCCAGGCTCCCTAGTCACAGCACACAGCCTCAGTTGCTTCACAGCTTGTGGGATCCTCCCAGATCCCGCGTGTCTCCTGCCCTGGCAGGCGGATTCTTTACCACTGAGCCACCAGGGAAGTCCGGAGACCTTGTTTTGCCAAAAGTTTTACTTTCATTTTAGGTTCGAAGGATTCATTAACAACAGAAACCTCTCATTACACACACAATAAACAATGTTAATTTTTAATAGAGGATTTTAAAACTTCATTTCAATATACAATCATTAAAAGCAAAGAAATAGAAACCACAGAGAGAAGGAACAGCACATACCTCACCAAACTGGGCTGACAACCCGCATCCAGACTTGAACAGCGCTGGAAGTCCCATGTAACAGCAATCTGGAGTCTCGATTGGCAAAAGGTCCCAGGCACTGTGTTCACCCCATGGGTGAGACTTCAGATGGCAGCTTTGGGGGCTACCACTTACAATCTCAGGCCACAAACAGACATCATCATCAGTTTGCACACAAAAATGCAGTTCTGGTTTTCCATTAACTTTTAGAATGCTATTGGTTTTCACCTTGTAAGTCACAAGATTTTCCAGACTCCAGGAGGTTGGCCAGGCCTACAGGGGCTCAGCAAATTCCAAGACCCACTCCCTCTCTTGTCTAAGGTGCCGCTTGACTTGCTGGAAACAATTGGTGTGTTTGCAAGCAGCCACGCAGTCCAGGTAGGGTCAGAAGTCAGTCAGAGGCCTGCTCTCCCGGTTCCGAAGCCTGAACAAGATTTCCTCCCTTTTAATTTCCCTAACAGACCTCTATCCATTTATCCCCAACTCAGTTTCAGAGTTGCAGATTTTTTTCAGCTTGAGCCCACGCTTAGGAGAACAAAGCTGGTGTGGCTGAGCCTCTCCAAAGCCTATGATTCTCACTTCCAAATCCTGTGTCCACTGCTCCACAGCAGGAAGAAATGGAGCCCTGTGAAAGCTCCCTGAGGGGTCTGCCTCCTATATTGAACTTTTACCTGTCGGGGACCTTCAGTTTCTCATGAACCCTCCATAAGTGACATCACTAAAATAATAACTAGCCAACTCTGCTGTCCCTCCAGCCTCACTTCCTGGGCATCTCAAAGCCTGAGTCACTGTGCCTGAAAGAGCATCCCCTCCATCAGCATGCCCTCCCAGGCCCCTGATGGTGGAAGCTTCACCACTCGGCTGCCAAGTTGTGCCAGAGACTCTCTGGGCCCTGCTTCCCGCTCAGGGTGGGGCCTCCTTGCCACTGTGCAGTGAGTAAGCCAGGCCCAAATTTCCACTCTCCCTTTTACACCTATTTTCTTAGACCTGCCCAGTACCACTTGTGTGCATTCCCTCCAAGAAGAGACAGGAAGACAAGATTTGATGTCCAAGAGCTTCACTGGGGAAAACCAGAGCTGACAGTTAAGGGGAGGGAACAGGGGAAGGCAGGGGCAAGTCTGGCCTGAGAAAGGAGAGGGGAAGGAAGGGGGAGCCTCAGATGGCAGCGTGGCTCTGGGAAAGCTTGTACTGAGCCAGGAGGAGTCCTCAGGCCAGCCTTAGAGAAGTTCTGCCCCCCGGGAAGGGAGCTCCATCAGCATTGGTGGCGCTCAGTCCCTGGCAGGAGCAGCCAGGGGACATGCAGCTTCTGCAAATGCCCTGGTGGGTCCAGCCAGGCGGGAGCTGAGTTGTCATTCAGCCACACTCCCCACGGCAGGTCTGAGTGGTGCATTTCCATGGCTGCTCCAGCGAAAGACAAAGCAAGGAGTATGGGAAGTCCAGGGCAAAAATGAGCTTGGGATGGAATTAATGGTTTGCCTGGGATGAGACTTCTACCCATTCCCCAAACTTGGGCCAAGAGGTGTGTGCCTCCTGGGGTGAGATGGGGACCGGCTGGTAAGGCTGGTGCCCAGAGCCAGGGACACAACTTGCCTATGGGGTGCTGGCTCCCTGATCTCTAGCCAAGGAATTCCCCAGTCCAAGGAGGAATCTGAGAGCATTGCTCCTTTGTCTCTTTGTGATGGATTCTGTTAAGAGAGAAGGCAAAGTGCCAGGGCATCCAGGGCAGCCCCACCTGTTTTGGAGAACTCCCCTCCACCCACCTGCATGAGATGGTCCCAAACCAACTTTGCCATCAGCCCACAATCTCCCAGCCCTCCGTGGGGGTCAGAGCCCAGCCTGCTCCATCCAGAAGGCACTCAGTTGGGAAGAGCCCATGTAGAGAAATTATTGGATGCTGGTGGTCTCTCAGCAGAGACCTTCAGTGGGAATTCTACTGAGGGGTCCCTGCCTGAGTCTGGCAGCTCTAGGACACCCCCAGCCTCACATCCACCTGACGCACCAATCTCTAGACATCCTTGTGATGATGGGAAGGTCTAGAGGTGGAATCCTTTCATCCGGCCATAACTTGGGTGTGTGGAATGGGGACACGGTCAGGGCATCCATTGCTGGCCTCCACAGGATGGTCTTCACCCCATCCCAGAGTGCCAGTGACTCTCCCACCTTACGGGAGTCCTGACTTGTGGAATCTACACTCTGCCTATCTCCAGGGCCCCACAGGGATGAAGGGAGTCTGGGCCTCTGCCCTCAGCAGCTCGTGCTTGCACACTGCCCTGCTGGCCTTATGCCCACCTCCCTGGCCCTTGGCCACCTTCACAGGCCCTCCAGCTCATGGCCAGGGAGCCAGGAACTGCTCCCCACCTGTCTGTTCAGCCCCCTTTCCCTTCCTTCTGTCACTGGCCTCCTATACCTCCAACCTCCTCCCCGGGCCCCTTCCACCTGGAGAGGAAGTGCNCCGGCTGGTAAGGCTGGTGCCCAGAGCCAGGGACACAACTTGCCTATGGGGTGCTGGCTCCCTGATCTCTAGCCAAGGAATTCCCCAGTCCAAGGAGGAATCTGAGAGCATTGCTCCTTTGTCTCTTTGTGATGGATTCTGTTAAGAGAGAAGGCAAAGTGCCAGGGCATCCAGGGCAGCCCCACCTGTTTTGGAGAACTCCCCTCCACCCACCTGCATGAGATGGTCCCAAACCAACTTTGCCATCAGCCCACAATCTCCCAGCCCTCCGTGGGGGTCAGAGCCCAGCCTGCTCCATCCAGAAGGCACTCAGTTGGGAAGAGCCCATGTAGAGAAATTATTGGATGCTGGTGGTCTCTCAGCAGAGACCTTCAGTGGGAATTCTACTGAGGGGTCCCTGCCTGAGTCTGGCAGCTCTAGGACACCCCCAGCCTCACATCCACCTGACGCACCAATCTCTAGACATCCTTGTGATGATGGGAAGGTCTAGAGGTGGAATCCTTTCATCCGGCCATAACTTGGGTGTGTGGAATGGGGACACGGTCAGGGCATACATTGCTGGCCTCCACAGGATGGTCTTCACCCCATCCCAGAGTGCCAGTGACTCTCCCACCTTACGGGAGTCCTGACTTGTGGAATCTACACTCTGCCTATCTCCAGGGCCCCACAGGGATGAAGGGAGTCTGGGCCTCTGCCCTCAGCAGCTCGTGCTTGCACACTGCCCTGCTGGCCTTATGCCCACCTCCCTGGCCCTTGGCCACCTTCACAGGCCCTCCAGCTCATGGCCAGGGAGCCAGGAACTGCTCCCCACCTGTCTGTTCAGCCCCCTTTCCCTTCCTTCTGTCACTGGCCTCCTATACCTCCAACCTCCTCCCCGGGCCCCTTCCACCTGGAGAGGAAGTGCCTCCTCCACACCCTCCCAGCAGGCTCAGAAACCACAGGGGACTGACAAAGGAAAGGCCTCGGGGTGTGACTTTCACATCTGAGAAATCGGGAGCTAACTGCGCTAAACTTACCAGGGCCACGTGTCCCTGGTGGCTCAGATGGTAAAGACTCCCCCTGCAAGAATCTCCCTGCTATGCAGGAGACCTGGGTTTCTTCCCTGGGTTGAGAAGATCCCCTGGTGAAGGGAATGGTAACCCACTGCAGTATTCTTGCCCGGAGAATCCCATGGACAGAGGAACCTGGCCAGCTACAGTCCATAGGGTCGCAAAGAGTCTGACTCGACTTTCACACTGACTTCAGCTTCACTGATGGACACCAGATAGACGCTGCTGAAATCAGGACACTCGACCTTCCCACTGCTTGGGCAGCCCCACCAAGGGGCAGAGACAGGGGAATGCCTCCCATGGTGAGGAGCTGCCTCCCTGCCCTCCAAGCCGGGGTGTCCTCTCTCCCTCAGCCCCCACTCTGTGGACAGGTCCATCATGGGCAGCGAGCTGAGGAGGAGGAATGTATGAGGAATGGTCCAGAACGAGAGCTGGCAGCACCTCAGAGACCAGGGGCCACTTTGCCAAAAGGGAAACCGAGGGCCCTTGAAGGGAGGGAGCTGGGCACAGCCACAGAAGGGGTCCTCAGCAGAGCTAATGCCCATATGTGCCAGGGAGTGTCTCTGCCTTTTCAGCTTCATGGCAGCCCCTGCCCTCAGAGCACTCTTATCTAGTAATTTCCAAGTCAAGACAAGTCATACAGAGCCACCAAAGTGCTCAGGGTGGAAGTTGGAGCCTGCATTCTAACAGTGATGATTCATGTAACAGATTGTTTTATTCCCCCATTTTATAGATGAAAAACTAGGCTCGGGTGGGTTGAATAATGTGACCAATTGCAGCACATGGCCTGGCTGAAATTCAAAGCCAGGTCTTCTGACTCCAAGTTCGACTTTATGTTCTGCCAGCTATTCCATGTGACCTGGGAAGGCCACGTCACGTTCCCTTCCTTGGCCTCAGTCTCTTCCCTCTGCAAAAGGAGAGGGTTGGCCCAAATGATCTCTGACAGCCAAGTGCAGTGGGCCTGGAGCAAGGTCCACCCTCCTCTGCCCATCCCCACAGAGGTCCAAGGGGATACAGCTTAGCAGAGCACACAAATGCGTGTGGCCGATTTGGTAAACACCTTTTCCGAACCCATGTCTTCTCTTTTGTCACTGACTGATTTTTTCTTCTGGTTTTCTCTCTCCCTCCCTCCATGTCACACAATCNAACCTGCCACTGAAGTCAGCTGTCTCCCTACTCTGGCAGGCCCTCCTCCCTCACCAAGGAAGGGGTGCTGCGGGGCTGAGGAAGGGGCTGGATGCCAGGTAGGGTCCCTGGCCCCCCTACCCTCCCAACCAAGGGAAGCAACTCAGATATTGCAGAGCCTTCTTGTGAGGTCTGGGCCCCGGGGAGGGGCCCCATGGGAGGAGGGCCTGAGGCTTGCAGTGAGGGAGACAGGCTGGGGGAAGGCAGAAAAAAAGCCATTAATCCCATAAATCCTAATTTGGAAGCCCTCCCGGCCTCTCTGAAGTGCAAGGAGTTGGGGTGGGTATAATCCTGGGCGCTGCTGGCGGAAACCCAGGAAAGGGAGGGATTCTGCCCCCTTCCTCTGCAGGCTTTCACTGGGCGCCTTCCCCCAACCAAACCTGGCCCAACACTTCCACCATCAGCAGAGCTAAAGGTGCCATCCCTGGCCCCAGGGAGGCCCTCTGGGTCCATTGTCTGAAAGGTGCTGGACTAGGGTGCCCAGGACAGAGGAGAAGCTGCAAGGAATTGACAGCTTCCAGGGAAGCTAGGCAGTGTGGGGGATGGGAGCAGAACTAGGGTCGGGCGGGGGTGGGATGGGGTCTGGGGGCTGGGGGCTCGGTGGAGCGGAAGGAGGCTGCCTGCTGAGCAGGGAATTAGCTGGCTTCCCGCCACTGGCCCCTTCCCACCACGAGCTCTCACTTCGCCGCTCCCAGCAGCCTCACAGGAGGAAGAAGGGTGTCTGACAGGAGCAGGTGCGAGGGGTGGGTGTGGGCAGACCCTCCCCTCATCGTCCCCCGCCCCTTGCCTGGGCACAAGCCTGAGCCATAAACCCCAAGAAACTTCAGGATGGGAGCTGCTCGCCTTCCCCTGACCCCATCCCTTGGGCCATTTGATGCCTTCAGTGAAGCCTTGGCCAGAAACTTGTTGAAACCTCCAGACCATTAGATACCAACCGTTGGCAGAACTAACCAGAGAGATGCCTCCCCTGGGAGGATGGGGGAGGATGGCCGGAAGGGGGGGACCCGTGGCCCCACAGCACACAACCCAGACTCCCGGACAGAAGAGGCTGAAAGCTGGGGCCCCAGAAACTGCCTGGGCCTCCTGCCCTGCCCCTTCCAGCCCTGTCCCCTTTCTCTGCCCCAGCCAGGCCAGCCCCTCTGTCTGCCCGCAGCATTTCCTGCCCCCCAGTCCATCTTCCCTACCCGCCTCTCACTCTCCCTTTCACCAGCTGCCTCACCCCCTGTTCTCGGTTCACATCTGTTTCTCTCTCCTGTGTCTTCACGGGTCCCCACGCCCTCCTTCTCTCTCCACCCTGGCTGCCTCTACCCTTTCATCTCCCTTCTTCCCCTAGCCCTCCCCCACTGAAGTTGCTGGTTCCAGAGGCCAGAACTTCAAAAGGAGATCAAAGCTGTGCTCCCCCATCAAAGACCAGACTCTGCCAGAAGCGTCTCCCCACAACCCCCTCCCACCCCCACCGTGTAGACTGTAACTCTCCCTGACAGGCCAAAGTCCCGCATCCCAGCACCCCGGGAAGTACATTCTGTGCCAGAGCCTGGTGCAGGAAAGGCCACACTGTTTGATGGAAAGCTTCCAGAACTTGGGATTCAAAGTACAAGTTGGAAAACTGATAGAGCCAGCTCCTCACTGACTGTGTGACCTTGGGCAAGTCACTGAACCTCTCTGACCCACAGTCACATTGTGCGTTAAACGGGACTATAATCTACTTTATAGGATTGTTGAGTGGATTAAAGGAGGAGATGGGGGTGAAATATCTAGTACTATGCCTGTCTTATAGCTGGTGAGCAATGAGTAGTTGCTCTTAATATTACTGCTATTATGATATTACTCCCAGGGCTGGAAGTGTGCAGAGACGAGGGCAAAGGTGTCCGGGAGGAAGGCCTACTGCTGCCTATAGGACAGAAGTCTTAACACCCCAAGGGGTCACTCAGCACACAGGCTCCACCTGAACCCAGACCTCCTCACCTGATCCTCACCAGGATGCAGTGAGCGTTTGAAAGACCACACCAGACACTCGGCTCTCTCCAGCCTGGGCTTCCCTGCCCCTGCGGCTGTTTCTCACTGCACCTCTGACCCCCAAGTCTCCACCCTCAGCCTCAGCCCAGCGCCCCATCCCTCGGGGGCATGATGGCGTCTCGATGGGGTGGGAGGTGGAGCTGGAAGGTCCAGGCTGCATTTATGAAACTTTTCTTGGCTCTGAACATCAGGGAACTTCAGGAAGACGTGACTTGAGTAAGTCCCTAAACCTCCCGAAGCTTGTTTTCTCATTTGTAAAATAAGGGGTTAGCTGTCTCCAATCCTCCTTTGGCAGCAGACTCTACATACATTATAATTTTAAAGAACCTAGGGAGGCAGAACTCAAGGCCCTCTGAGGCCCCTCTGGACTGGGAGACCAGGCCCAGATCTTCAGTCTGCAATGCTTTCAGCAGCCAGCAGCCTGAGCGCCCACTCACTGCAGCCTCGGCTGGTTCTGCTTTACCGTGAGTGACTGAGGCTCCGGAAGTGGCGGGACCTGCCCCCAGGCCACACGGCCAGCCCCAGCCTCTCTCAGGCCCCTCTCTCTACACCATCTGATGGGACTTATCCTTCCCAAGTTGTCAACAGGCACATTGACAAGCTCAGAGCCAAGGTTTACAGGCCGGGCTCAACACTGCTGGCCTGCTCCCCTCCCCGTGGGGGCCCATTGAACCCTCCCTCAGATGCCTGCCCCTCTTCCTCTGAAGCCCCTGGATGGCGCCCTAGCCCCAGGGCTCTGGATAACAGCACCCCACCCACCCTCCAGATCCCCTGCTCCCCCCAACACACTGAGCAAAGCAACCTGCTGCTACCTGCTCCCTGGCTCAGTACCCCCCCCCCGACACNTCAGATGCCTGCCCCCCTTCCTCTGAAGCCCCTGGATGGCGCCCTAGCCCCAGGGCTCTGGATAACAGCACCCCACCCACCCTCCAGATCCCCTGCTCCCCCCAACACACTGAGCAAAGCAACCTGCTGCTACCTGCTCCCTGGCTCAGTACCCCCCCCCCGACACACACACCCCCAGGACCTCCCCCGTAGGGACTGTTGCGCAGATGGAAGAGCTCTGCTTCTACACTCTCCAGCACAGCCACCAGCCACACGCTGGGATGTCAGTGTGTTCTTATTTTTCATTTTAATTTAAACAGACACACATGGCTAGGGGCTGCCATCCTGGAGGGCGCAGGCAGAGGCACCACCCAAACACCTGGTCTCTGCCCTTCTCCGCAGGCACTTCCAGCAGCAGGGACTGTGGAGGTGGCTTCATAGGACGTTTTGGGTGGCGAGCTGGGCAAGAGAAGTTCCTGCACCTGGGCTCCCCATGCTAGGCCAGCCTCCTCAGCTGAGCTCCGAGTGGCCATTGCCCAGAGTGGGCAGAGTGGGAGGTGGAGGGTGGGGTGATGCCCACTCCCCACCCCCACAAATCCCTGCAGGGGTGTGTGTAGCCTGAGCATCCTCCCAGGCCCTAATTAGTCTTTCCTTCCCTTCCTGAGAATGGCTTTTGTTCCCGGGGCCCCTCACCATCTCATATGTTCTTTCTCCCTTCTAGACCTGGCGGAGGGTGGGAGGACCCCTGGAAGGGGCTTGGGAGCCAAATGGCCCAAGTCTTGTGTCCAGCCTCATGGGAGGTCAAGAGTCGTGGGAGCTGGGCAGGCCAGGGAGGAGAGGGCCAGGGAGCCTCTCCCAGGGCCAGTCGGGCTCCTCCACTAAATGGCCTCAATGGCCTTCAGAGGCCAGTGTGGAAGCTGCTGCCTTGGCCCCTCCAACCCAGNAGTGCTGGAAGCTTTCAGTAAATTATCTAATTTAATTCTCAATGAGCCAAATGCTCTCTTGAAGTCCTTTAGGGCTTTGAGATTCACCCTTTCCTTTAACCTTCAGATAAACATGGTTCCCCTCCCCCATTCTCTGAGAATCCTGAGAGTCACCAGGTCTTAGCGCTTTCATGATTCTCTCTCATTTCTGAGTGCTCTTCTCGCTCAGTCCTGTTCTGACCTCAGTTCTGGAGTTCATGCCTGTTTTGTCTTCTTGTCGATCCACAGAGGTGGGGTACTTAACCAGAACCTGGGGTGGGGGTGAGAAGAACCTCGGAAGGAAGGTGGGGTGGCTCTGCCTTTTCCTTAATTTCCCTCTAAACATTACTAAATAAGGCAAAACTTATAAAGAGAAGTTTACTGAAAGTTGGGAGTAGCTGGGGAAAAGATGGGACTTTTCAAAGCCCAGCAAACAGCTAGAAATTAAAAAACCAGACCTTCTACTCCTGTCAGCTCCCCCTCCACCAGGTAGATCCCGCAACTCCTCTCTTCAGCCTCTGCCTTCCATCCCACTGCCAGACCCTCCCCACAACTGCCCCGCTTTGGCCCCCTCTACCCTGATTTCACTCTGACTGGAGATGGCTGGCTGGAGGGCTTTGTCAGTCACACTGAACTGAACTGAGCTCAGTTTCCCTCTATGTCAATGGAGGTCAGTGTATTTCAGACTGCTGTGAATCAAGCATCTTTAGCTGGTTTGCATTCTAGAGATAGGCAGCAATTGCTGGCAGAGAGACAGGGATCTTCGTTTTGAAAAAGGAGACCTATCTCTACCACGGACCACCATTAACACAGGGGGAAACCGAGCTCAGCTCAGTTCAGTCAGTTCAATCGCTCAGTGTCCAACTCTTTGCAACTCCATGGACTATAGCACGCGAGGCCTCCCTGTCCATCACCAGCTCCCAGAGTTTACTCAAACTCATGGCCACTGAGTCGGTGATGCCATCCAAACTGAGCTTGTTGCTGCTGCTAAGTCACTTCAGTCGTGTCCGACTCTGTGCGACCCCAGAGACGGCAGCCCACCAGGCTTCCCCGTCCCTGGGATTCTCCAGGCTTAGAGTGGCTAAAAATGTGTCCAAAGTCAGAGTTGGTGAGTGGTGAGGTCTGGTTTGAAACAGGAATGACGGTTCCAGACCACCCCTTTGAACTATGATGGTAATCTTTAAAGAGGTGAGGCTTGAGGGAGCCTTGAGGGAAGGAGGCTGACAGCGGGCAAACACCTGAGGCAGAGCTGAGACGGGCTGAGCTGAGGGGAGCAAGCAGAGACGGGCCCTCAAGGCAGGGAGCACGGGAAGAGGCTGGAACAGAGGGCAGCCTCCATGCCAGGGTGGGGGGCCACGGGAAAGGAGGCGAGGGAGTAGACTGAGAAGCTAATTAGGAAGGACAAAGCTAATGGCAGAGTGGGTCAAATCAAACAGAAGAAGGGAGTTTGGAGGGTGAAGGAGAGAGAGGCGCCAAGGGTCATGTCCGGATTTCTGGATGCTCGCTGAGACGGTGACCACGGTGGGAAGGCCGGGAGCGGCGGGCGCTCACAGCGCGCTCACTCAAGTGTGCGCACGTGGAGACAGAAGTGCCCTGAGGCTTCGGTCCGCAGACGTTCACAAGCTGCTCCATGTACGGGTCTCTGGCTCTTGAGACAAGCCCGCACTGGAGAGGCGGTCATGGGCCTCTAGATGGTAATTAAAGCCACGGGAAGATGACCTCACCTTGGGAGAACGTGGGAGAGAGGAGGCGAGGACCTTGGACAGGAGCGTCCCAGGGAAGGGAGGGGCCCAGGGAGAACAAGAGGAGAAAACCGAGAGAGGGGCAGGGGCTGCTGGGCAGCCAGAGGGATGGGGGAGGGCTCTGCGGCAGGGATCCAAGGTAGGGAGAGGCAGGGTGCGGTTCCAGGAGGCATGTTGCCAAGTGCTGCTCCAGAAGCATCATTCATTGGATGGATTTATAAACAGAGTATTGGGAGGGTGGTCTTCGGAGACCACTGGCAATTCCCCTCAGAGAAATAACATCTGAGAAGTGAAGGAGAGATGAGAACCCAAGGCAGCAAGATATGGAGGGAAAGGGATAGATGTTATCAGAGGAGACAGGTAGGGGCGAAGAAGAGAGGGTTTCGTCTGATTTTGCATTAAGAGGGTGGTGAGCAAGGGTAAATGATGAAGGGAAGGAGCCGGCCACTGTGTGGAGGGGGCCGTATACGGCAGAATTGAAGATGCAGATGGGGACAGACCAGAGACTTCTGAGGCTCAGGGACAGAGGGTCCCACTAGCCTTTCCTGAAAACAGGCCCCGTCAAAAGCATCTGAATCCACAGAAATCTGTTAGCGATCTGGGCATGAATCCACAGTCCCAGGAGTGTGATGCAAGGAGCAGAGATGCCCCTGATGGGACATCCTGGCCCCTTGTGAGGCCAGGCTGGAGGAAGAGACATAGCGCTCAGGCAATGTAGCTGTTGCTTGGGTCCTTCAGGTCCCTTTGTGACTTCCCCCAGCCCTGAACACAGGAGCCACAACCAAGCTCTCTCAGTCCCCCCACCTCCCCCAGCCAGGGGCTGTCTACATGGCCCTTGGACCGCCCGCTTGAGCTGCCCCTGCTGGTCTGCATGGACATGGGTTTCTGTATCCCTCTGCCCTCTGGGGCTACAACTACGTGTGTGCCTACAACTTCTGCCTGGGTGCAGAGTATCCTAGCTCCTGGCCCCTCAATTCAGAGCAGTGGTGTCCCAGAGCACTGGTGCCCAAAGGCTTCAAGTCCTTCCTTGAGTCTTCCTCCCTACAGCTACCTGGGAGGTGACTGACACCCCAGCTTCTCCAGCCTCCCCTCCATGTCCCCACACTTGGTTAGTTCTCAGGCAACCCTATTTCTCCACAGTTACATTGGTGGAGAAAAGTAACTTTATTGAGCACATGCTGTTCATTTATTCATGCGCTTAATGCTATTAGAGCACCTGGCGTACTCCACACGTCACTGATCACTGGGGATCCAACCGAAAACAAGACAGATTCATCCCTGCCCTCGTGGAGCTTGCAGCCCTCTTCCCTAGTGTTGTGCCTGACATTTGGCTTCCTTTATCCCATTTATTCTTATAGCAACCCTGTGAAACTGACATTACTACCTCCATTTTACAAAAAAAGAAACTGAGGGATTTCCGTGGTTATCCAGTGGTTAAGACTCATGGTTGGGGAACTAACATCCCACATGCCACGCAGTACAGCAAAAAAGAAAGAAAGAAACTGAGGTCCAATGTGATTAAAAGTTAGACAGCAAGTAGGTCACAGAACTCTGATCTGCCTTCTTCAGAGGCTCTGCCTTCTCCAAGCAGAGCTGATCCCAAGTCCTCTGCATTTGGAGTCTCCCAGTTCCCTTCTTTAAATTGACATCTCCCCTCCTTCCGTTTCCTCCCTTCTTCTCTCCCTTCTTGTGCTCCTTGGAGAAAAAGGTGAGTTGTTTGAGTCCCAGATCTAACTGGCAAACCTGGAGCGAGTTGTTACTTTCTCTGCTCAGGGCCCACACCCCCTCCTCCCTGAAATGAGCATGATCTTGTGGGCCCTGCCCTCTCCAGAAGGCGCTGGGAGGATTAAATGGGGTCAGAGATGTGAACGTGCTTTCGAAGGCACTCCCAGGCAAGGTGTTATTCTTATCCAAACCTTCTCTGAGCGGAAGCCCTGGGATCAGCAAATTACTCGTTAAGGTGCATTGCAGTCACTGTATTTCCTGTCCCAGGCTGTTTACGCTGCAAGTCCTTCACTAGCTGTGTAATGAAAGGGTTTTTCTCTTCTGAAGGAATCTCAGGTGTCTGGAGCAAAAGAAAGTGAAGCCTTCCTCACACCTCTGCGATCCCAGACAAGGAGGAATAGAAAGACAAACACATATCAAGCATTTATTACATGCCATGCACTGGGCTAAGCACTTTGTCCACAGCACCTTCTCTATTTCTCCCAACTCTTTAAGACTATAATACTACTAGTTTTACTTTACAGAGAAGAACATTAATTAATCTGAAATTACAAAGCTTTGAATGGTGCATTTAGGACTTGGACCTAGGCCTGATTCCCAAATGTATGCTTCTTCCACTGAGAAAAACCCAGTCCTGCCAGAAACCTCTGCTGGAGCCACCTCCTCCAATGCAGTTTCAGCAGTGTCACTCTGTGATAACCTCTGATTTGCCTCCCTGCCTGCCCTGTCCTGGACAACCAACCCTGGGAGGACACAAACTGCGTTAAACTCATTTTCATAGTCCTAACCATCAGCACAGTTTGCCTGGGCCACAGAAGCTGAGCAGTTGATGGTCAAAGAATAATTTCTGTCCTAAAGATAAAATCATGACTCTCACAAATATAAAATCTGTATCAGAAATCTACTTAACTCATTAATTAATGAAGACACCAATGAGATATTATAACCAGTTCAAAGGAAAAGTCAAAGAACCTTAGACATGTATGTCTTTGACTACTGGGATTGTCATAACAAAATACCACAGGTTGGATGGCTTAAACAGACATTCATTTTTCATAGTTCGGAGGCTAGAAGTCCAAGATCAAGATGCCAGCAGGGTCCTTTCTGGTGAGAGCTGATTTCTGTCTTGTAGGAGGCTGCCTTCTCACTGTGCCCTCACATGGCCTTTCCTTGGTCTGTGCCTATGCAGGGGAGGGGCAGAGAGAGTGAGGCCTCTGGCACCTCTTCCTATAAGGACAATAATCCTATAGATCAGGGGGCCCCAACCTCTGGGTCACACACCAGTACTGGTCTGTGGTCTGTTAGGAGCTGGGCCATACGGCAGGAGGTGAGTGGCAGGCAAACGAGTGAAATTTCCTCTGTATTTACAGCTGCTCTCCATCACTCACGTCACCGCCTGAGTTCCCCCTCCTGTCAGATCAGTAGCAGCATAGGAGCACAAATCCTAACCCTAAATCCTGAGAAGGCCACAAAACAGAGATAAAGTGCACGATCCGTGTAATGTACTTGAATCATCCTGAAACCATCCCCCCCTTCCCTCGGTCCGTGAAAAAACTGTCTTCCACGAAACTGGTCCCTGGTGCCAAAAAGGTTGGGAACCACTGCTATAGATCAGAGCCCCACCCTATGACCTCATTTAGCCTTAATTACTTCCTTAGAATCTAAGTCACCAAATACAGCCACACTGGAGGTTAGGGCTTTAAAATATGAATTGCAAGGAGGGAAGGTGGACACAAATATTCAGTTGTTAACAACATGCAAATAAGGAATGCTGAGATGAATTTGCAAATAGATGTAAAATGGGTCTGTCCACAAGCAATAATAAATTGACCACAATTAAATTATGTTTCTAAAGACAACAAGCATTTGCATTATTATCAGTTTTCTGCCACTTCCAGAACTGTAAAATAGCTCAAAGACAATGAAAAGTTGAAAGAAAATCAAGAACATGCTAGTCAGGACACTCAATTATATTTTTCATCTATTTCATTCTTTCACAGTGTTTCCCTATAGAATGAGTCAATAAGTCAGTAAAAGCAGTGGTCTGGGCTGCTGCAGGAAGTGTCCATTCCCCAGCCATCCCCTAATTCTCTCTCTCAGATTGCGTTTTTCCACATGTTTTTTATCACCCTATTTCCACCAGACAAAGAGTAGTCTCACAGCCTGGCCCCTAGGCCTTTCAACTGCCAATCAACTCCCACTCACAGGGATACTAACATCCCGGACTCACATCTACAGCTGCCTGGGGAATAGTTCCTTTGTCGTGACTGGAGAAAGTAGGTTGCCTCACAATGTATAAGGCAGAGGGTCTCTCATGTCAAATAGCCAACATCAAGGGCACAGGTGGGCTGGGGAGAGGAGGATCTGTCCATGAATGAATTCCCTTGCCACTCACATTGACATTGGCCCATGGAAGAACTACATAGACTAGAGAAGAGGTGCCACAGTCCTGCAGGAAAGGGACATCCCCAGGTCACTCAGGCTCCAAGGGTAACTTTACCAACTGGGCACTTTGAAAATTTTCAGGTCTCGCCAGAAACTGCACCTGACAGAGGACTGAGAATGTAAGAGAAAGACCAGGGATGTGGAGGAGTCTTCCACTAGCAAATCAATGGAAAGCAAGCCCTGGGATGTCTAAATGCCAAACAGAACCCCACTTCTAGCTCATTGAGAAATTCAGCCTTGACTTCAGATTCTCTGGAAATCCAAACTTTGCTCTGGGCAAACGACTTCTGATGCCTTTCTCTTCCTTTCTTTACAAAGGTCAAGTTCTATCTGCAAAAATTGAGTTTGTGGTGCAAGTACATGGTGTTTAATATTAGAATAGTTTATGCAAACTGGACAAGGTCCACATCGGCATGTGACAGCCTCATATCTCTGGCCTGGACTAGCAATAGCCTGCAACCAGCTTGCTGGTGTCTTAGTTGGCTCCAGCTGTTGTAATGGTGTATCTTAGACTGGGTGGCTTATAAACAACAGAAATTTAATTGTCACACTTCTAGAAGCTAGAAGTCTGAGACCAGGGTACTAGCATGGTTGAAATCTGGTGAGATCTTCTTCCAGGATACAGGCTTCTTATTGTATCTTCACATGGTGGAAAAGAGAATGCTCCTGTGGTCTCCTTTATAAAGGCACTAATCTCATTCATGAGGGCTTCACCCTCATGACCTAATCACCTCTCAAAGGCCTAGTCTTCTAACACCATCACATTGGATGTTAGAATTTCAAGTATGAATTCGTGCAGGGACACAAAGATTCAGTCCATTGCAGTGACCTCCAGTCTCACCTCTCCAGCTCATCCTACATTAATGCCAAAGTCACCTTTCTAGACATATTTGGCCTTATCATTTTCCTGCCTAAAACTTTCTGATGGCTTCTAGTCACCTGTAGGATAAAGTCACCGATATACAAAGCCCTCCACAACCAGTCCTGCTCACTTTCCCAGCTTCTTCTCTCATCATCACTTCCTGACCCCCTCCATATGCTCCAGCATCACCAAATCCTAGCAGCTCTCTGCTCACCCCAGGCCATTCCTCCATGCCCTTACTCATGATGGTTCCTCTGCCTAGAATGTCCATCTCATATTCTTTCCCTTACCAACTCCTTTCCCCCTGGAGGCATGGTTCACATGTTCTCCTTTCTTCCTCTTCTGTTTTCCTTCCCCTTGGCATGAGCTCCCTGCTCCAACATGCCCATCATTCCTGCTAGCATGTCTGCTTCCCCTTCTACTAGATGTGAATTCCTTGCAAGGAAGGATTGTTTCTTGTGCTGAGTTAGTCTCCCCCCAAAATTCATGCCCACTCAGAAACTGTGAATGTGACCTTATTTGGAAATAGGGTCTTTGGAACATGCAATTAGTTAAGATGAGGTCATACAGAAGTAGGATAGCCTCAAAATGCAATATGACTCGTGTTCTTTTAAGAAGAGGGAAACTTGGAAACAGACACCCAAGAGAAAGCTATGTGAAGACAGAGACAGACTGGAGTGATGACTCTACAAACCCAAGATTAGCGTGCATTGTTGGGAGCCACAAGAAGCTAAGAGAAACATGGAACATGTTTTTCTCTTGAACCTCAGAAGAAGCATGACCCTGCTGTCACCTTGATTTGGGGTTTGTAACCTCCAGAACTGTGAAAGAGCATATTACTATTTTTTTTCTTTTAATATTTTATTTTTTAATTTATTTGGTTGCCCTGGGTCTTAGTTGCAGCATGTGGGATCTAGTTCCCTGACCAGGGATCAAACCTGGGTCCCCTGCATTAGGAGCATGGATTATTAGCCACTTGAAGCTTCAACAGTACATTTCTGTATTATTATTATTATTATCTGACTGCACTGGATCTCTTTTGCAGCAAGCTGTCTTCTCTAGTTTCAAACTCAGTAGTTGTAGCCCACAGGCTTAGCTGCCCCACAGCATGTGAGGGCTTAGTTCCCCAACCAGGGATTGAACCTGTGTCCCTTTCATTGCAAGGTGGATTCTTAACCACTGGACCACCAGGGAAGTCCCATATTTCTATTGTTTTAAGCCACCTAGTTGGTGGTACTTTGTTACTGCAGCCCTAGAGAAATAACAGATTTCTTATTAGGGTCCCTAGCCTGATGTTTGGTTCACCAGCATGTGGTCGGTAAATGTCGAAAGAAAGAAAGAATGAATTAATGATCCTGCAATACTACTGGTCTGCCTCACTCTCTGGTCTCAAGAAGCTGCCAAGGAAGGGAAGAGGGATTCAGGGCTAGAGGTTTCACTCTGAACAAGGAAGGCAGGCTTAGTCAACACATCTTTACTAAGTACTTAGTGTTAGTTGCTCAGATGTCTCCAACTCTTTGGACCCCATGGACTATAGCTCGCCAGGCTTTTGTGTCCATGGAATTCTCCAGGCAAGAATACTGGAGTGGGTTTCCATGCCCTCCTCCAGAGGATCTTCCCGACCCAGCGATTGAACCCGGGTCTCCTACATTACAGAAGAATTCTTTACCATCTGAACCACCATGGAAGCCCACTTACCAGGTGCAAAGGGCTCTACAAGGTGTAGTGAATCAGACAGGGCTCCCACACTGACAGAAATGAACTAAGCCCATGGATAGTTCAGCCATTACCATGGGTGGATCTGGCTTGATGCCTAGGTGATGCTCCCATGAGTGAGGGTGACTGGAGCAGAGCAGCTGAAGGAGGTGGACATGTGGGGTTTGCACAAGAGAGGTTTTTAAGGACACAGACTCCAAATATGAGACAGATATCGTGGATAAGAGAGATGTATTTCCTGTGGCTGCAAGAACAGATATTTGAAATTCACAGAGAAAGAGATTAAGGGTCAGTCTAAGAATTTTCTAATAGGAGGAGAAAGGAACTAAGAATGTTGAATGTGTCCCTGTGCCAAAAAATCAAATGTGGTTTATTTATACAATGAAGTATTACTCAGCCATAAAAAGGGACAAAGTACTGACACGTGTTATCAATACAACACAGATGAACCTTGAAAACACTGTGCTAAAGAAGGCACACAAAAAGTCGCAACTTACATTTAAATAAAGTAGGCAGAATGGGCAAATTCACAGAAATGAGAAGCTGATGAGTGATTGCCCAGGAGTAGGGGTGTTGGGGGGATATAGAGTGGCTGCCAATGGGTACCAGATTTCTTTCTTTTGAGGGTGATAAAAAATGTTCTAAAATTGATTGTGGTGATGGCTCCACAATTCTGCGAAATTACTAAAAACCACTGAATTGTATACTTTAAAATAGTGAATTTTATGGTACGTGAATTATGTGTCAATTTGGGGGGAAAAGTAAGCCATTAAATGGTTTTAAGCTGGGAAGTGACATTTTTCATCTGCATTTTAGAGAGAATGTGCTCTGGCCACAGGGTAGAAAACAAACTGGAAGCAGAGAAATCCTGACAGTTATGAGGCTGTTACAGAGTCTTGATGAGAGATAATGGTGACCCAGACAAAGGAAGTATAGTGCAGACGGAGAGGAAAGGTCAGATCCAAGAAGCATTTAGGATGGATGTAGCAGATGTAAGCATACGGTCACAACTGAGATGTGCAGAAATATGAGTTTCTTTATAATTGAATTCAACTTCGTTCTCGTGGTGGTTTTTAAAATGTCCTCAAAATATTTTGACAGTTATTCCTTCAAAACGTGGAGTCTAGTTCCCCTCCCCTTGAATGTGACCAAATTTAGTGACTCACTTCTAACAAATAGAATGTGGCAGAAGCGAGGCTACATTAATTCCAAAGCTACACAATAAAAAGCTCTCTCTCTCTTTCTTACTGCCCGCTCTGGGCAAAGGCAGCACCGTGCCATGAGGACACTAAAGCAGTCCTGTGAAGAGCCCCACATGGACAGGAATGAGCCCTCCCACCACCAGCCAGCATCAGCTTGCCAGCCAGCCGTGGGTATTGTCTTAGAAGCAGATCCTCATTTGCCCAGGGAAGTCCTCAGATAAAATCCCAGCCCTAAGCCTTTGGATTTCCCAGCTGTGGCCACAGTCTCCAGAGTCCCTGACCCACTGAAATTGTGAGAGAGAATAAAAGTGATTGCTGTGCTAAGTCACTAAGTTTTCAGATCATTTGTTATGCAGCAATAAATAACCAATACAGGGCTGAAGCCCTATGCTTACTGAGAGCAAAGGACAATTAACCTTGCCAAGTAAAGGTAATAGAGTCACTTCTCTTTGAAAACTTAAGTCTTTTTGGGGTCAACACTCAGCTTCAAATTGATTTGAACTCAGAGTGCAAACTCCGTAGCAGGGCTCCTGGTTTTCTCTACTCTTGCCTTCTCTCTAGGAAGTCTCACTCATGGGAGTTTCATGTAACATCACGGCCCTGAACAAAGGCTCCCCTGCCCTCCCTTGAGCGCTGGCTTGTCCTCTGTGGCCCTTGGGCATTGGTTTCTGCCTCTGCAGCATCTGCCACTGAAGTGGCTATGGGCCAGATGACCTGTTTTCTGTTTCCCAGATGTTTAGTTGTTGTTTAGTCGCTAAGTCGTGTCCAACTATCTTGTGACCCCCGGGGACTGTAGCCCACCACATGCTCCTCTGCCCATGGGATTTTCCAGACAAGAGTACTGTAATGGGTTGCCATTTCCTTCTCCAGGCTATCTTCCCAACCCAGGGATTCAACCTGCATCTTCTGCTTGGCAGGTGGATTCTTCACTGCTGAGCCACCAGGAGAGCTCCTTCCCCAGATGAGGCCACTCTATATAGTTAGTTGTACACATTGTACTTGTATAGAGGGTTCTACCAAGGGGTTGAATGGGAATTTAAATCCAGCTGTGCCCTGCTCACCAAGCTGAGACAGTCCAGAGGAGAAGGTGCTTTGGGTAATTTATCCTCCCAGAAGGGGCGCCTATTTGCAAATCCCACAAAGGCATAGAACCTGACATCAGCCTTCCCCCACCCCCATCCTTCTAACAGAGACCTCACCTCCCAGGACAGCAAAGAGTAAGGAGACTAAGGCACTCACACCTCAAGCACAAATTTAAGGCAATGTCCCCAAAACTCAGCAATCAAGATCAATAATATTTTACCATAGTATTTTTAAAATCAAATGAATGCTGAAAATTGAAACAAAATATCAAAAGTTTAATAGAGACAAGATCCAACCCATCTCTTGCATGACCCTGTCTCACTCGCTTCACTGTAATCCTAGCCCTTGTTCCACTAAAACTTTATTTATAAAACCAGGCAGCCAACCCCAAGGCCGTGACTTGCCAATTTGATTTTTTGTTTAAGTACTGCAATAAAGTATTATTTATTTTGATTATCCAATCGCTCACCTCCTGCTAGCCCTGGCTTGTCCCACCAGCCCTCATCTCTCAGACTGCGGACCACTCTGTATTTCCTGGATTCCAGCCACAGACCAGGAACCAAAAGGTAGCAGAGGAAGGCTGCTACCAGAGGCAGTATCTCAGGCCCTCTCCCTTCTGCTCTGCAGTGTTCAACCCCTGCTTGTGCAGGGCATTCTGGGAGTTCCAGAGAGAAACAGGGCACAAATTGCCTTGGGCTGGGCAGACTCCCTGGCTGGTCTCCATCATGCCCTGGGGTTCTGGTCTCTAGGTGAACACTGAGGATGGGGAGGACAGAGAACACCCATCAGAACTCCAGCTCTCTAGCTCTTTGGGCTCCCCAATTTCCCAGGGAGGAGTGCCTCCTTGTCTGGCAGAACAATTACCCTCAAGCCCCTGATCTGTGGTTGCTGTTTTCTCATTCATTCATTCATTCAGCCATTTACTTCACAGTCAATCCTCAGTCTCTACTATATGCCAAGATTTGCCAGATTCTAGAGATACAGAGGAAAAGTCTAGTACTGATGGGTCAAACGGTAAGAGACAATAACATTTATAATAATTAAGGTCTAGTATATAAAATGCAAAAATCAAAGTGTGTTCAGGCTCAGTTGTGGCAGGGAAGAGAAAGTGCTTGCCTCTCTCCAGAAGCCTCAGGACAAGGGAGGTTTGATCCCCAAAGCCGACGAAGAACTTGAATGAGTAGCAGCCGTGGAAATAGAAGTAATAGGATGGATATAAACAGAGAGAGGCACACTAGAGGGCTTGCATGCGAGCTCAGTTGCTTCAGTTGTATCTGACTCTCTGCCACGCTATGGACTGTAGCCCGCGAGTCTCCTCTGTCCACGGGATTCTCCAGGCAAGAACACTGGAGTGGGTTGCCATGCCCTCCTCCAGAGGATCTTTCCAACCCAGGGATCGAACCTGTGTCTCCTGAGGCTCCCGCATCGTAGGAGTATTCTTTACTGCTAAACCACCGGGAAAGCCCTCTTGAGCCATTAGAGGGCATAGTATTAGGCAATTGACCAGAGCTTCTCCGTCACATAGGGTCAATCATAATACCCCTTTATGATGTTGTTAAGAGCATTAAATGAGATACATCAAACACTCAGCACAACACCAAGTTCACAGTAAGCAACTGTGCAAGCACAATGTTAACCCTATTACCCATTCAATCTTCAGTCTAACATTAGAAGCAATGCATGAGAATAAACATTCAGTTGCACAGATAAATTTTTGAACATGGAGAAGGTTAATTCAAGCAACAGTTAAGCATCTGCAACATCCCTAGAGACTCTATGGTTCACGTCTTAAAATTCAATGATCAGCCCGGAGTTTAAGCTAAGCCTTTTTGGAATTTAAAGCTAAACTGTTTCTCTCTTAAGCGCTAGATCTTGCCAATCAAAATTGCTTTGCTCATAAACTATTGTTATCTGCGTCTGAAAAATCCATTCAGCAATTCAATTGCTGTCTTTGTTCTAGGCTGGAGCCACCCTCCCCAGAGGCGATGATGCCACTGACTCTGGGTACAGGCTACCCTGTGTCGGGGAACCAAACTTGCCATCTCAAAGTGTCTCTCTGGCCTGTGGATTATTTTGAACGGAAACAATCCAGGCCCAAAAGACTCAAATAGAAATCTTGACCCTCTGCCTAACTGCCTGGAAGATTTAGATAGAGGACCCATTATAAGAATAGGATTAACACCAGAAAAATCTGGGCTGGGGTGGGGGGCACTTACAGACCAGAGACCAATCATGTCCTGTTGTCTCCGCAGGGCCCTGAGAACATTTGTTTACCAAACGTTTGCTTTTGCATCTCCTTGTGGATTCCCTTCTTCCTTTGTGAAGTCCCAAACCACTGCCCCCAACAGCCTCTTTTGTCTTTAGCTGAAGACGGTATTTAAGGTGAAGGTTTCAGCCATTTTGGTGAGTCACTCAGTTTTTCTGGGTCTCTTCCATGAATACATGTTATGAACACTTTGCTTGATTTTCTCCTGCTAATCTGTCTCACATCAATTTAATTCTTAGACCAGACAGAAACCTAGAAGGGTAGAGGAAAAAATCTTTCCCTGCCCTGGCAATAAGACACATTGGTCTAATATTTCAAAACCATTATTCAGCCCCTTAGGAAACTGGTAAGATTTAAGGATGAGGCTTGGTTGGATAAGGGATGAGAGAGGCTTAGACCCAAGGGGCTTAATTTATAGAAAGGTTTGTCTTTGGGGGGATTTTTTTTGTTCCTCCCAGGAGAGAAGAAGACATCCTGCTAAACGATTCCACTTGGTGAGAGGTGAAAGTGTTAGTCGCTCAACTGTGTCCTATTCTTTGCGACTCCATGGACTGTAACCTGCCAGGCCCCTCTGTCCATGGAGTTCTCCAGGCAAGAATACTGGTGTGGGTTGCCATTCCCTTCTCCAGGGGATCCTCCCAACCCAGGGATCAAACCTAAGTTTCCTGTGTCTCCTGCGTTGCAGACAGTTGGTGAGAGGTAGGAGAGCATATATTTACTGAGGCACCTACCCTGTGCCAGGCTCTGTGTTTGAAGGGGATCCCCCCCTCCCAAGGACTGGGATGGTTCTGCTTCTGTGACTTCCACCTGAGGCAGCTCATGGGGACCTTGGGGCGGCTGAGAGGGGATGGGGAATAGAATTGTCCTAGCTCTTGAAAGGTTAGAGTGAAGTTACTGTGTGGTTGGGAATTTCGAAAAGTGAGTCTCTATTTCCCCCAGGATTCCTAGCGTTCAAAACCTGCCCTGTGGACACTGCTTCTGCTATTTGTGTTTTCTATTCCTGTTTTCTATCTTTCAAATACAGTGATATTTGAAAATACCAGCCTGTCTTTGGCATGTTCAGAGACCCAAAGAAAGGATTTCATTTCAGCCTGAACTGAAGTTAAAATGGAAAAGTTGTCCCTCCTCTCTTGGGCATGGCAAGAAGGGGACGGACGGGTCCCCAAGGGAACATGAGGACCTAGGGAGGAAGCTCAGCTACTGGAGAGGCCATGGGAGGTGGAGAGAGGCTGGGCTCCAGGTTCCCCTGGTGTCCCGTCCCCTAGCTGAGCAGTTCAGCTATTGCTCCCTTCCTCCCCTGGGGGGATCCCTGAGCACCCCTTACTTGCACTTGAGCTAGCCTCTTCAGCTGAGCCAGTCTAAGAGGCTTTGTTTCTGTTACTTGCCAGTCACAGCCCCTGACTCAAAGAACATCTTAGCTCAAAGGCATGATTCTAAGAGTGAGGATTCTTCCGAGCTGAGAGAAAAAAGCAAAAAACAAAAAAAACCCTCAGAAGTTCCTGATCCTGCCTTCCGCACAGCAGGCCACTTAGTCCTTTGTTCATTCCCCAAATATCTATTAAGTGCTTACTGTGCGCCCCGGCACCAGGGATAAGAACAAATAAATAAAGACACAGCCCCGGCCCTGAGGAGCTCCTTTCCAACAGGGAGGCACATGGGTAAGAGGGCTGGGGGAGCGTCACAGGGGGAGGCAGCGAGAGCCCCAGTTCTGGAATTCCCTCCTCCGAGGCACCAGCTCAGCCCGTTAAAATTAACTCCACCAATTAAACGCGTCGTTAGAACACAATGCTGCCTGTCTTCCTCTTTATTTTTAATTGCAGGGCCTGGCCTAAAGTTGTCAAACCATTTATAATTAGAGCAGAGCCTGTGAGCAGGAGGTCTGGACTGGAGGAGAGAGGAACGGGTGGAGAAGACAGAGGCTCCCTGCCCAGCTCCCCACCTCCAGTCCTCTGGGCCTGGCCCCAGGGGCCCCTTGGCCTCCCTGACTGTGACAGGCTGCTGCCCTACTAATGGGATGGAGTGGCTGGTGAGGGGCACTCTCCACTCGCTGCCCCCTCCCCCTCAGTACACACCCTGATTATAGTCATTAGAGAGTCACTCTGAGCGATGGGGAGACCGATGGGTGGTCCACCAGCGGCCCAGAAGATGGGAGGTAGTGGTGGCGTAAGGTAGGACCAGCCTGGGCTGGAACAGCCACCTGGAGCAAGGGTGGTGCGTGAGGCTTCTCTCCTGCCCTCTTCCTGCAGGGAGACACCCATCTCACTGGGAAAACAGCCCCCACTGGCACAGCACAAACTGTGAGGCAGCCAGCTCAGTGCACAGGGCTCCAGATGAAGGCAGTGCCCCTCGATCAGCCTCTGGGCACCACCAGCTCAGCTTCACTGCACCCTGAACCCAGGATGAGAAGCAGGGTGATTCATGGCACTCTTGCCACAGGCCAGAGCCAGGGAAAGGGCTGGGAGGAAAAGGCCAAAGTAAACCTGTTTCCTAGGTGGTGCCAGTGGTAAAGAATCTGCCTACAATGCAGGAGACATGGGTTCAATCCCAGAGTCGGGAAGATCCCCTGGAGGAGGGCATGGCAACCTACTCCAGTATTCCTGCCTGGAGAATCCCATGGGCTGAGGAGCCTGGTGGGTGCAAAGAGCTGGACACAACTGAAGCAACTGAGCATGCGTGCACTCAGGAACATAGACCCCTTCCTCTCAGGCAAGCCACCCCAGTTACCTCCACGTGACTTTGGTGCCTTCCTTGCTCTGCGGGTCACCTGGTGATCGGTTAAGGTTAATGGGTGGGAGCTCCCCTTTCTGCTCCCAACTAGTTTCGGGAGTCTTTGGCAAAGGCTTACTAGATAGTAAAGAAAGTAAGAGTATCTTGGATGTTGATTATGTACCGACCACTGTGCTAAGTACTTCACAGGCATTTTCTTGACTCTTGTAAGCTGGGTACTGTTATTGCCCCCACTTCTCTGATATGGAAATACACTTCAGAGACACATGTAGCAAACAGAATGCAGGAGTGAGGACAGAACCATTCAGTCGCAGGAGGGCAGCCTCATGGGTACCCCCCACGAATCTTAAAATAGCATCATTTTCTCCTTGCCTCAAAGATTCAGTTCTGAGATTAAATAGCCTAATGTACACCATGCTTAAAACAGTGTCTGGCATGTCATAGGCGCTACATAAACACTAGCTATTTCTATTAGTACTCCTAATATGATGATAATGGTAATGCCTCTTTGTCCAAAAGGTTGGACAGTGCTGGGTTAAGTAACTTGCCCAAAGTAAGACAACTAAAATGTTTCTACTTTTAATATGCTATATAATTCACTTCTATATAATCCCACTGCTTACTTATTACGTGCAGTGTTTATTGGCTCCACAAAGGCAGAAATCTCTATTTTGTTCACTGCTTAGAACTGGGTCCAAAATACACAGTGCCCAATAAATGTTGTCAAATGAGTGAATGAATTCCAAGGTTTGTGTTCCTGATGACCATGCTGTAAGGCAGCCTTCTGATCCTAGACCTGCAGTCTCCTTTTAAACTCTGTCTAAACAGTTCCTGATCCAGAAGGTAAAAAACAGCAAAAATACAGAAAACAAAGAAGCTGAAAAAACACCCAGTTCCCCTAGCCCTGTTAATAATAATTCCTTTACTTAAATAGGAGATTTGTGCATTTCCAAAAAACTTCTACATGCATCACCTGGTTTTATTATCCATAGATGCCTTTACTATCTCCAGTCTACAGAAGGAGAAGCTGGGGTCCACAGAAAGGACCTGACCTGTCGGCCTGTCCCTTCCCACCCCTCCTCTGCAGGGCCCTCCCTATCCCTCCCCCCAGGTTCCCAGTCCCTGCCCCCGCATGCTGCTGAGCGGGTGAGCCTCCCGGCTTCCTTTCTGCTCTGCTAATTACCCTTTTAACTCGCGCTGGCGTATTTTTGCTGCGCGATCTGCGGGTTTATTTTTATCCACCTCTCCATAATGGTATCAGGCCTGTTACTCAGGGAAGCTCCCGGCTCTGAGCTGCTCCCCAATTTACAATTGCAATTATGATTTCCGACAGAAACACATGCAGCTGGCGTCAATTTTAAGCAATATTTTGATCATAATAATTAAAAAAGTAACTTATGGCATGCACACATTAGATAAATTAATGTTATTCCAAGGCTCTGCTGAAAGGCGTGCATGAGAGAAGGAAGTGAAAAAGAAAACGGTGCTCCTGATCTCTTAGGCACCAGGGAAGTCCGTCTCCAGCACCCGCTAGCTCACCTAATTCACGAATTAACTTTCACATGGAGTTAAGTAGCTGTGTATCCTTCAAGTTGAATGCTGTCTGTCCCCATCCTCTCCCACCCATCTACACACGTGAAAATGATGGTTATTAAGGTATTTGGATATAAACAAGCACATTTTCTTGTCACTGTTCCCCAGGCAGAATGACTAACATCTAAAAGGATGCTCATGTCTCCCTCCAACTTGATGTCAAGCTCAGATGAGAGCAGGACCTGAGGGCTGGGGGCTGGGATGGGAAAAGGCTAGAACTTCTGAGGACCCTCCTTCCCAGGGCACAATACACAGAGCACATACTAGGACCTTGCGCTCATTCATACCCAGGGAACCACACACACACACATGCTCACACACATCTACCTGGCCCAGACATGTGACTCATAACGCCCCCCACACACTCTCACACTTCCAGCCACATCCACATATTCACGTAATTTTCTCGCATTTACATACATCTGCTCTTACACATGGGAGAAGACAATGGCACCCCACTCCAGTACTCTTGCCTGGAAAATCCCATGGACAAAGGAGCCATCTATGGGGTCGTACACAGTCAGACACGACTGAAGCGACTTAGCAACAGCAGCAGCAGCAGCAGCAGCAGCAGCTGTTACACACGACTTATGAAGGTCACAAAACGCTTCCATCCACAAAAAAGTTCACATACATGCACACACATACACAGGCACACACACACACACAAACGTACCTGCTCCCAAGCCCACAACTCATTACCATAGACACCCTTACACCTCCACCCACAACACACCAGCAGACAAGAACACACACGTCCGAACACACACCTTGATTTTTGGGCATCATGTACACAGCTATCTGTTCACAGACACAGGATTCATAACCACAAACAAGGCCTGCACTCACACCATGAAACTTCAATATGCGTGAACACACATGTACACATTCCCTCACACACATCCCTCTCGCTGCTTGAGCAGGGCACCCACCCACCCCACCAACCTGAAGACCAGGCTTGTTGTTGTTGTTCAGTCGCTCAGTCATGTGTGACTCTTTGCAACCCCATGGACTGCAGCACGCCAGGCTTCCCTGTCCTTTACCATCTCCCAAAGGCCAGGCTACAAGGCAGCTTTTCAACTGTTGACTGGTCCCTAGGTTGACTGCTTCCCACAGAGAAAAAGAGAGAGATGATAAAACTTTTGCACACCAGTGCTAGGACCTGTAGACCTGTATCCTTTCTGAAACCCACCCAGGGTCCCCAGCTTAGGTCCTGTGAACTGAGGGTCCCAGGCCATTCTGTTTTTATCCTTATTAGGATGAATACATAAATGGCTGTTGATAAAGGAGAGGAAGAAGGAAGTCCCATTCATCATCTTTCAGGAACAGTTTAATTTTTAAAAAAATAATAATTGTCACTACTTTTGGTAAATGATTTTTTTTAAATCTATCCTTTTAATACTAAAAAGGTGTTTTGGGACTTCCCTAGTGGTCCAGTGGCTAAGACTCTGTGCTCCCCAGTGCAAGGGGCCGGAGGTTCCATCCCTGGCTGGCGAACTAGATCCCACATGCAACAACTAAGACCCAGTGCAGTCAAATAAAATAAATAAATATTTTTCAAAACGTTTTAATTTTTTTTAAGTACTGCTCCTGCCCCCTACTCCCTAAACCTGAAGGCACGGGATCTTCAACATGGCCCAGTTGAACGTCTCAGTGTCTGAATCAGATGCTTGAATTCAAGTCCTGATTCCAGCACTCACTGATGAAATGACCTCGAAAGTGTTAATCACTCAGTCATGTCCGACTCTTTGCTACCTACTCCATGGACCATAGCCCTGCAGGCTTCTCTGTCCATGGAATACTCTAGGGCAAGAACACTGGAGTGAGTAGCCATTTCTTTCTCCAGGGCATTTTCCCAACCCAGAGATCACACTCAAGTCTCCTCCATTGTAGGCAGATTCTTTACTGTCTGAGCCACCAGGGAAGCCTGAAATGACCTTGGAAAGGGCTTAATGTCAGTGTCCTCAATGGCACGTCCCCTGCTTCACAGAGCTGCCCCAGGATGAGAAGAGAAACTGAGCCCAGAGCCTGACACAGAGCGTGAGCCCCGGTACATCTTATTTGCAATTGTTTTGACGCTGACACCATCCTGGAGCCCGAGCTCTTCTCATCTGAGTTTTGTGTTTCATTCTCTTGTCACCTTGCCCGACTTCGCTTCCTCTGCCTCTCTTGCCCCTTCCCCAGGGATCCTCTGTCTCCTGGACCCTCTCCTCCTATCCCCCCACACAACTTCTTCAGAGACAACATTCACTTCCATCACCTACCAGGGTGGTTTGGGGAAAACTATGGAATTTGGAGTCAACAGATGAGAGTTTTGCTCAGGGGGCAAGTCATTTAATGTCTTGAAAGCCTCGGTTCCCCCATGGATAAAAGATCGTGAGGCCTGCCTTCCCCATCTCACAGGACTGAACGAGGCTGAGTCTGAGAAAGTTCTTTGAGACTGGCAAGCTCTACGAACACATCAGATGTCATAGTGGGCCTTGTCCCGTCATTTGAACCACAGCTCCTCTCCTCCCAGCCCTCACTAAGTCCTCGCCCCTCTCGGGCCTACCCCTCTGCTCCCTCACACTTCCGAAGCCCACCCTAGATCCCCCCCTGCTCCCCCCCTGTGCCCGNATGTCATAGTGGGCCTTGTCCCGTCATTTGAACCACAGCTCCTCCCCTCCCAGCCCTCACTAAGTCCTCGCCCCTCTCAGGCCTACCCCTCTGCTCCCTCACACTTCCGAAGCCCACCCTAGATCCCCCCCTGCTCCCCTCCTGTGCGCGCTGCTCCCCGAGACTCCCTCCTCTCACACCCTGCCTTCCTCCCCTGGGCTCCTCCCTCCCACCCTTCGCTCCAGCCACCACCATGGTTTTCTCTTCTAACCTTCACTTTCTTCCTTCCTTCCCCTCTTTCGACCTGCACTGCTGCCACTCGGGTTTCCGGAACGTCACTGGCTGGCTCTCTGCCTCCAGCTTCTCCTGTGGCCTCGCCCTGTTCACAGCCACTGGGACGTGGGTGAACCTCTCTTCAGGCACCAGAAGCAGCACCCAGTGGCTCCAGCCCCCCAGGTAATGTCCCTCTGCTTGGCTTTTAATCACCCCCACAATCCACCTCATGTTCCTCCTATGAGCCAAGTACAGGTGGGCATTTCACCCAATTAGAGCAGAGAACATACTAGACACATCTATGTCAGAACCCTCGCCTGCCAAGCCTTTGCTCTGGCCACCCTCTCCTCCCTTCCTCCTTCCCCCCTGCCCCAACTCCTCTCGACACTCAGTATTCAGTCAAAGGAACTCTCCCCCAAGAACATTCTCTGGCAGCTCCCGTCTTCAGAAATCCCTGGCCTGGGGTTTGCCTTTAAAACATTTTATAAAAGCTTGCTGCTGCTAAGTCACTTCAGTCGTGTCCGACTCTGTGCGACCCCATAGACAGCAGGCCACCAGGCTCCCCCGTCCCTGGTATTCTCCAGGCAAGAACACTGGACTGGGTTGCCATATCCTTCTCCAATCATGAAAGTGAAAAGTGAAAGTGAAGTCGCTCAGTCGTCCGACCCTCAGCGACCCCATGGACTGCAGCCTACCAGGCTCCTCCGTCCATGGGATTTTCCAGGCAAGAGTACTGGAGTGGGGTGCCTTACAGATACACAAAAACGTATACTAATGTAACAAAATGCATACACCCAATTTTTTTTAGTTTTTTTTTTAGTTTTACATGTTTTATCTTATCAATGTTATATATGCACATAGTTTGAAGAGCTATAGAATTCTACCAGGTTTGGTATTATTTTTTAATATTTATTTACTTATTTGGCTGTACTGGGTCTTAGTTGCAGCATGTGGGATCTTTAGTTGAAGCATGCTCTTAGTTGCGGCATGTAGAGATCCCTAGTTCCCTGACCAGGGATCAAACCCAGGTCCCCTGCAGTGGGACTGCAGAGGCTTAGCCACTGGAGCAACAGGGAAGCCCCCCAGGTTTGGTATTAAAAACAAAACACAACCATCTCCTGCTTTCTGTCCCACCAGGAGGAGGCAGTCACTCTCCTGAGCAGCTACTTTCAATGCTTTTAGCTAATTTTTTCAATATATATTTACCTGCATATCTTTTTAAAATGTGCTTATATTGCTAATTCTTTGTTTTTCCATTTTGGGCATCATCTGTTGACTTTCCACGATGCAGAATGAGGATCTGGCCCTCTTTTCCCTTCCGTCACATTACACACACACACACACACACACACACACACACACACACACGTGTGTGCTTCTTACCCACCCCCCATCCTGACAATTTATATGTATTGTAGTTTTTGTTAGATCAGTAGTTACATGGTTATGACTATAAAGATGCCATTCTGATGCCATTCCTACAATCCCTTGCAAGAAGTTTCTCTATGCCCAGGGCTCTGAAATTTCACCGTGTTGTGTCTTGGTGTGGGCTATTTTTCCATTAATGGACACCTGGGGGGCCTCTTCAGTATGGAAACTTGTATGGTCAGGCCCAGAACATCTCTAGAGTTCATTTACAACTTCCTCCCTCCTGCTTTCTCATTCTGGAAACCCTTTACACAGAGGGCCCCCTGGACAGCTCCCACATTTTCTTATCTTTCCTATTTTCTCTCTTTCTTTGTTCTACTTTCTGGGAGGTCTCCTAGATTTTTATCCTCTACTGCTGCTGTTGAATTTTTCATTTCTGCTATCATAATTTTAATTTCCAAGAACACTTTTTTCATTCTTTTTTATAGCATCCATTTCTTATTTCAAGCAATTATCTTCACTTATCTCTCTAAGGATATTAACGATAATCTTTCTGAAGTTTTCCTCTTCTTGCATAGTACTTATTTCTGCTAAATTACTTCTTTCTGTTTATTTTAGTCTCTGCCTTACATGTTAGTGACTTTCCTCATATAAGTGGCAATCCTTGGGGGTCAGCTGCTATGTAGGAGTAGGGGACCAAATGCTACTCTTGATTGGAAGATTTTTATAGGTGATGGGACTTGATGGTGAGATTCCTTTGGGTGATTGATTAACTGTTGAGCTAGGGAAACTCTGACGTTTGTTTCCTTAAGTCTTTCCTCTTGAGCTGGTCAGATTCCCCACAGGAAACCCTTCCAGTCTCCTGTCCTGACCTGGCTCTCAGCACTCTGGAAAGGGGGTCATGGATGTCTTAGCATCTTATATACATGAGTCCATTTCACTTCTCCTTTTTGAACATGGCATCCATCTTGGCATCCCCAGTCAAGATCCTCTGTTTACCATGCTTGCATGCTCGGTAGCTAAGTTGTGTCTGACTGTTTTGTGACCTCATGGACTGTAGCCCACCAGGCTCCTCTGTCCATGGGATTTCTCAAGCAAGAATACTGGAGTGAGTGCCATTTCCTTCTCCAGGGGATCTTCCTGACTCAGGAATAGAACTCACATCTCCAGCTTGGCAGGCTGTTTCTTTACCCTCTGGCCACCAGGGAAGCTCTCTATTTACCATATCTGGGAACAAACTTCAGTTTTCCGCTGGTATGGGAAAGAGGACAGGTATTTACCTGCACAGATTTGAGGAGGGTCTCAGGGATCCAAATTCTCAATTTTCAATACCTCCTATCACCAGTGCCTGAGACTCTAGATGGATTTGGGGTGAAAATGGATTTTTAGCTTTCCTTCCTTTCGGTTTAGGCTTTAGCTTTTCTGGGTAGGTAAAGTCCACTCATTCATTACTTTCCAGTCTACAAACTTCAGCTACAATTGCTTCCTCTCCATTCTCTCCACCTTTGTGGGTTTCTGGCTTTTCAAAAATTCTTTTACAGCCTCTTTAGCAGGTTTTTCAAGAAGAGAAAAATTAACTGTGTGTGTTCAGTTCACCATCTTTACCTGGAAGTCTCCATCTGCATTTCACCTTTGAACTAATGGGAGTTTTAATAAAATCCCTTTTCTGTCATTTTTATGGGGTTGGAGGAGAATATAAACCAATAGATGGTTTCAACTGGCCATCTTTAACTGGAACTGGTTTGTTCTTTATTGACCTTCTTTCTAAACATAAATGGCTGTTTCCCCACTAACTGTGACCCTCTTAAGAGATTCCTCTCCCCCTACCATTCAAAAAAAAAAAAAAGCACACTTGACATGCTGTCTGCATGCCAAGTTGCTTCAGTCATGTCTGACTCTTTGCAACTGTATGGTCTGTAGCCCTCCAGGTTCCTCTGTCCATAGCATTCTCTAGGCAAGACTACTGGAGTGGGTTTCCATGCTCTCCTTCAGGGGATCTTCCTGACCTAGGGATGAAACCTGAATCTCTTATGTCTCCTACATTGGCAGGCAGATTCTTTACCACTAGCGCCATCTGGGAAGCCCAACTGGATACAGTAGGTGAGCCTAAAGATTTATAACTGGACTTGTGCCTTTGTGCTGTTTAATCTAACTTCTCTAGCCTTGACAAATGGGTATTCAACAAGTAAATATTTACCAACTATTTACCATGCCAGGTAATATCCAAGCCCCAGGTATCCAGCAGAGTTTATACTTGACTGGGTCTGCTTACATGAACTTGCACTCATCTCTGTTAAAATGTCTCCAGTACAGTGAGCTCACTACCTCCCAAGGCACCCCACCTGCTGCCAGAAAACTCCACCTAAAACCTGCTTCCCTCTTACTCTGGTTCAGTGGTCCAAACTCCTCCTGGCAGAGCCCCTTCTGTAGGACAGATCTTCAGTTAACTAAAGTCACCAACTCTTAGCACCCTCCCCAAGTCTCTCCCCATCACAGCCATGGTCTAGCTTCCCAAGAGTAGGATCAAACAAAAATATATGTAGTTGGTCTTTGTCCTAACCTCTTGGCACAGAGCTTCAAAATTCCCGAATTTCCCGAATGATATCTTTTGTCATAAGGTGCCTCTTTCAACCACATCTGAGTTTATGCTAATGAGGTGACTCAAGGCAGGTCCCTGGGTAGTTTCAGGATGAGGGCTGGGCTGTTTGTCTGGAAAACCAACCAGGTGAATAGAGGGTTGGCACTTTCAGCCCCCACCCTTGGCCTCCAGGGAGGAGAAGGGAGCTGGAGATTGAGCTCAGGCATGCGGCGGATGATTTAATCAAACACACCTACATAATGAAACCGCCATAAAACTCTGAACAATAAGCCCTCCTGGACTGGTGAACAATCATTGTAGATATACTGGGAAAGAGATTCACCCTGGCTTCACAGAATGGAAGCCCTTGTGCTTCAGTCCGTGCCATTACACCTTGCTCAATAGTCCTGTTATTCGGGCTAATCATTTGTACTGTTTCTGATAAAACAATAATCCTAAGTATAGTGGGGACTTCTGCACTGGTCCAGTGGTTAAGACTGTGTGCTTCCACTGTGCGGGGGGCACAGATTCCAACCCTGCTCAGGGAACTGGGATCCCACGTGCTGTTTGGAGCCACAAAGTAAATAAATAAGTAAATCAAAATTGCCTTTAAAAAATAAATAAGTATAGTGCTTTCCATGAGCTCTGTGAGTCATTCCAGGAAATTGTTGGCTCTAAGGTGGGAGCAGGCACCTGAAGTGGAGCTGGCACTGGAAGGGGAAGCAATCTTGTGGTACTGAGCCCCTTAACCAGTGGGGTCTGTGCTAACTCTGTGTAGCTAGTATCTGAATTGAATTGAAGTATAGGCCATCAGGCTTCCAGGTGGCTCAATGGGTAAAGAATCCGCCTACAATGCGGGAGACACAGGACACGGGGGTTCAATCCTCAGGGTCAGGAAGATTCTCTAGAGGAGGGCATGGCAACCTACTCCAGTATTCTTGCCTGGAGAATCCCATGGACAGAGGAGCCTGTGGGTTACAGTCCATGAGGTTACAAAGAGTCAGAAACGACTGAAGCAACTTGGCACACACCCACACATAGGGCACCAAGCTAGTATTGGAGAACTGGAATTGGAGGATGGCAGATGACCTAGCAGTGATGCCTGGCATCCCCATGTCCCTCCCTCTCAGCCTCACATGCTCCCTGCCCAGCTAAAGATGACTCCATTTCCCCAAGGAGGACCACTCTTTGATGGGAGGCCATGGTGGGGTCAACAGCTTCCTTCCTTCTATACCTGTGAGTATGGTGGTCCAGGTTGCCTACTATTTCCCATGTTTGAGGGATCCCCTGATTATTTCAATTGGACTGTAAGCCCCTTCAGAGTTTTCTTTAGTCCTATACAGTTTCCAGCTCAGGATGGGCAACCGGGGAATGCTCAATGGTGTCAGTTGAAAAGGATAGGTTTGGTTTGTATTCGGGAAAACTTCCCCTCTTCCAATCTTCCCCTCTTCTGCAGACTCCCATGAACGTTTTCATGAGTGCTCAAAGGGTCCTCACCTGGCTTAGATCCTAGAGCCCCTTCTCCAAGTCTAAGTCTCCTGAAGATGAGGAAAGACCCTTGTGGGTAAGCATCACGCCCCCATCTGTGGTTTGTGGTGGTTGTTTTGCCTTTTACCATGGACCACGCACCTATCTGGGGCGAGGGGTGGGGGGTGGGCGGCAGGTAGTGGCTTGTTGAGCCACTTTGAGGTAAAGTGACCGGGCCAGGCTCTCCTGTGCCTCCTGCACAGGGAAAACAATAATAACTCACATCAGCACACCACTGTGCAGACTAGCAAATCTCGCATACCAAATCTCACTTAATCTTCACATTGGGAGTTTTTCTCATATTATCATTTACAGATGGGACAATGGAGGCTAAATGAAGTTTGCTGGTCTTTTAAAATATTTATTTGACTTCTTCGGGTCTTAGTTGTGGCACCCAAGATCTTTGTTGCATCACGTGGGATCTTCTGTTGTGGAGCACAGACTCTCTAGTTGCAGCTCACAGGCTCCACAGCGCTTGCGCTCAGTAGTTGGGGTCACAAGCTTAATTGTTCCTCGGCATATGGGATCTTGGTTTCCTGACCGGGGGTCAAACCTGCCTCCCCGGTATTAGAAGGCGAATTCTTAACCATTGGACCACTACAGAAGTCCCAAAATGAAGTTTTGGTTGCAGTTACCAAAGTATTCTTGCCTAGAAAATCCCATGGATGGAGAAGCCTGGCAGGCTACAGTCCATGGGGTTGCAAAGAGGCGGACATGACTGAGTCGCTAACACATGCACCAAATGCAGAACATTCAGGTTTGCTGGCTGCATACCTCTTGAGCTTCTGTCCCGTCATGCTGCGATTCATCTGAGGACAGAGGGGGCTGCAGTGAGTGGCCAGCAAGGAGGGGCAGCATCCTTCAGTCCCTCAAGTCACCCTTCTGTCCCTTGAGCTGCAGTTCCTCCCTCACCCACTCCAACCAGCAACCCCATTAATGTGCCTCTGCCNTGTGCTGCGATTCATCTGAGGACAGAGGGGGCTGCAGTGAGTGGCCAGCAAGGAGGGGCAGCATCCTTCAGTCCCTCAAGTCACCCTTCTGTCCCTTGAGCTGCAGTTCCTCCCTCACCCACTCCAACCAGCAACCCCATTAATGTGCCTCTGCCATGCACAGTCCATCTGAGAGGCTCAAAAGCATGTGCACCCATTAACCGGCAGCCCCCACAGGGATGGACTTGGGAATTGGCAGGAGGGAGCTGCTGGCAATGGGCTGGGGCCACACCCTCGCTCCTTCCCTCCAGCCCTTCCTAGTCTCTGCTTCTGTTGTTTGTTCTCCTAAATCACCCCTACCAAGAGAGGCCGTTTTCAGGCTCTTTCAGAAGAGGACTAAGGAGGGAACCCTCAGGAATCTCTGAGCTTAGCCTGAGTTCAGCCCTTGGGTCCAGCTCACCAACCTGGAGCAAAGGGTAGGAGAGGAAAAGGCCACTTGGCTTCCTTGCCCTACTATGAGCTTGTCCCATTACCAGAACCTTGGCAGTGTCACTTCATCTGATGGCAAAGCAAATGCTTCCTGACTGCTACTTACAGAGGCTCTGAAACCACCAAGGGCCATCAATGTTGGTCTTATTTGATGGGGGAACAAAGCCCAGTGTTAGGTATTTTTTAGGTCTTAGACTACTTAGAGAGAAAACCTTCAGAAAAGATGGCTTAGGAATTTACACATGATGTCACCCAATAACTTATCTTCTAATGCAGGTGTAAATAACACATAGAGATACAGTGAGGGAGCAGAAAACATGAGGATGTTAAGCCCGTGGAGAGGGTGGCGAAAGCATGTGGCACAGAAAGCTAGGAATATTAAGAAAAAGTTCTCTTGGCATTGCTTGTTGAAGGTTTCCTCAGCATCTGGTCCCAGCTTCTTTGTTGTGATGTGTCAGGATGGGTTTTGCCACCCTAACTTCCCTGTGATCATGGTATCTTCCCCACCTACATCAAGTTTTAAGCCAAAGGGACATTTTTAAGTGGCTCTTCCCTCTCCAGTTTCCTCCAGGCTCCTCCACCTCTCAGCTTTCTCATCCCAGGGCACCAGGATGGGGGCTGAGATCCAGCACCACTGCCCTGGAAGAAGCTGGGAAGAGGGCTTGGGAAGGAGCAGTCAGCATCAGCTGGGCTGGGNAAGGGACATTTTTAAGTGGCTCTTCCCTCTCCAGTTTCCTCCAGGCTCCTCCACCTCTCAGCTTTCTCATCCCAGGGCACCAGGATGGGGGCTGAGATCCAGCACCACTGCCCTGGAAGAAGCTGGGAAGAGGGCTTGAGAAGGAGCAGTCAGCATCAGCTGGGCTGGGGGCTACAGAGTAGGTATTTTCTGACTTGAGAAGAAATCAGAATGTGACCAGACAGAAAAGGCACCCATCTCTTGACTTGTACAGGTAAATTATCCACACCGTGGCTTATCAGAAGCAAATTACCTGTACTCATGTTGAGAACATCCTCTGTTCTGTTTGTCCCCAGGCTTTCAAGAACTCAGAGGGAGACACGCAACCTCAGAAAGACAGCTTGTGGATCAGTGTTGTAGCCACGAGTTCTGGGAAACAGACTCACTCAGAAGGACAATGCAGATAGTGGAGTGCAGTTTATTACACTGGTGGGCCCAAGGCAGAGTTTCCTCTTAGCCAAAGACCCCGCCCAGCATTTGTGAAAATCTTTTATACCCCATATGTATGTGTCTGAACCCACCACTCCAAATTCCTTGAGACTTACATAAACCAAGGAAAATACAATCCCAATAACCCCATGATTCACGTGCTATGTGCTCATGTGCTCAAACAGTCAAACAGTTAGCCAATAATCAATAAACCCAAGGTTAGACTCCAATAGATACAGAAAAACTTATGGCCTGTCTGGAGGAAGGGGTGATTGGTGTATGTGTTCTCTTAGGCAATGAGTAACCTAGATACGATCTTCAAGGTTCCCCTGTCTGGAGGGGGTCTTATCCTTCTGCTGTTGTTTTCATAGGCACTAAACACAGAGTTCAGAGCCCCTTGGAAAGGTGACCAAGCCTGATCAGCATGCACAGGCCTCAGACAGAGTCCAGGCCCTGTGCATTCCTTCTTCATTCCCCCCTCCTGATGCTCNATGAGTAACCTAGATACGATCTTCAAGGTTCCCCTGTCTGGAGGGGGTCTTATCCTTCTGCTGTTGTTTTCATAGGCACTAAACACAGAGTTCAGAGCCCCTTGGAAAGGTGACCAAGCCTGATCAGCATGCACAGGCCTCAGACAGAGTCCAGGCCCTGTGCATTCCTTCTTCATTCCCCCCCTCCTGATGCTCTTAACTCACATTGTGAGCACATTCATAGGGATATATTGCACCCTGGCTCTCTGACTGCCAGTTTGGGAGAATGACATCAACCTGCGGGTTACAGAATTCATAATACATTGTAAAATTCAGGGTCCACAAAGCAGAACTATCAAGGCAACTATAACAGTGGTAAATATAGTTTTCCACCAATCGCCCTTCACCCAAGATAGGACTGAAGTCCAGAAAGGAATGTTTTCACTTGACATTGCTTTTACCTGGTTTTTCATGTCATCTANCTGTGCCCTGACAGCTCTTGGTCGCTGCCAGAGAAGGTGATTGCCATGTTTGCAGCTCCTCTCCTTGTTTGGAAAGATGTGGAGGCAGGTGAGGCTGGAGAGAAGGCAGGACTGACAGGTTGTGATCAGTCTCTGCTCCAGAGCAGAGTCTCACGAAGGCTGGCTGGCTGTGGGGCCAGGACACTGCCTCCGCGCCCTGCATCTTAACGCTGCCCTCCAGGACACCGTGCAGACCTCTTCCCGACCCTGCGGGCCCCTCACAGCCCCCAAACCCCTGCCTTGGTCCGGTGGTCCTCCCTCTGCCTCCGATAGACTCCTCAGCAAACCCGCACCCCCAGGCAGTAGCCCTCCCCCGCAGGCCGTCCTTTCTGAAGTCTGACTCAAATCTCCGACTCCGGCACAAGGCCTTGTCTTCCGTAAGAAGGAACATTATGCAGTCGTGCTGTTTCCCTTCCCCACACTCTCGGAGGGACCCATCTAGACATCAGTCACGATGGGATTTTTCTCTGCGCCAGACAAGGCAATTTGTGAGGAGCAAGGCTTTCTCTCCCCGGCAGGATGCTAAGTGGGAGCCGAGGGGGTGGGGGTGTTCTAGATAGATACCCAAATTAAACATCCAATCTGCCATGTCCTGTGTCATTCAAAGCGATTCGTCTTCTCCCGGGCTCCCCGCTGGGACGGCTCCCAGAAGCCCGCGGACGGGGAGACGCGGTCGTTAGCGGCGCTGTTTATCTGCCTCCACCTCCAAGGAGAACAAATGGACGCCCCGCGGTCCCCCCGCCCCACTGTCATTCAAAGAGCCTGGCTCCGCAGCCAGCCAAAGTGCCTCCCAGGCTGCTGGCGGGAGAAGGACGCGACGGTCAGCGCGAGAGGAGACAATAGCAAGCGGGAGGGGCTTGGGGGTTTCAAGAGACCCCGGCGGTCCGAACTCGATTCAGAAAGACCCCTCCCAACTCCCATTGTTTGCCTTAGTGACTGACTCAACAGGAAAATGGGGCCCGCAGCTGAGAGGAGCCGTGGGTCTTGAGTGTGCACATTCCAGAACCTGGAAAGGATTCGGTGTTTCTCCTGGGCTTGTTAGGATGCTTCCTCCAAACACCGTCGCCCTCCCCATCACCGCCCTGCCGCCCGCCACCAAATTGTGCCCCACACCTGCCATGTCTGCATTCAGGGGAAAGAAGGGGGGCTTGGGGGTGCATGCCCAAACCCTAGCAAATGGCTTTTTATTGAATCGGGTATTTGCAATGTTGAAAGAAAAGTGAAAGTGTTAGTCGCTCAGTTATGTGGGACTTTTTATGACCTGCTAGCCTGTCCATGGAATTCTCCAGGCAAGAACACTGGAGTAAGTTGCCATTCTCTTCTCCAGGGGAACTTCCCGACCCAGGGATTGAACCCAGGTCTCCTGCTTCGCATACTGATTCTTTGCTGAGTCACCAGGGAAGTTTGCTTCTTCCCAGTCTCAGGTCCTANGTGGGACTTTTTATGACCTGCTAGCCTGTCCATGGAATTCTCCAGGCAAGAACACTGGAGTAAGTTGCCATTCTCTTCTCCAGGGGAACTTCCCGACCCAGGGATTGAACCCAGGTCTCCTGCTTCGCATACTGATTCTTTGCTGAGTCACCAGGGAAGTTTGCTTCTTCCCAGTCTCAGGTCCTAGGGCTCACTGGAGAATATCCCCATCGGACCAGCAGGAGGCACTCTGCCCGGGCATGGCGGAAAACCAAAGCTGAACTCAGAAAATCAGAAGGTGAGGAGGTAAAGAAGGAGACTCCAGGAGTCCTGACTGTCATCTCCCAAGGGTTTACTGGGATTGGTTGACAGCTACTTCAACCTTAATCATCCACAGCTCACCTCCCAAGTCCCACTTTTTCCCAAGTGTAAGGATTAGCCAACCAGGCTCTCCAGAGTTCGTCTTGGCCATTTCCCTGCACCCTGACCCACCCTCTCCAAGACAAGCCATCACCAGCTGGAACAACAGAGAAGAAATGGAGAAGCAAGAGAGAAGTGGGAAGCAGTGTGGCCCTGAGTTTCCTTTGAAATCTTGCTTTGTGCCAAAGGGAAAGAAGGAACTGATATAGCACTGGATTCTGGGTTCCCTTACCCAAATGGTAGCAAAATCTTCACATCTCTCGACTCTTTGTTTTTGCTCCTGGTTTCTGTTCTCAGCTTTGACACTGATCTCTGTGAATCTGGACCATTACGTGTCCTCTCCCTTCCTCAATTTCCTGTTTCTAAACTGAAAGTTTAGATGCTGATGCCTCAAGGTCCTTCCAGATTCCTGTCTTCTGATCTCCCTCTGGATCCTTGCTTTCTGGTGTGGGAAAGCAAGGATTATGGGGGAACAGAATCCTGGAAACCAATGACACCAGGGCATCCCTGGGTCCTTACCCCCTGCCACTTTGCCCTTAAAAGTTCACTAAGTAGTCATACTGAGCCACCCGACTTTGATTCTGAAAAATTGGTCCTAGAAGTTCAGAGCATTCACAATATTGTCCTAGGTGATAGGGCAAGGAGTTGGGTATCATCTTGGCCCAGGGCATATGTTGATTCCACGAGAGGTGGTGACTTGCTTAAGGCTGGAGGGGGCACAGCAGGCCCAGAGAGCAAGCGCTCAGTGTGTGGGCCAGAGCTTTCCCCAGCAATGTTACAGAGCTTCCTGTGGGACTGAATGCCTGTATCCCAAGCCTGAGCCTTCCCTGCTGCTCCTTCAGTGGGTCCAACTGTTCCTCCCAGTGGGTCCAACTGTTCCTCCCAGTGGCAGCAGTGACCAGTCACTGAGCAGGCCCAGCTGAGTCAATGTTTGCCAGCTGGTAGCGAGGGGAATGACAAATAGGTCCACATGGATGGAGAGGTCCGACACAAAGCTTTGCTAATTCTTCATAAGCTCTGCCTGCCGCCTTTTATATATCAACCTGAAATGTAATTATCTTTATGGCTGGTGGAGTAAATCACCACTGTGTGTCAAAGAGATTTGCTCCTGTGTTTTATTACGTAATATATTAGCTCTACAGTTTTAAGATGTCATTACTTGGTTAATCACACGAAACGTTTTCATGAGCAAATAGTGGTGCTGGCAGGAGCTTAAGACGGAGGAAACCTATGGTTAAGTCCTTCTGGGAAACAGGAGCGAGGCCTCGGGAGTCATCTTGTTCAACCCTCTGCCCCTGGGCTTAGAGAGGTCTAAGCAGGCAGGGGTTCTGCACAATATGAGGAACTTCAAAAGGTAGGAGACAGGGAGCAGCAAATGCTGGTAGGAGCTATGACCCAACAATTTCACTTCTAGCTATGTACCTAACAAAAGCAAGTGCTTTTGGCATAAGTCTGTCAAAAGACATGAATAAAAGCATTCAAAGTGACTTGCTCCCTAATAGCCAAAAACTGGAAACAACTTAAATATTGTAGGAGAGGGAATATTTTTCCTCCACTCTTTTAGTTATGTACTTGGGCCCTGCAAATTAAACTAACAAACTACAGATTAACAGAAGAAAAGGCATAAAATTACATTGGTGCTACCAATTATAGGTGCATGGACCATCATAGAAAAGAAATGAAAACCCAAAGACATAGTTAAATCTAGGGGCTTGTGTACTATGTTAAGAAACAGTAATAAATTGAGATATGTGACTAGTAAAAAGAAAAGGGGGATTTGAACTTGTAGGGTGGTAAGTTGTGGGAAGGTGACCAAGAAATGCATTAGTTTTATATTTGCACCTGAAAGTGATATGTATTCATACTCTCTTCTCTCACTATGATTTTGATAAACAAAATGTAAAGTGGTGTAATAGAAATAGCATAGATTCCACAATGAAACCCACCTGGCTTTGAATCCTAACTCTATGAAGTTTTCAATCTGTCATCTTGGACAGATCACTTAAACTCACTAAACCTCAATTTCTACATCTACAAAGTGGAAATAGTGCTATTGTGGAAAATAATGAAAAAACATGAGCAACCTGCTTCAAACTAAACAGGTTCTTTCTTACATCATTCATGTGACCATTGACTGAAACTCCTGCACTGTCCCAGGCACTGGGCCACAAGCTGGCACACAGCAGTGCCATGATCTATGGTGAACTAGCTGTCCTTTTGCCTGCTTAGCATCCAGTAGTCCAACATTCTGATTTCCCTTCTGGGAACCACCCCTCACTCACTTGCTATTGAAGTGGTTCAGCTATGGCTAACTCCCACTCCATCCCCCAGCTCAGGTTACTCCATCGTTCTGCCCACAGAGAACACTTCTGGAATGGACTTATAGTCCAGCTCGCCTCCATGAGAATCAGTTCTGAGACTTTCCTGAAACTATTGAGGGAAGAGGTGCTTCTTTTCTACTGAGGATGATTAGCTGGTCAAATGGAGCCCTAGACCTGTTGAAGGATGTCTTTGCCACTTCACTGGGAGAGAGTATGTAAGAATAAAGATGACAGAGAGCTGAGAGAGGAAAAAAGAAAGATTCCAAATAGCCTCATTTAAACACCCAAATCCAGCCATACCAGGACTGAGTTGAGTTTCTGACACTCTGAAATAAAATGATCCCCACTAACANATGTTGAGATGGTGCCATCACCAGAATCTAAGCTGCTTGGATCGGTGGGGACAGCTGTCCTAGAGAGCTATGAGGATTTTTGTGAACAAGAAACAAATGCGTACACACTAAGTCACTTCGATAAGGGTCTTTTGTTACCGAGCCATAAATCTTGCCTTTCCTGACGAACACAAAGTGCTAACACATTAACAATGGTTAATGGTGACGGCAGCAGCCAGTGCCCCAGGCTCTGCTTCTTTAACTTTGGAGCAACAATCAGAGTAATAGCACCTGATGGCATTTCAAATTGAGAGAAAAATAATGGATTTTCAACTAACCATGCCAGGGGAGAATTTTTAAAATAATAATCCAGAAGCCGGGAAGATTTCTGATACANCCTGACGAACACAAAGTGCTAACACATTAACAATGGTTAATGGTGACGGCAGCAGCCAGTGCCCCAGGCTCTGCTTCTTTAACTTTGGAGCAACAATCAGAGTAATAGCACCTGATGGCATTTCAAATTGAGAGAAAAATAATGGATTTTCAACTAACCATGCCAGGGGAGAATTTTTAAAATAATAATCCAGAAGCCGGGAAGATTTCTGATACACACTTAGAAGTCACAAAATAAAGAATCGATCATTTTAGCCTCATCAAAATAAAAAATACGCTTTGTGGAAAAAAATCACCTGTATCTGTCGAGATAGGCTAGTTATGCTGCAGCAAGAAAAAAAGTCAAAATCTTAGCGGCACAAAACAGCAAAGGTCCATTTCTTGCCTACACTGCACGTGCTCTTGCAGATTGGCTGGGGTCTCTACTCCGTGTTGTCACTCTTGTCACCTTTACTTTGGGCTCCCCAGCTGAAGGCCTAGCCATCGTCTGCTGATGCCGATTGCCATGACAGGAGGAAAGACAAAACACAAAGCACCGGCAATTCGAGCTTCAGCCCAGAAGTGACAAACACGCTTCTGTTCACATGTAATTGGCCAAAGCACGTCACATACAACTGCCCCTGGTCAAGAAGGTAGGAGATATAATACCATCTCAGGGAGAGAAACTGGATATTCATGTTCAGAAATACACAAAAGCAACAAGCTTAACCACTAGAAACAGCTTTAGGCTTTCCAATTAGAGACAAAGAGCTAATTTCTCTGATAAGTAAAAAGCACCCACAAATCATCAAGAAAATGACAATATCCAGTAGAAAAACAGGCAAAAGATGCAGAAACTTTACATAAAGAAGGAATTAAAGATGCTTTAACTCACACAGTAAGAAAACTGCAAATGAAAATGACATTGAGATACCATTTTTCAGCCATCAAATTGGTGAGAGTCAGCAAACAAGCTCAGACACTGCTGATAGGCTATAAATTGGGAATGGAGAGCAATTTGGCATGTGCTCTTCCACTCTTAGAAATGGAGAGACGTCCTTGTTGGTCCAGTGACTAAGATTCCATGCTTCCAATATAGGGAGCCCAGGTTCGATCCCTGGTCAGGGAACTAGATCCCACATGTTCCAACTAAGTGTTCGCATGCCACAATTAAAGATCTCACCTGGTACAGTTGAATAAAGAGATATTTTTTAAAAGAAGAAGAAAAACGAGAAATGCCTCCTGCAGACGTGCTCATACATAAAGGAAATGATATTTGTTCAAACTTCTTCACTGCATTGTCTATAATAGCAAATGATTAGGGAAGAACTTACTGCCTTTTGATACAGAACTGATTAAATAATTTAAATTGCATAAATAATTTCCCACTATCCAAGGGAATACTATACATATATAAAAAGAATGAAAAGGGGTTTTTTTTCTGGCAACAATATGGAACAGTCTCTCAGATTTAATGTTAAATGAATAAAGGAAGCTGCTGAACAGTGTGTATTGTATGCCACTGTTTGTGTAAAAAAGAGAAAAATACATATTCATAGTTGTTTATGTATGCTAGAAGTATCCTTCCCAAATACACTTAAAGTGGGAAATATTCATTGCCTCTGAGGAAAAAACTGAAATTCTCCTTCTGTACCTTTTAAGTTGTGAAATAATATGGGACTATATCTTTAATATAATAATAAGATTAAAAATTAAAAGAGAGAGCTGACCTAGCTGTTTTAATCCTAGGTATATAGCCTCAAAATATAAACAGACATCCACACAAAAACTTGTACACAAATATTCATAATAGCCAAAAGATAGAAACTACCCAAATGTCTATCAGTTGATTAATGGATAAATAAAATATAGTAGTATATCCATACAATGGATTAATAGCCAGAAAAAAAAGTGAATTACTGATACATGCTACAATACAGATGAAACTTGAAAACATTATGCTGAGTGAAAGAAGCCAGACACAAAAAAGTCATATTGTATGATTGCACTTAAATGCAGATATTTAGAATTAGGCAAATCTATAGAAACAGAAAGTAGATTCTTGGTTGCCTGGGTCGGGGTCAGGTTTGAGGAAGAAATAGGTAGTTGACTGCTAATGGGCACCAGCTTTCTTTTTAGAATAATGAAAATATTCTAAAATTGATCGTGGTAATGTTGCACAACTCTGTGAATAAACCGAAAGACAGTGAATTGCACACCTTACATGGGTGAGCTGTGTGTTGTATGAGTTACAGTTCACAAAAGTCAGTGTTTCGTTTTTTGAAGAAGAAAGGAGAGGTAAAAAATGGCCCAGAGGACAATGCCTGAGGACACATCTCACTCTACTCCCGCCCACCCCTACCTGCTCCAGGATTCACATGCCCACTGAAATATTCCACTCATACGTCTCACAAGAAACCCAACAGGGCAGCTGTCAGTCCAGGGTCCCCCAAATGCACGAGCTTTCAGGCAGGTGGCTTCTTTGGGAAGCGATCCTGGGAACGATGTAGGGCTGGGACCCAGAAAGAGTGGAACAGGGACAAGAAAGGCTGGCCCAAGCCATCTTAATTGAGCTGGTTACCGCTGGGGACAATTGAGGCTCAGTCCTGCTGGAGACCTGCAAACCAAGCAAAACACACTAGCACAGGGGAAGTGGAGCGGAATGGTTTCAATAGCAGAGAAACACTGGAAGAGGGCAATATAGGCCAGGTGCCGACTGACCACACCTGCCGTGACGACCAAGAATACAGTAGTAACAGAACAGTGAGCTGAGAGCTGAAGATGAGAGTGGGAAGCCTGCCAGCCCCTCTGGAGCCTCCTTATTCCTGTCTCAAAGAGCTATCCCCTGCTACCTGATTCTCCAGCCTCGACTCAGAATACCACCACACCGTTTCCACGAGCCAAACCCATCCTCAGATAACAGATACCTGCCGCCTTTGTGGATTCTCAGAAGCGTGTGCTCTAGGCCATTGAATACACCAGATGTGTTTGTTTGTTGGTTCTTTTTAAATAGGAGGCATTCTGAGCTGAGTCTGGCGCATGGGGAATCATCAGGCTGTGAGCTGCTGTTTAGGTCAACGGTGAGGAGTGATTGGAAAGCAAGACATCTGGCTGATGTAAACTGAGTGACGGCAGCACCCGGGGGGGTTTTAAGAGATACCCTGAGTCCTGACGGTGCTGCTGCCTCAGAAGTAGGGGTTGTTCTCAGCACAACACTCATTCAAATGAGGAGGATGTTGTGGGCAGGGTGGCCCCAGCCCAGGGTATTACTGTTGTTTAGTCGCTAAGCTGTATTCGACTCTTTTGCAACCCCTTGGACTGTAGCCCACAAGGCTCCTTTATCCATGGGATTTCCCAGGCAAGAATACTGGAGTGGGTTGCTGTTTCCTTTTCTAGGGGGTCTTCCCAACCTAGGGATCAAACCCCCATCTCCTGCATTGGCAAGCAGATTCTTTACCACTGGGCCACTGGGGAAGCTCCCCTGCTCAGAGTTAGAGGAAAGTAAAATGCCCAGGTCTCTCCCCAGAGAGCTGATATTCAAGCTTCCCTGAAGCCAGCTCCTTCTTGGTACATGCCGTGTTGCGTGGTACTTTCTAGTGTCTCAAAGGAAGCCTGAAAGCTGGCTCCATCTACCTTGCTGGGGTGGCCAGAATGGGGGTGAGAGCTGGAGAAGGGGCCAGGTCTGTTCTTTGCGCTGCAGCCACAGGTGCCCACAGCAGTGTGCCCTGCAGCTGATAATATCGGGGTGGCTGCTTCCCACCAACTCCACACTTGTGGAAGGAAAGAGCACCGTGAACCAAGAAGCAAGATCTTTATTAACCAAGACCAAAGACCCAAGCAGAAGGGTCCTAATCAGGCCACCACCCCAGGGAGGGGCCCCTTCAGGAAAAAGCAGTTACTCAGAGTGGTGCTCAGATAAGCAAAACCCTGTGGACCCCCCAGGCCTGAGCCCAGAGAACTAATGCTGCCATCCTCAGCTCACTCTGTTCACCCACCAGCCACTTCTCAGGGGCAAGCTGGCCCAAGGAGGACTGGGTTCCCCTTACCTCCAAAACCTAGAACCTCCTTCTCCCGGCCTAGCTGATGTTCAGCATCTCTGAGGGGTGGGGCCGACTTTTCTCTAAGTCCTCCAACAAGAAGTCTGATACATTCCTCTTCTGGACTAATGGTGAAGGTGATGTAAAGATGGGGCAGAGGGTAGGGGCCCCTGGAAGCTGGAAGAGGCAGGAAGGATCCTCCCCTGGAACCTTTGGAGGGCTCATGGCTCTGCCAGCTCTGATTTTAGACCTCTGGACTCTATGACTGTGAGAGGATTTGTTTCCATTGTTTTAAGCCAGGCAGTATGTGGTCTTTGTTACAGCCATCCTAGGAAACTGTTACAGCCCCTTAAAAAAGAACCCCCCAAAGAACTGCAAGATGGTGAGACAGGCAGGCAGAGAAGTCAGAGCCTTGCTTCCCAAAGTCAAAGTCAAAGCGAAAGAGAAGTCGCTCAGTCGTGTCCGACTCTTTGCGACCCCGTGGACTGTAGCCTACCAGGCTCCTCTGTCCATGGGATTCCCTAGGCAAGAGTACTGGAGTGGGTTGCCATTTCCTTCTCCAGGGGATCTTCCCAACCCGGGGATCGAACCCAGGTCTCCTGCATTGGAGGCAGACGCTTTAACCTCTGAGCCACCTTGCTTCCCAAACCAGGGTTCAAAAACCCCTCACAGTCCTGTGAGCACATGGAGAACTTGGTCAAACACAGCCAGCTCCCTGGAATGTGAACGCATTCAAAGAACCCGAGGAGAAAATCAGGTGATTTAACTGATAAGTAATTTAAAGCAAATGAGACGTGCTTTGTGGAACAGAATGCCTGATGTGCCTGAATTTTTTTTCAGATGAGAAAGGAGCTTAGAGCAAAGCTAGTGGTTATTTGTGGGCTGTGCCCTAGACTCCCCTGTGATCACTACTGCCTTGGGGTGTCCCAACTCTTCTCGAGGGTAGAGGGGTTTCTCGTAAGGAAAATCCACAGGGACGGGAGGTGATTCCTCAGACACTACACGAGGAGACTCAGCTCCTCATCTTAGAATGAAAAGGCTCTCAGGAGTGCCCTGAGGTGAGGACAGGCAATGGACAGGGTAAAACAAGCGANTTCTCGAGGGTAGAGGGGTTTCTCGTAAGGGAAATCCACAGGGACGGGAGGTGATTCCTCAGACACTACACGAGGAGACTCAGCTCCTCATCTTAGAATGAAAAGGCTCTCTGGAGTGCCCTGAGGTGAGGACAGGCCAATGGACAGGGTAAAACAAGCCAGCGCTCATCTGACTTCCTGTCCTGATACCAGGCTCCCCAGCTGACCTCTTAACCTTCTGTATCTGATCATCTGGTCTGTGTCAAAGGGGCCTCAGACCCTAAGGTGGCCTGAGGAAGCCCGAGGTGCCATCAGACCTCAGCAGGGAGACTTCTTTCCAGGAGGTTGTGGGGGGCGGGTGGGGGAGAGTAATGAGGAAGGGGGGAGACTGGGCTACAAGGGAAAGTGTTTTTCCCCAGGGTGGGTAGAGGGCACAAGACCCTCTAGATTAGGAGAAGCAAAAGAAGGCCCTTCTCCACACAGGTGTCCCAAGTCTCTGCTGGGGTGCTGTTCCTGAGACTCTGCTCGCTCTGAGCCCCACTCTCAGCACTGATCCCCCAAGACTCCCCCAGAACTGATCCCCCAGGGCGGAACAAAGGTTCGCCCTGGCCACCAGATGGCACTGCCTCCCTCTTCTCCTCCTGCCAGGCCTGGGCTTGGAGGGAGGTTGCTGGGAAGTTGGCACTGGGCTCTGGAGCTAATAAATGTTGACATTTGGAGAGTGGGAGCCGTGGGGGTGTTTTATTGGTGTTAATGTGATGCGAGCAGGATTCGAGACTCCCCAATTGCTCTCTGGAATAGTTAGTGAAGGAAGAATGGGGAGGCCCCTCTGCCTCCTGCCACTCAACTTAGGATTTGATTAAAAGCACCTTCCTGGTGATAAAGACAGAATTGAAGAAGTGGCCTGCTGTCTCTGTGTCTGCCATGGGGGGAAAGGAGGGCAAAGGGAGGAGGCTTCAGTCCCCTCTGACCTGCTTCCTTGCCTTTCTTCCTGGGAGCACCCCAAACTTTTCTCTGCAGACCTGCCGCTCCCCAAGACCTGAGCTCTGGAAGCTTCTTCTGCCCCAGGTTCCTCTCTACCTCTCACTCCTCTATCCTGTGAGCACAGACCCTCCCTACTTCCCTGTCTCTCTGGCAGAGGATCCTGTGATGGTTAGGGGCTGAGAACTGACCCTGGGGCAGGCAGGTACTAACCCCCTAGGCACCATACAGGCCTGTCTCTCCTGATCCAAGTTTCCATCCTTGGTCCCAGAGGCCAAATGGCTCTCAAATCAAAACCAGGATGGAGAAGAAGGGTCTCAGGAGGCCTTCCTGGCTTGCATTTCTCTGGCCCAACCACAAAGAGAGAACTGGGTGCCACGTGAAGTCAAGGAGGAGCTGGGGACAGCAAGGGGTCCATGAGGCCGACCAGCCCTTGGTGGCCAGCCCTTGGTGGTCAAGGATAGCAGCTCCAGGACCATAAACAGGTCCTGTTTTCCTGCTGCTTGTAGGTGTGGCAAGCCTTTCCTTGCTGATCTCCTTGGTGTTAATGAACTTTTCAGCCAGGCCCTTTCTCTAGGCCCTCCTGCAGGGCCCCAGGCCACAGTCCTTGCCCGCTTCTTCCCACCCTGCTTCCTCCACCCCTTGCCTACCCCATGGCACTACCTTCATCCCAGCTGCATTCTCCCACCTGGGCCTGCAGGTGCCCAGCTTCCCTGTGGGCCACACAGCCCAGGCTCCTCTGAGCCACACCCCCTTCATCTCCACTCTGGGTCCTCCAGAAGGACCATCCCCAGCCTTCCTGGAGGTCAGGCCTGGACCTGCTCAGTCCATGCCAGGAGGAGACCCCATAGAGGAGTGCCTGTATGTGTGCAGGTGTGTGAATGCAAGCCAGAGGTGAGGTGCGTAAGTACATGATGGCTTATGCACTTCAATACTCTTATTCGGCCTCAACTTTCTACATACTGGAGACTAATCCCCAAAAGAAGGTTCCAGAATCCAGTCATGGTCACCCCGGCCTCTGCCATGTCCACGACAGCTTCCAGGAAGTGAACAGTAAACATGGCCTGGCACTGATCTATGGCTTTACATGAGTGACTTGATTTAATCCTTGTAACAACCCCAATGAGAAAGGTACTATCACTATTCCCATTTTACAGGTAAGGAAAACTGAGTAGTTCTTCCCAAAGGACCAGAAAGCAGTCGGTCCATGGGGCTGGCCCCAGCTCTGAGTCCACAGCTCACAGGCAAAGCCCTCTGCTGGGGGGCAGGCTGGCCCACACCTGGGTCAGTGAGCAGAGCATCAGAGACGGTCCTCTGGGAAGTCCTCCCCCTCACCCCATGAAATGCCCCCAAGTATGTCATCTTCAGGCCCCTGCCCTCTGCTCTTGGAGAGAGTCCCACCTGCTGGGCACGAGTGCCCTAATTCTGCACCTGGTGGGCACCATGCACCACACCAGCCACTCAGGGAACTTTAAAATATTTTTTTAATGCTTTTATTATGGAACATTTCAGAAGCTGGTATGAAAAAAAAAAAAACAACCCATGTACTATTACCCAGCTTCAAATTTTATAAAAAATTTTATTCATCTTATTTCTTACCCCCCCCCCC
>SJYA01002087.1:237317-280190 GCA_006410615.1 Neotragus moschatus
GCCTTCAATGCAGGAGACCCAGGTTTGATCCCTGGGTCAGGAAGATCCCATGGAAAAGGGAATGGCAACCCACTCCAGTATTCTTGCCTAGAGAATTCCACGGACAGAGGCACAGTCCATGGGATGCCAAAGAGTCAGACATGACTGAGCGACTAACACTTTTGTTTGCGGGTATAGTAGGGGACAGAACCAGGACTGCAGATAGTCCTCCCCTCCCTGCTGAGCAGGCAGGCACAGTGAGGAGGAAAGTCGAAGGGAAGGAGGCTGCAGGGAGGGCAAAGTCCAGAAGGACAGAATAAGCAGAGGCCAGGGAGGGCGACTTGAAGGCCAGAACTGTAGACCTCAAGCGGGAGAGACTCTCCATTAGTTCTGCCCCATTGGGTGGGAGGCATCTCAGCCCTGGCTCAGGAACCAGAGCTCTGCGGGCAGGAGTGAGTGCTCCTTGTGCCTGACTCTGGGCTGGAGCCTCCAGAAGCCTCACTCCCTGAACCTCAGGCTCACTGCTTTACGGTGTAATTTTTAGTTTAGACAAAAGACTTCAATTGGTCTTTTATGGTTCCAGGCAGACATGTTTTTACTGTTTTGATCTCTACTGTTTTATTAAGTATCCTTTAGTGCTTTTTTCCTGGTCTTATTTATTTTACTTTTTTTTTTCTCTCTCTCTCTTTTGCTTTTAAATACAAATAGAGAGGCGGCAGCAGCATCAAGGTGAGGCCAAAAGGAAGCTAATAAGACCTGGGGCCCCAAACCATGAGCCTTGCCCCCCAAAGAAATCCCCAGGAAAGACTGATTTTAAAATGGCCCAGTTGAGCAGCATGGAGATTCACAGGGTAAATTACCCTTGCAGAAGATGAGATAACCACTCCTCACAGCAACAGGGTATTTTAACATTTCTGGGGAGATAAGTGACATCTCTTTTTAAAAAATATATATATACATATATTTTATGCTTTTATTTTTGGCTGTGCTGGGCCTCTGTTGGTTCGTGAGGGGTTTCTCTAGTTGTGGTGAGTGGACTGCTCACTGCAGTGGTTTCTCCTGTCGCAGAGCACTGGCTCTAGAGCACACAGGCTTCAGGATTTGTGGTCCCCAGGTTTAGTTACTCTGTGTCACATGGGATCTTCCAAGACTAGGGATCGAACCTATGTCCCCTGTACTGGCAGGTAGATCCTTAACCATTAGACCACCAGGGAAATCCATAAGTGACGCTGATGGATCCATTCTGACATGAAGACACACTTGATGTGGCCTTTAAAGCAGCCATCAAACTTAGCTTGCTCCTACTGCCAAGGCACATGCAAAGCAGACTGTTCACCCCTTCCACAAACACCACCCCAGGAATGAAGTAAGAGGCAAGGAGCCCTACCACAAGCATTCATGGGTAATAAGTAACAGACCTGCTACATTTTGGTGTAGCTGCATGTCTACCTGTTCAAACCTGGGGAGCTCAAATGTCCTTCCGTTCTAACTATCTGGGTTTTGCTTATTTAGACATATGGGCACCCTTTAAAAACATAGTGTCGTCTGTGTTTTGGAAGCCACATAAAGTGTTTCAGGCCGTCTCCTCTTGTTTGTTCCATTTCTTCCCTTTGAGTTGCCTGTGAGAGCTTCCCAAGTTGCTAAACTCAGATGCAGGCCATTACTTCTGGCTGCTCACTGGCAACGCATCTTACACAATACCACATGTTAAGCACCCATCCCCAGTGAGGGACACCGTGCAGGCTCAGATCCGACCATCAAGATGGGCACTGCCTCTCACATGTCTCCCTGGGGGCAAGACTGAAGTCGTACACACAACCCTGAGCGCAGTGACAGTGCAGACTCTCAGGACTCGGTCAGCAAGGTTTCTCTGCAGCACATACGACTCACTCTTCCCACTAACAGGGACTGGGGGCTTCTCTTTCCTACTCCCTCACTAGTATTTGATATGATTCCAATTTTCCCATTATTGCCAGCAGAAGAGGGTAGGTAAAAGGGTTCCTTAGTTAGTGTTAAGGAGATTAAGCTATTTTTCATATAGTTGTTAGCTCTTCAAAGGGCCACTTCTATGAGTGGCTTATTTATAGCCTCTTTCTTTCTTTTTTTTTTTTGATATTAGATCCTTGTGTTTTTCTTATGAGTCTGTAGCATAAGCTGCATACTAAACCTTTGTCAGTTTTCAACTTCTAAAAATATCTATTCCCACTCTGTTACTTCTCTGTTAACTTTGTTTATACTGTTTTTCTTAAAAAACAGAAATCTCGAACGTTGATGGGATGAAATCCATTTTTTTTTTTTTGGTACCTTGGGCTCTTTAAAATCTTTTCCAAAAATGCTGACTTTGAAGTTCATATTTATTTTTAACAAATTTTCATCTGTTTGTGGTTATGCTTTTACTTTTTACATTTAGGTCTTTCTTCATTTGGATTTTTTAAATATAGTGTTCAGTAGGTATCTAACTTTATTTCCAAACACTGAGCCACTTTTCACCAATCCTCTTTGCTAAATAATTCATCATTCTCACTAATTTGCGATGCTACCTCTATCACATGCTGGGTTGCCTTGTAGTTTTGTTTACTTAGATTTGTTTTTGCTTATTTAATTTGTTTATATATGTCTGGGTTGGTTCCTTGTCCCTTACTCTATTGCTTTGGTTTATTTGTCTGTTCCTATGCCAATAACACACTGTTTGTACTGTTTTGTTTTTATTGTAATCTGTTTGATTGTCAGCAGAACAAATGTTGCTCTTTGTTGCTTCTTTTTTAATTGGATTAATTATTTGTGGGGCTCAATTCTTCTATAGAATTTTACAATCAATTTGTTTAATTCTCCAAAATTCCTGATGGAATTTAATTGAATGTGGAAATTGATTTTTGGGGCTAATAGACATCTTCCCAAGATTCAGTTCAGTTCAGTCACTCAGTCGTCTCCGACTCTTTGCGACCCNTTCTGACATGAAGACACACTTGATGTGGCCTTTAAAGCAGCCATCAAACTTAGCTTGCTCCTACTGCCAAGGCACATGCAAAGCAGACTGTTCACCCCTTCCACAAACACCACCCCAGGAATGAAGTAAGAGGCAAGGAGCCCTACCACAAGCATTCATGGGTAATAAGTAACAGACCTGCTACATTTTGGTGTAGCTGCATGTCTACCTGTTCAAACCTGGGGAGCTCAAATGTCCTTCCGTTCTAACTATCTGGGTTTTGCTTATTTAGACATATGGGCACCCTTTAAAAACATAGTGTCGTCTGTGTTTTGGAAGCCACATAAAGTGTTTCAGGCCGTCTCCTCTTGTTTGTTCCATTTCTTCCCTTTGAGTTGCCTGTGAGAGCTTCCCAAGTTGCTAAACTCAGATGCAGGCCATTACTTCTGGCTGCTCACTGGCAACGCATCTTACACAATACCACATGTTAAGCACCCATCCCCAGTGAGGGACACCGTGCAGGCTCAGATCCGACCATCAAGATGGGCACTGCCTCTCACATGTCTCCCTGGGGGCAAGACTGAAGTCGTACACACAACCCTGAGCGCAGTGACAGTGCAGACTCTCAGGACTCGGTCAGCAAGGTTTCTCTGCAGCACATACGACTCACTCTTCCCACTAACAGGGACTGGGGGCTTCTCTTTCCTACTCCCTCACTAGTATTTGATATGATTCCAATTTTCCCATTATTGCCAGCAGAAGAGGGTAGGTAAAAGGGTTCCTTAGTTAGTGTTAAGGAGATTAAGCTATTTTTCATATAGTTGTTAGCTCTTCAAAGGGCCACTTCTATGAGTGGCTTATTTATAGCCTCTTTCTTTCTTTTTTTTTTTTGATATTAGATCCTTGTGTTTTTCTTATGAGTCTGTAGCATAAGCTGCATACTAAACCTTTGTCAGTTTTCAACTTCTAAAAATATCTATTCCCACTCTGTTACTTCTCTGTTAACTTTGTTTATACTGTTTTTCTTAAAAAACAGAAATCTCGAACGTTGATGGGATGAAATCCATTTTTTTTTTTTTGGTACCTTGGGCTCTTTAAAATCTTTTCCAAAAATGCTGACTTTGAAGTTCATATTTATTTTTAACAAATTTTCATCTGTTTGTGGTTATGCTTTTACTTTTTACATTTAGGTCTTTCTTCATTTGGATTTTTTAAATATAGTGTTCAGTAGGTATCTAACTTTATTTCCAAACACTGAGCCACTTTTCACCAATCCTCTTTGCTAAATAATTCATCATTCTCACTAATTTGCGATGCTACCTCTATCACATGCTGGGTTGCCTTGTAGTTTTGTTTACTTAGATTTGTTTTTGCTTATTTAATTTGTTTATATATGTCTGGGTTGGTTCCTTGTCCCTTACTCTATTGCTTTGGTTTATTTGTCTGTTCCTATGCCAATAACACACTGTTTGTACTGTTTTGTTTTTATTGTAATCTGTTTGATTGTCAGCAGAACAAATGTTGCTCTTTGTTGCTTCTTTTTTAATTGGATTAATTATTTGTGGGGCTCAATTCTTCTATAGAATTTTACAATCAATTTGTTTAATTCTCCAAAATTCCTGATGGAATTTAATTGAATGTGGAAATTGATTTTTGGGGCTAATAGACATCTTCCCAAGATTCAGTTCAGTTCAGTCACTCAGTCGTCTCCGACTCTTTGCGACCCCATGAATCGCAGCACGCCAGGCCTCCCTGTCCATCACCATCTCCTGGAGTTCACTCAGATTCATGTCCATAGAGCCAGTGATGCCATCCAGCCATCTCATCCTCCGTGGTCCCCTTCTCCTCCTGCCCCCAACCCCTCCCAGCCTCAAAGTCTTTTTCCAATGAGTCAGTTCTTTGCATGAGGCAGCCAAAGTACTGGAGTTTCAGCTTTAGCATCATTCCTTCCAAAGAAATCCCAGGGCTGAGCTCCCTCAGAATGGACTGGTTGGATCTCCTTGCAGTCCAAGGGACTCTCAAGATTAAGTCATTCCAAACACAAATATAGTGTTTCTTTTTATTTAGGACTTTCGTTTAATGGTTTTTAAAAGTCCAGTGTTTTTTCCCCTTGTGGTCTTGTGTCTTTTTTGTTAATCCCTAAGGCCTTTGTGCTTTTCATTGCTGTTATCAGAGACTGATCTACTGTCATCTCCAGGATCCTGGGAAGGGCTAGAAGTGTGACCATGTGATTATAAAATTGCAGACACAGAGTATTCCAGTCACAGTTGGTAAAGTCTGTTGTCTTTTTCCCTTCCAACCTCCCCTCTGCTATATCTCCCTTACTGTTTAGCAGCATTGGCGGGATCACAGATATCTGAGGGGGAGGGTCCAGCTAAAGAGAATTTGAGCTGAAGCTACATCTAATTTGGGATTTGTTCACATGGTCACAATCACTTCCATGTACAGTTAAGTCATTGCTAGGGGTCCTAGTATCAAAATGGCTTCCAAGAATTCATGGAATTCCTTCTCCCACTGTCCTGACTAATCAGACATCTGGATATAAAGGTGACTAGATGTATGAAAGCCAAGTGGATAATTTAATTTTAAAATAACATGCTGCTTTTGTGACCTCCCTTGTGCTGTTCAATTTTTACAATTAGCTGTGATTTCTTATTCTAAATAGACATTTATTTTGTACCTAATTTTCAATCTGTAATTTTGTTTTATTTTTCTTAAACAGGGCTCCTCAAGTTGCGTAAACTTCTGCCCTCAGAACTGGATTTGTCCTCTAGGTATTGTCAGTGGTACTGATGCCTACTATATTCAAATGTCTGTGTTGATCTAGAATCCAAGAACTTTGCTAACCTCTTCTATTAGTTCTAAAAATGTGTCTGCTGACTCCTTTGAGTTTTCTCATTAAATCATCATTTTATCTACTAATAGTATCTTTCTTTCCAGTACTTAACATTTTAAAATTTATTTTTCTTATCTTATTACATTGGGCAAGACCTTCAGTGTTCTGTTGAAGAGTTTGATGGCAATAGTGGACACTACAAGAAACATATCAAAAGCTTCTTCTTTCAGTGTGATGTTTGTCAGAGGTTTTGGTTATCTAGTCTTTATCAAGTTAGAAAAGCTCCTATTTTCCTAAGAGTTTTATAAAAATTAGTTATTAATGAAATAAAATTTGACCGGAACACAGCCATGTCCATTCATTTACATACTGTCTATGGTTGCTTTTACACAGAACACAACTGAAGCGACTTAGCAGCCGCAGCAGCAGCACAGAGTTAAGTAATTGAACTAGATACTGTCTAGCTCAGAAAGCCTAAAATATGTATTATCTCACCCTTTGTAAGAAAGTTTGCCAACATCTACTTTATAATGATAAATTATATTGAGAGACTTTCTAATGAACTATGTTTTTATATTACTGGGATAAAATTTTCCCATTCAAAGTACTTTAATTCTTCACAGTATAACTTACATTCAGTAAAGCATGGTAATCTTAGATGTATCACTTAATGAATTTTTACATACTTATGCATCCATTTAAATACCATTCAGATCAAGACACTGAATATTTCCGCACTGTTGACTCTTGAATTCCCTGAACTGGTCTATATTGCCAGCCTCTCATCCCTAAGGTAATGACTCTTCTGAACTCTCTGCCCATAGATTCATTTTGCCTGTCTTGAAATTCTCAGAAATGGAATCATATAGTAAATAGTCTTATATGTCTGGCTTTTCACTCAACAATGTGGGTTGCTGTGTATAGCAGTAGATAGATTTTTAAAATATTATTTGTGTATTAGTTGCCTAGTTGTGCCAACTCTTTACAACCCCATGGACTGTAGCCTGCCAGGCTCCTCTGTCCATGGAATTCTCCAGGCAAGAATACTGGAGTGGGTTGCCATTCCCTCCTCCAGGGGATCTTCCTGACCCAGGGATCAAACCCAGGTCTCCTGCATTGCAGGCAGATTCTTTACCTTCTGAGCTATCAGAGAAGCCCACAAAATATTATTTAATATTCTATTATTTGAATAAGATGCATTGATTTTTAACACAGTATTAGATTTCACTGTTTTATTGAAGTTTTTTTTATATACACATATATATTCTTAAAGAAAAGTGACCTAAATTTTTCCCTTTTTTTCTTCAATTTTTAATTTTGGCAGTGCTGTATGGCTTGCAAAGATCTCTGCTCCCCAACCAGGGGTTGAACCTGGGCCATGGCAGTGAGAGTGCAAAATCCTAACCACTAGAACACTAGGGAACTCCCTAAAATTTCTTCTGCTTATGTTGTTGTTGTTTTGTATGTGTGTGTGTCAAGTCTATGCTGCTGCTGCTGCTAAGTTGCTTCAGTCGTGTCCGACTCTGTGCGACCCCATAGATGGCAGCCCACCAGGCTCCCCTCTGCCTGGGATTCTCCAGGCAAGAGCACTGGAGTGGGTTGCCATTTCCTTCTCCAATGTACAAAAGTGAAAAGTGAAAGTGAAGTCGCTCAGTAGTGTCCTATACTAATTTATATCAAGTTCATGATATGATCTAGACAGTTTTCCCTCTTCTTTATTTTTGCAACAATTTGTGTTGGCTGCTAATTACTTATTGCTTGAAATTTTAATAGAATTTACCTAGAAATACTTATAAAATACCCTCGGACTTTTGGGGTAGCAAGGAGATTTTTCTACTTACCATGTTAATTTGTCATTTTGCTGTTAGTCTTCAAGTATTATATTTTCAATTTCAACATGATATATTTTCCAAAAATATGTAAACTTCATCAAGGATTTCAAGTGTATATTATTGTACGTATGTATATAGCTGTTCTAACAGTTTATATTTTAAAATCTTGGTTCTATCTCCTGCTTAATTCTGTAGTCTGGTTATTTGGAAAACTTTTATTTCTTGATGTTTATTCTATTAGTCTCTTTAAAAATGTTTATTTGAGAGAGAGCAAGATGGCAGAGGAGTAGGTGGACATGGAGTACATCTCTCTCCATGGATACATCAGGAATATACCTTCAGACACAGAAGTGCATGTAGAACACCAGCTGAGAGCGGACAGGAATACCCGACCAAAGGAAAAGAATATACAGAGCCATTCAAAACTCGGCAGGATGAAGGAACTAGGGAAGAAACAGGAGAGTTATTAGGACAGAACCTGCCCTCCAAAGGTGGGGGAACTGAAGCAAGGGCCTGAGCTTCACATCGGGGCAACTGTCTGAGTCAGAAGAGAAACATTTAAGGCTGAGAGGGAAACAGCTGATCTGCGGCAGCCTAAATGGAATGAGAATCAGACAGTCCTTGCCACAGCCATACATACCCTGTGTAGGTACACGGGTCCCCTGGAAGGTGCAGTGTCTGGGAGCTGGAGTTTGGGGATTGTGGAGTGATCCCAGGGCAAGAGCTGCAGCTGACTGCAGAGAGACAGATGGAGAGGAGGTGAGGAAGGAAATTGTGGTGGGAAATTCCTGTGGAAGCCCAGCAGCCATGGAAGCAAGGCGATACTGCTGAGTCCCATATAGAGGGTGGAGCCGTTACCATAGCCTCTCTCTCTCCCCAGACATCAGCATCAGCAGCTAAACAATAGGGAAGCTGGCCCATCAAACGCCCGACACCCTGAACTACAGAGCAGGACCCTACCCAGGGTGCTCCTTTAAGTGCCTGACACACTGATTTACAGAGTAGGATCCCAGCCAGGGGGAGTCCCTCTATGTGCCTGACACACTGAACAATAGAGAAGGACCCCAGGCAAAGGAGCCCTCTAAGTGCCTGCATGGGCGGAGCTATGGAGAAAGATTGGCCAAAGAGGCCTTCTGATGGCCAGCTACAAGAGGCTAAAAAAAAAGACTCTGATAGGGCCATAACTGGAGGCAGTCTGTGTCCCTGCACACTTGGCGCCACCAGAGTCCCCACAAGCCAATCAGCTGAGCCACCTTCACGCTCAACTCTCACTGGGGCAGAGCTGCCACAGGCAAAAAAATTCTTGCATCTATGCACACAGAGTCACTTCGGTAGTGTCCAGCTCGTTTTGAACCTGTAGACTGTGGCCTGCCAGGCTTCTCTGTCAGGGAGTGGAGTTCTCCAGGCAAGAATACTGGAGCATATTGGCCAATACTGGTTGCCATACCCTTCTAGAGAGCTGTGTTTCCTGCTGCCCTAACTGCCAACTCCCCTGAGTACCTGGTGTTGCCAGAACCCCTGCGACCCAAGAAACTACACCACCCCCACACCTGGCCCTCACAAGGGCAAACCCAAGTCCTCCAGGGCAGCCTCAGGAGCAAACCCCAGTGAACGACCCACATGCAGAGGTGGAAATAAAACCACAATTGAAACCCAGGGGCAGTGTGGCTAAGGAAAAAGATGCAAAACCTTCCCACCACCTGTACAAGGGGCAGATTAAATCCACACAATCAACTAGGCAGACTCTGTGTCTATGGAATATTTAAAAGGTCATTGAGAGCTCCCATGAAAGAAAACATACTAGTTCTGATAGCTGTAGACATGGGAGACAAGAACACAGAGGGGTAGGACCAGATTAGAGTCTGAGCAGCCCCCACAGCAGGTCCAGAGATCACCACACTGTTGGAGGGCATCCTAGGGAGGTGAGGTGGACTGGGACTCCCAGTGAGGGAAAGACTCTGACAGCAGTGACTCAAGAAAAACATTTATTATTCTTGTGTTTTGACTTGGTCTGTAGATTCTTTTGGATTTTTTCTTTCTTTTTTCTTTTTCCCCCTCTGTTGTAGTTGTCGATTTTATTGACATTATGAAAGCTAATTAAGCTTTTGAGCGTTTTTTTTTTCCTGTCATTTTTTAAATTGTTGTTATACACCTCTGCCTCTGTGTTGGGCTTTTGCAGTTCTATGGAGTTTTCCTTTTATTTTCTCTCTCTCTTTTTTAAATTTCAATTATTAATTTTTAAAACCTATTATTTTTTTTTCCCTTTGTTTGCTTTTCCTACTGTTCTTTTCCCCTTGCAGTTAATCTTTAATGTATATAAATCTTCTTCATCTACCTCTATTTAACTTTGCATATCTATTCTTTCTTTCTTTTCTTTCCTTTCCTCTCAACATATTTGTTAATTTTATTTTCATTGCTTTATTCTCCAATTGGCACCTTCATTTAGTTTTGTTTTCCAGTTTGTGCTTTAGTTATTTTTGTTCTGGTAGATATAATTTTTGGTTTCCTTTGTTGGCCAGGTCAATCTACTGTACTTTCTTTCTGTTGGACTGTTTCCATTTTTCTTATTATGGGTGTATATGTATATGTGTATATTCAGTCACAGTTTTTATTGATGCTATAAACCTCTGCCTCTACATTGGGCTTTTGCTGTTCTGTGGAGTTTCCCCCCCCCTTTTTCCTTTCTTCTTTTTTATTTTTCTTTTTTTATAATTTTAGTTTTTAATATTTTTAACCAATCATATTTTTTCTACATTTACTCCTTTCTTTCCCTTTCCTACTGTTCTTTTCCCCTTGCAGTCAATCTTTAATGTATATAAATCTTCTTCATCTACCTCTATTTAACTTTGTATAGTTATTCTTCCTTTCTTTTCTTTCTCAACATATATGTTAGTTTTGTTTTCATTGCTTTATCCCCCACTTGGCACCTTGCTTTAGTTTTGTTTTCTAAAGTTTGTGCTTTAGTTAGTTTTGTTCTTAACTGGTAAATATAATTTTTTATTTACTTTGTTTGCTGAGTCAGTCTACTTTACTTTATTTTTGCTGGACTGTTTTCACTTTGCTCATGGATGTATATGTATATGTGTACATACCATGATTTTAATTATTATTTGCCTGATTTTGTAACTGTCATTTGTCTGGGGTTTATCTTTGGTTTCCCATTTCTGGATATTTGTTTTAATCTCACTTAATGGAATAACAAACCACTTGTGGAATCTTCAATCCAGACCAAAGATCAAGCCCTGAGCCTTTGGAGTGGGAGCACTGACTCCAAGACCCTAGACTACCAGAGAACTAACCGTAGGGAGTATCAGATAGTGAGAATTCACACAAAGGAAACCACTTGAATAAAAGACCCGGTATCACCCAACCACCAGTAGCACCCTGTGCAAGATGCCTCATCCAAACAGCAAACAAAACAAAAATACAAACCCAATCATCAGCAGATAGGATTACCACCTCACTCAGCCTTGGCCATCAGAGGAAAAACAAACAAACAAAAACTCAGCACAAATCTCACCCTATACGAAGCTTAAACAAACCACTGGACCAACCTTAGGAGGACCAACCTTAGAAACCAAAAGGAAGAAAGAATTCAACCTTGAAACCTGGGGAAAAGAGACCTCAAACAGTAAATTAAAAAAAAAAAAGGAAAGAAAGAAAAGGCAGAGAAATACTACACAAATGAAGGAATAAACTAGAAACACAGAAGTTCAAATTAATGAGGAAATAGGAAAACTACCTGAAAAAGAATTCAGAATAATTATAGTAAAGATGATCAAAAACCTTGAAAATAAAATGGAGAAAATGCAAGAATCTATTAACAATGACCTAGGAGAATTAAAGAATAAACATGCAGAGACAAACAACACAATTACTGAAATTAAAAATACTCTAGAAGGAATCAATAGCACAATATCTGAAGCAGAAGAACAAATCAGTGAGCTGGAATATAAAATGGTGAAAATAACTTCTGAGGAGCAGAATAAAGTAAAAAGAATGAAAAGAACTGAGGATAGTCTCAGAGACCTCTGGGACAATATCAAACACACCAACATTTGAATTATAGGGGTCCCAGAAGAAGAAGAGAAAAAGAAAGAGTATGAGAAAACTTTTGAAGAGATTATAGTTGAAAATTTCCCCAACATGGAAAAGGCAATAGTCAATCAACTCCAAGAGGCACAAAGAGTCTCATACAAGATAAACCCAAGGAGAAACATGCCAAGACACATACTAATCAAACTAACAAAGACTAAACACAAAGAAAGAATATTAAAAGCAGTAAGGGAGAAGCAATAAGTAACATACAAGGGAAACCCCATATGCTTAACAGCTGATCTTCCAGCAGAAACTCTGCAGGCCAGAAGGAAATGGCGGATATATTTACAGTATTCAAAGGGAAAAATTTATAACCAAGATTATAGCACCCAGCAAGGATCTCATTCAAAACTGATGGAGAAATAAAAAGATTTTCAGACAAGCAAAAGTTAAAAGAATTCAGTACCACCAAACCAGCTTTACAAAAAATGTTAAAGGGACTTAAATAGTCAAGAAATACAAGAGAAGAATAAATATCTACAAAATCAACCCCAAACAATTTAGAAAATTGCAATAGAACATAAATATCAATAATTACTTTAGATGTAAATGGATTAAATGCTCCAGCCAAAAGACACAGACTGGCTGAATGGATTCAAAAACAAGAGCCATATGTATGCTGTCTACAAGAAACCCACTTCAGACCTCAAGACACATATAGACTGAAAGTAAGAAGACTGAAAAATATATTCCATGCAAATGGCAAGCAAAAGAAAGCTGGAGTAGCAATCCTCATATTAGACAAAATAGACCTTAAAATAAAGAATATTACAAGAGATAAGGAAGGACACTACATAACAATCAAAGGATCAATCCAAAAGGAAGCCACAACAATAGTAAATATCTTTGCACCCAACACAGGAGCACCTCAATACATAAGACAAGGAGAATTTTTGACAGTAACACAAAAATAGTAAGAGACTTTAACACCCCACTCACACCAATGGACAGATCATCAAAACAGAAGATTAATAAGGAAACACAAGTCTTAAATGATACATTAGATGAGATGCAGCTTCTTAAGTTCACATGGAACATCCTCCAGGATAGACCACATCTTGGGTCACAAATCAAACCTCAGTAAATTTAAGAAAGCTGAAATCATATCAAGCTTCTTCTCTAACCACAACACTATGAGACTAGATATCAATTACAACAAAAAAACTATAAGAAACACAAACACATGGAGATTAAACAACACGTTTCTAAATAACCAACAGGTTACTGAAGAAATCAAAAGGGAAATCAAACTATCTCTAGAAACAAATGACAATGAAAACACAACAACTCAAAACCTATGGGATGCAGCAAAAGCAGTTCTCAGAGGGAAGTTTATAGCAATTCAATCCTACCTCAAGAAAGAAGAAAAACATTGAATAGACAGCCTAACTTTACACCTAAAACAACTGGGAAAAGAAGAACAAAAACATCCAAAAATTAGTAGAAGGAAAGAAATCACAAAGATCTGAGCAGAAATAAATAAAAAAGAAATGAAAGAAACAATAGTAAAGATTAATAAAACTAAAAGCCAGTTCTTTGAGAAGACAGACAAAATTGACAAGCCTTTAGCCAGATTCATCAAGGAAAAAAAAAAAGAGAGAGACAATCAAATCAACAAAATTAGAAATGAAAAGGGAGAGGTTACAACAGACAATGCAGAAATACAAAGGATTATATGAGACTATTCTGAACGATTATATGGCAATAAAATGGATAACCTGGAAGAAATGGACAGATTCTTAGAAAAGTTCAATCCTCCAAGACTGAACCAGAAAGAAGTAGAAATTATGAACAACCCAATTACAAGCACTGGAATTGAAGCTGTGATCAAAAATCTCCCAAAAAACAAAAGCCTGGAACCAGAAGGCTTCACAGGAGAATTCTATCAAACATTTAGAGAACTAATGCCTATCTTTCTAAAGCTCTTTGAAAAAAATTGCAGAGAAAGGAACACTTCCAAACTCTTTCTATGAGGCCACCATCATCCTGATACCAAAATCAGACAAAGACAACACACAAGAAAGAAAACTATAGGCCAATATCACTGATGAACTAGATGCAAAAGTCCTCAACAAAATTTTAGCAAACAGAATTCAGCAACACATCAAAAAACTCATACACCATGGTCAAGTTGGATTTACTCCAGGAATGCAAGGATTCTTTGATATATGCAAATCAATCAGTGTGATACACCATATTAATAAATTGAAAGATAAAAACCATATGATAATCTCAATAGAAGCAGAAAAAGCCTTTGACAAAATTCAGCACCCATTTATGATTAAAATTCTTCAAAAAATGGGTATAGAAGGAATCTACCTCAATATAGTAAAGGCTATATATAATAAGCCTACAGCAAACATTATTCTCAATGGTGAAAAACTGAAAGCATCCCCCCTAAGATCAGGAACAAAAATAGGGTGTCCACTTTCATTCCACATAGTTCTGGAAGTCCTAGCTACAGCAATCAGAGAAGAAAAAGAAATAAAAGGAATCCAGATCAGAAAAGAAAAAAATAAAAAGCTCTCACTGTTTGCAGATGACATGATACTATACATAGAAAACCCTAAAGATAGTATCAGAAAATTACTAGAGCTAATCAGTGAAGTTAGCAAAGTTGTAGGATACAAAGTCAATGCACAGAAACCACTTGCATTTCTATATACCAACAATGAAAAACCAGAAAGAGAAATTAAGGAATCAATCCCATATACCATTACAACAAAAAGAATTAAATATCTAGGAATAAACTTACCTAGGGGGACAAAAGAACTATACATAGAAAATTATAAGATGCTGATGAAAGAAATCAAAGATGACATAAACAGATGGAAAGATAGTCCATGAGTAGAAAGAATCAATATTGTGAAAATGACTATACTACCAAATGCAAGCTACAGATTCAGTGTGATCCCTATCGAACTACCAATGACATTTTTCACAGAACTAGAACAAAAAATTTCACAATTCACATGGAAACACAGAAGACCCCAAATAACAAAAGCAGTCTTGAGAAAGAAGAATGGAGCTGGAGGAATCAACTTTCCTGACTTCAAATTATACTACAAAGCTACAGTCATCAAAACAGTATGGGACTGGCACAGAAACAGAAATATAGACCAATGGAACAAGATAGAAAGCCCAGAAATAAACCCATGCCCCTATGGGTACCTTATTTTTGACAAAGGAGGCAAGAATATACAATGGGGCAAAGATATTCTCTTCAATAAATGGTGCTGGGAAAACTGGACAACTATATGTTAAAGAATCAAATTAGAATACTTTTTAACATCATACACAGTAAACTCAAAATGGATTAAAGAGCTAAATGTAAGACCCAAAACTATAAAACCCTTAGAGGAAAACATGGAGCACTCGATGACATAAATCAAGGCAAGATCTTCCATAACTCACCTCCTAGAGTAGTGGAAATAAAAACAAAAGTAAACAAGTGGGACCTGATTAAACTTAAAAGCTTTTGCACAGCAATGGAAACTATAAGCAAGGTGAAAAGACAACCCTCAGAATGGGAGAAAATAATAGCAAATGAAACAACTGACAAAGGATTAATTTCCAAAATATACAAGCAGCTCATACAACTCAATGCCAGAAGAACAAACAACCCAATCAAAAAGTGAGAAAAAGACTTAAACAGACATTTCTCCAAAGAAGACATACAGATGGCTAACAAACACATGAAAAGTGTTTGTGAGTGATGCTCAACAGTGCTCATTATTAGAGAAGTGCAAATCAAAACTGCAATGAGATATCACCTCACACTGGTCAGAATGACCATCATCAAAAAGTCTACAAACAATAAATGGTGGAAAGGATGTGGAGAAAAGAGAACACTCTTGCACTGTTGGTGAGAAAGTAAATTGATACAGCCACTATGGAAGACTGTATGGAGACTCCTTAAAAAACTAGGAATAAAACCACCATATGACCCAGCAATCCCACTCCTAGGCATATACCCTGAGGAAATCAGGGTTGAAAAAGGCATATATATCCCATTGTTCATTACAGCAGTATTTACAATAGCTAAAACATGGAAGCAACCTGGATGTCCATCAACAGATGAAAGGATGAAGAAGTTGTGGTTCATACACACCATTGAATATTACTCAGCCGTAAAAAGGAACACATGTGAGTCAGTTCTGATGAAGTGGATGAACCTAGAACCTATAATACAGAGTGAAGNGCATATATATCCCATTGTTCATTACAGCAGTATTTACAATAGCTAAAACATGGAAGCAACCTGGATGTCCATCAACAGATGAAAGGATGAAGAAGTTGTGGTTCATACACACCATTGAATATTACTCAGCCGTAAAAAGGAACACATGTGAGTCAGTTCTGATGAAGTGGATGAACCTAGAACCTATAATACAGAGTGAAGTGAACCAGAAAGAGAAAGATAAATATCATATTCTAATTCATATATATGGAGAAGGCAATGGCACCCCACTCCAGTACTCTTGCCTGGAAAATCCCATGGACGGAGGAGCCTGGTAGGCTGCAGTCCATGGGGTCGCCAAGAGTCGGACACGACTGAGCGACTTCACTTTCACTTTTCACTTTCATACATTGGAGAAGGAAGTGGCAGCCCACCCCAGTGTTCTTGCCTGTAGAATCCCAGGGACGGGGGAGCCTGGTGGGCTGCTGTCTATGGGGTCGCACAGAGTCGGGCACGACTGGAGTGACTTAGCAGTAGCAGTAGCAGTAGCAGTAGCAATGCATATATACAGAATATAGAAAAATGGTACTGAAGAATTTACTTACAGGGCAGCAATGGAGAAACAGACATAGAGAATAGACTTGTGGACATGGGGAGAGGGGAGGAGAGGGTGGGATGTATGGAGAGAGTAACATGGAAAGAGTAACTTACATCACCATATGTAAAATAGATAGCCAATGGGAATTTGCTGCCTGGCTCAGGAAACTCAAACAGGGGCTCTGTATCCACCTAGAGAGGTAGGATGGGGCAGGAGATGGGAGGGAAGTTCAAAAGGGAGGGGATATATGTATATCTATGGCTGATTCATGTTGAGGTTTGACAGAAAACAACAAAATTCTGTAAAGCAATTATCCTTCAATAAAAAAATAAATAAATAAATAGTGTTTATGAGTCTTTTCAAAGAAATTTGGGGGCTTTTTAAAAGTCATATGCATTGCATTTATTACTCTTGCTATTGTTCTTAATTTCATTGATTTCTCCTTTAGTCTGTCATTTCCTTCTTGTTCATTTGGATTTTCTCTACTGTTTTTTTTTCCCTCCAGATCTGAATACATAGTTCATTTGTTTTCAATCTTGTTTTATGATGGATGTGTTTAAAGCTATAAAGTTTCCTCTTGGCACTACTTTATTTATAGTACATAAATTTTGACATGCAGAGCTTTCCTTGATATTCAGTTCTAAGTAATTCATAATTTTCCTTAATATTTTCTCTTTAGTCTAAGGGTTATTGGTAGTATGTTTTTATTTTTCAGACATGTAAGATATCTTGGTTACTTTTTTGGTCTCTTCCCACCTATTGTCTCTCCTGACTGCCATCATGTTGACATTATCTGGATTTTAGTTCCAGATTTAATATCTATTCATCATTTATTCAAGCAACAATAAAACAATAAATTCTTTTTCAACCTTCTTTTTCTTATACAAGGAGGATTCACTTTCTTTTTTTATTGTTGAAATATATTCTGTGTGCATCTTTATGCCTAAGGATATCTTTGTTTTGCCTTCACAGTTAAATAAATATTTAGCTGTATGTAAAATTCAACAATTTCTAGATATAATTTGATTTTCACCCCATTGTCACTCTGATTCTCCTTATTTGTAGATGACCTGCTTTTTCTCTTTGGAAGTTTTCTCTCTGTTTCTGATGCTTTTAGATTTCTCCTTAATGCATCTGTGTGTGAGTTTTTTTTCTTCTCCATCTTGTTTAGCACTCTCTTAACCCTTTCTGTCTGAAGGCTAATTTATTCCTTTAATTCTGCAAAAAGTTAAGTCATTGTTTCTTTCAATATTTTCTTCTCTTTGTTGTTCCTTTATGCTCTCCAGAGGCTCATGACAGACACCTATTGGTGATTGTATTCCTAGCCTGTTTCTCAAATTTCTCATAGTCTTTCCCCCATCTGATTTGGGAAAAAAAAAAAAAAAACTCAGTTTTTCTTCCAATGTTTCTCCTTTACTCTCACTCTATTACGTCACTCACAACACTTCTGACATCAGATGTATGGGTTTTCCCCACAGCTCGCAATTCTGCAACACCAGCTAGATGTCTTACGTTTAACTCAATTCTTACACAACATACATGGAGACAACGTCCAATCCCACAGGTTAAGAGCTCAGTCCCACAAGACTGCACCCTACTGTCAGTCAGAAGTCATAGGTCCCTACCACTACTTCTGTCCAGCTTGTCTACAAATCAGAGGTGCCCACACTCCCTCCCCAAGTTCAATTAATTTGCTCAACTGGCTCATAGAACTCAGGGAAATGCTTACTCATATTTATTAGTTTATTTAAGGATATGATAAAGGGTACAGATGAACAGCCAGATGGAGAGATACGTCTGCAAGGTCTGGGATGGTCCCAAACGCAAGAGTTTCTGTCCCAGTAGAGTTGGGATGAGGATATGTTCAGCAATCTGGAAGTGCTTCAAGCCCCACACTATGGGGATTTTTATAGATGAATCCCCACATAAGCATGATCAATTAACTCCATTTCTAGTTCCTCTCCCCTCTCTTGAGAAGTGGGAGTAGGACTGAAACTTCCAAGATTCTAATCATGTCTTGGTCATTGTGGTGACCACTCCCATCCAAGAGTTATCCAGGAGCCCACCCAGTCACCTCATTAGAACAAAGGACACTCCTATCACCCAGGAAATTACAAGAGATTTGACAGCCTGGAATCATAAACTGGATCAAAGATCAATATTAGGAGAAAGGGTGTTCCTGGCTCCCTCACCACTTAGGGAATTATGAGGGTTTTAGGAGTGCTGTGCCAGGAACCAGGGGCAGGGACCAATATATATATTTTCTATTATCTCACACTGTCCCTAGAAAAAGTCTTTGACCTCTATTTATCCTCTTATGCTCCACAGAGTTGGGTTTAGTTGAAAAGAATGTTCCCCAAAGCCAAGTCTCCATCCCGACTGGTCCCTCTGATGCTGAGGCTGAGGAAGTCAGGAAAATGGTGAAAGTCCATTTCCAGGATCTCATTTCTTGGGACCATTCATTCATTCACTCATTCAGGAGCATTTATTCCTATCTGCTCTATGCCAGGCCCTCTCCTGGGTTCTGGAGGTACTTGGTCTCTGATGACTCCTCCAACATACTCATTGCTGTCCTCTTTGCTCAAAATTCTGCTCCAGCCACTCTGGACTTCTCCCAGCACCTTAACGAGGCCAGGCATGCTCCCCTCACGGGGCTTCCTCTTCTCCTCCGCACCTAAAATGTCCTTCTCCTCCTCCACCTTCTCTGTCCTTGCTGACATTTACACTGATGACCTTTTCTCATCATTCAAGTCTCAACTCAAACATTATGTCCTCAAAGAACCCATCCTTGCCCACTCTCTAAAGCAGTCAGCCCTCTGGTCACCCTGTTTCATCTTGTTTGATTTCACTCCCTCTCTTTTCCTCCCTTGCTTCTGTCTCATCGCTGAGACAGCTCTTGAAGATCAGCAGGGAAGGGACTGTCCATTCCCACTGTGCAGATGAGGAGACTGAGGTTAATGGAAAAACAGTTATATACCAAAGGCCAGGTGTGACCTCAGATCGGTGGTCTAGCCAGGACTGCCCTCTGCTACCTCCTGTTAATGTGTGCATGCTCACCTGAGTGTGTGTCCACAGATGTGTGTTCACACGTGAACATGCATGAAGTGTTTAAATGTCCATGCAAGTCTTCCTGTTGAGATCAGTGTGAGGGTTATGTGCTGGGGGTTGTCTCCTTAGGCTTGGCCTCAGGGCTCCAGACTCTATTCCCAGAAAATACCATCCTCCCCTGTCAACCCCCTCCCCTCCCCACTACCTCTTTCCTTCCAGACTGCTTACTGCTCATCCTCTGCTCCTGCCCTGCCTCCCCCTCCCACAGAGGTCCTCCTCCTCGCCTGAGGTCCCCAGAGGTCTTTGTTCCTGCTGCCAGCAGAGCTGTGTGGGCAGTGTGTGGCCGCCAGTCCAATCCCGCTGTGCTGTGCTGGGCCCCTACCCACTGCCCCACCCTCTCCTCCTCCTCTCATTGCACATAGTAGGACGTTCACCTTGGATCTGACCTGCCTCTCTACAAGAAAATTGCCCCTATTCTCCTCCTCAATTTGACTGGGTGCCTGCTCAGGGCTCTCATGTCCTGCAAGGCCAGGAGGGCCTTTCTGTCATCAGGGGAGCAAGGCTCACCCCCTCTATATGCAGGTCGTGTTGGGGGGAAGCCTGACTTGCCTCTCACCTCCCTCTGCTTAACAGAGCAGTGAACGGGGAGCCAGGGCCTCCTTTGCGACTGCCGATTTTCCAGCTCAGCTTATCTGCGTCTTCATGTGGTGCTCTGTCAGAGGAGCCGGGGGCTGTGTGTGTGACAACCGGCTTAAACAAATGCTGCATCCTCCCCGTCCCCCTAGTTCCCTGTCTTCTTGCTGAGGACAAGCCGAGTGTCTCCCCGGCTCCCAGAGAAGATGCTAGTGTATTGTCACCTGTCTTTATTAGATTTGTGTCTTACTCAAAATGCCTGGGGCCATTGCTCCACAGAGAGGAAGAGAGAGCAAGGACAAGCCTCCCTTCTGCCTTTTGCTGCCTGAGCAGCTGGTCCCGGGAAGGTGGCTGGGGTGGGGGAGGCAGGTCTCTAGGAAGCAGAGTGGAGAGACAGCACTGTGTGAGGTCAGGGAGCAGCGGAGATTCAGAGGCCAAGCTTGCGGAGGACGGCGAGCCTGCAGTGGAGGCTCCCAGAACTCGGATCCGGAACTTTTCCAGTCATCTCGTGTCCATCCGCCACTTGCCACCATGGCCCATGGAAGCTTCTCCAAGCTCCCAGGGTAGGAGCTGATGAGACACCTGGCGTTTTCCCTTGGGCAGGAGGAAACTCGAGTCTTGGCGGACCCAGTGGTCAACACACGGAGCCACTGGATCTGAGGCCATGGATCTGGCGGCCCGGGGACTCTGTGGCCTCCGTGAAGAGACAGACTGAAGAGCCAACAGCCATGCAACAAATAAGTCCTCGGAGCCCCGGAAGGCAGTGGCTCCATCCAGGCCACTCTGCTCCAGGGCTGGAGGGATAGCCGAGCATTTGCTGTCTTTTCACACCGGGTCATTGGTTGTCCTCTTGTCTTATTCAATTTTCTCAGCAGTCCTATGAGACAGCTGGTATTCTTTTCATTTTCCAGATAAGACAGTTGAGCTTCAAGGAAGCCAGATGACTTTCTGAAGGTAACAGTCAGCCAGTGGTGGAACCAGGACGCAAAACTAGATCTTACGGCAACGGCGCTAGTCCTCCCCCCGAGACACAAGCCAGTCCTGACAGTGGCTGAAACGGTGGCCCCTGCTGATGTGTGAGGTGCTCACCTTATAGGGCATGTCAAGAACACAAGTCAGGACGGAGGCGGTCCGTCCGCCTCAAACAGGCATCTCCTGGGGTGGCTGTCTGCAATAGGCAGTCGTGAGCCGAGCCGGCTGATGTTTGACAGAGATCTCTTCTGAACAACAGCTGTGACACGCATCCCCACGCTCACTCCCAACAGACTGGCACACGCAACCAGGCGCGAGCTTGTCGGCATTCCCTTTTACACCCCCGCCTGCCTCCCCTGGGAATCTATTCAAATCTACTCAACAGAGCAGCCAGGAGAAGACGATAAACCCGTATCAACGCTGTGTTTCTCTTCGTCTCTCTCTTTGTGAAAAAAAGAAGAGGAATAGAGCAAAGCCTCATCCAGTATTCACTGGGAATCATCCTGACATGATCCCAGGAAAATAAGTTCTTTTCAAAGCCACGCTTCCAGCGCATCCTCTCTCGTGACTGAGCGCGGGCTGAGCCTGCCGTGTGCGGGGCTCCGTGGCTGGCAGAAGCACTGGCGGAAAGGCTTAATTATGATTCACAAAGCTGCGTTGCGGAGATGGTTTAAAGCCACTTAATTAGTGTAGGAATATACCACCATAATTACCCTGAAATGTGGCCTAATTAACCTATGGAAAAGCCGGGCCACTGGTAGGGAATGTCGGAGACATTAATAGTCTATTAATATACCTGGTCCACTCTCTGGCACAGCTTTGGGGGTATACAGGCCTGAGGGAGCAGACAGAGGAGAATACAGTTTGCCCTGCATGGTGATGATTTAAAAATATGTGAACTGAACAAGGAAAGGAAAAAGGGAATAATATTTACTGAGCACCTATTATGAGCCAAGCAGTGTTCAAATCCCTTTCTTATTTAATCTTCAAAATAATCTCTTACTATAGGTATTAAGGTTCAGAGACATTCATTAATGGACCCAAGATCACACAGCCAGAAAGTAACCAAACTGGAATTCATTCTTTAGTTAGTCTGCTCCAAAGGCTAGACTCTGCCAGTTATTTTTTACTGCCTCTGGTAGGCACAGAAGACTCGAGGAAATGGATGAAATAAAGAAAAAAGACCCCTTCAACTCTAAAGAGGCCTCATTCCCTCTGACATTTAGAAAAAGAGAGTGAGTCAAGTTTCCTGAAGGCAGGTTCAAGCTATCAAGTGTATTGTGCAGGTGGAACACTCGGAGTCTCCATTCACACAGGCTACAAAGGTAATGACATCACTTCTAGAACACAGCGCAAGCCCGGCAAAACCATTTATAGCAGTCCTGGGAGACCTACCTAGGTGACTCTAATTTCCTTTTGCACTCAAGTCTCCAGCCTCACCCTGGCTTTGAGTCCAGAGGTTGGACCTAAGCCAAGAGAAGCCACATCTTGGACCATCCTTAATGAAGCTTAAGGATTTGCTTAAGCTTTGAACCCAGCCCAGACACTCCAGTGCCCAGGACACTCAAAGACAACAGGAAGAAAGCCCAGAGCCCTCCAGGGGGCGCCGGAGAGCCAGGCTTTTCTGCCTCGCAGTCTGTCTGGTCCGCAGGTCGAGGAGTATTCCAACAACGTCTTCATTCTTCCCTGATCAAAGGAGCTGGGATTGAACCTGCTGTAATCATCCGTCGGGGAGTTTGCTTAAAATTCCCCTAATTACGGGAGAGCAGAAAATTGCTACGCCTCAGACTGAATAGAGAAATCGAAGGCGCCCTGCTCTCAGCTGCCTAGGGGAGACAAGCCAAGATGGGAATAGAAGAGCTGGGAGAGGGAGGGGGTACCATGCATGGCAGCCATGGGAGGGAGAGCGCTCTCCCCGTCTGTGCTAGGAAGTGGGAGAGGAAGGGGGGAAGCCAGCTGCAAGGGGGTCACGGTGGCTGGCTCAGGTGGTGCACACCCCTGCAGAGAGAAGGATGCAGGAGCCAAAAGGGTGGGCACATAGGGAGGAACTAACCAGAATGCATCCTCCTTCTGGAGAGGCCAAGGGAGTCTCTAACTCTGGCTTAGATTAGAAAGTAGATTCTAGAACATCCTCTCTGCTAGGAGAGGGAAGGAAAGAGCAGACAGATAGGTCAGGCAGGGAGCAAGCTGCTGGGATCAGGGGGTGGGGGTGGGCTGCAGAGCAGGCTGCCTCCAGGCTCCCTCTCTGTGTTCTGCCCTGTGCCAAGAAGGTGGAAGGTCTAGAAGAAGTGGAAGAGGAGACAGGAAGATTGCACCCTTGGGGAGTCTGAGTCTGATGGGGCAAACCCAAAGTAAGACTCAGAGAAGCCCTACACACAAGTGCCCAGCACGTGACAGCCTTGAACTGTAGGAAGGGAGTTGAAATGTGCTGGACCGGATGGGATCAGAAGGCGAAGGTTTGCTGGGGAGACACCTCAAAGCAGGAGACAAACAGGGAGGAGGAAGATGGAAGAAAGGAGGGGAACATCTGAAGGACTCGTGCAGTGTATTAAAGGGCTATGGTTACCACTTGGGGAGAGGGAAGCATGGCTCAGGGAGGTAAAGTCCTTCATCTAAGGTGACACCGCTGATCATGGCAGAGCTGCATCTCAGACTCCTAGCCTGCGCATTACATCCCCATGGGGTAGGAGGGCTTGGGAGGGGCTGGCCAGAGATGGAATGCTAGAGGGATAGAGGGGGCCGCTCCCTGACCCGTAGCTATTGATCATAAGGGCAGACAGCACACTAACACATCTCCCCTTTGCTAGCCCAGCACCGTGCAGGAGCTCCCCAGGTCCCCCACCTCAACTTGGAAAAGATGGATGCTCCACTGTGCTCTTGCACTTTCCCAGGGGACTTCTCAGGTCCTCAGTCGAGTCCCTGAAAGGGCCCAGCTTGAGTCCTCCGCAGCCCCAGCTACACTGTGTGTCCCCATTATAGGTCTGGTGGTATTGGCTAAGACTTGACGATTGCAGTTACAGAACCCACTCAAGGTAGCATTTAAATAAAAGAGGACTTTACAAAAGGGACACAGGAGTGTCGTATACAGCCCCAGCGCAGGAGTGCAGTCATGCCTCAGTCAAGGACTTAGAGGACAGGCACACCAGACAGACCCAGGAGCTCCCACTGCCTGCTCCCCACCTAGCGTCCACATCCCCGTCTCATCCTCGGCTTCTCCTTGTGTACCCAGGAAGACTCCCAAATTCAAGATGGCGGGTGACTTGGGGCTCCCAAGCCCACATGGGATCATTAAAGAACAGCATGAAGAGATGGCCTGTAGGCCCCAATTCCAATACCCCAAAGTCAGAATTCTGACCATCCCAGCTTGGTTTAGGTGCCTGTTCTAGTCCCTCAGGCCGGAGCATCCGATACTGAACAAAGGCCGCGTGTGCCCTCTACTATGTGTGAGTAGGTCGATTCAGGGGCCACGGGGAGTTGGACAGTAATTCCACAGCAAAGATGTGCCGGGGTAGTGGGTGTGCAGCACACAGGCCTGGGGGTGTGGATGGGGCTTGACCTGTCTCACTAGGTGCTCTGGAGGGGGTTGAAGCCTCCACCTGAAGCCAGGTGGTGAGTTGCTCAGAATGCCAGACACTGCAGCTATGGCCAAGGCAAATCCTCAGGTGGGAAACTAAAGGGAGATGGTGGGGAGAGGGCTGGCCTGGGCCCTGACCCCCCAGGAGCCAAAAATGAAGTCTGCAGGGGCTGGAGTCTGCCGGGCCTGGGGGAGGCAAGCCAGTGTCTTGAGCTCCAGGGTAGTTATCTGGGGCGTGGAAACCTGTACTTTAGAAACTTGACTGTTTTCATGCTGCTTGTATTTTCTGTAATTACTTCCTTTTTGTTCTCCCTTAGTATTTATGGAAGTCCTTTGTGAAAATGCCAGCGGATCCCAGCAATGCGGAGAGGAAATAGCCAAGGGGTTTATGTCTCTTCCAGGGCTCATGGTAAAAGAGACACATCCCCGGGAGCCTGGGAGGGGTGGTGGCAGGAATGTGGCCAGGGGGACTGGGGGCAGGGAGGAGGGGGCAAGGACGGCAGCTGGGAGGATCCTCCCCGCCCACCCCACCCACACCCTGGTCGCTCTCCGAGCTCTTTCTCAAACGTGGGGAGGTTCCGGCTTCCTTTGAGTAAGTCTGTCATCCTGACCTGGGCAACCCTGCAGAGCTGCCCCCTTCTTGTCGCCCCATTCAGGGGGAAGGCCAGAGCCACCCTCAGGCCAGGCTTGTACATAAACTCCTGAGGAGGCTGCTTCCTGTGCCCCTGGGTGCTCCTCGGGTGCTACGGCAGGCAAGGGCTCACCATAGGTGCTAGCCCAGGGGATCTGGGGCCCCTGAGACCCTGGAATGAGAACTCGGGCACCCACCTAGGATAAACCCTCCTTTAATCCCAGTCCCCACTGGGTTCTGAATCTTCCTCCAATCTCATTCTCCCCAACCCTGACTTTTTGTTGGACTCCACCTTAAAACTCCACATGGCCATCAGAGCCAAGTTGGAGTGGGTCTGGGGAAGGGGGGGAACCTGAGTTTCTCCTAGGTCTAAGGGCCTGCCCTTGGGTGAGGAGATGGATAAGGCTCTGGTGTAGGAGATCAGAGGTACCTCTGTGGTTTCTAAAAAGGGAAAGAGATGAAGGTCCTAGGTGGTAGAAAGGACCAGAGACAGAGTCACAGAGGTCTTCATCCTCTTATACTAAATTATTTGTAGGCAAACCGTCACCAGGGCATCACTGGGAGGTCCTGGCCCTGCCCCCATCCCCACCGCCAAGGCCATCCCATGGAGTTATCCGTGGTGTTATCCATGGCCAGATGGCGTTATCCTGGGTGGTTGAGCAGCCCCCAGGAGCGAGGTGTCCGCAGGCAGAGAACCAGCAATGACATGGGACATTAGGTGCTGATGGCTTTGCCAAGCAAGAGAATTGCAATTAAGGACGCAATGGGTCTCTCCGGGGGCTGTCAGACAAGGATCCAGAGCAACAGTGGGGAGGGGCTGGGAGCTTTCTGAAAGCAGGTGCAGTGGGAGCCATGACGGGACTGTGTGAGCCTCCCTCCTCGCAGCAAGTCCAGCAACAACAGAGAGGTGATTAACACCTGCATTCACCCAGTGCCCCGCAGGCCCCTACCAGAAGGCAGGAGTGCAGTTATCTCAGTTCTACAGATACGATAAGGGAAGCAGAGGAGCAGGGGTGGCGACATAGACAGTGGAGGCGGGACTCAGGCTCTGCCTCATCTGGCACCAAACTCAGAGCCCCCCCCCCACCCAGCCCGCCACCTCCCCGCAGTACCCTCTTCTCAGAGTTCCCCAGGAGCAGGGGTGGTGACACAGACAGTGGAGACGGAACTCAGGCTCAGCCTCATCTGGCACCAAAGACTCAGAGCACCCCCCACCTCCCCGCGGTGCCCTCTTCTCAGAGTTCCCCAGACAGGCATCAACGCCCAGGGCCACAAGCCGCACTGCTCCAGCCTGGGGTTTGCGGCTTCAGGTTGGGAAGAGCTCACCAGACTCCCTGGCAGCCACATGGGGACACACCTCTCCTCCCTGGTGTGGGGGAGGAAGAGGAGGAACAGCTGGCCTAGGGGACAAGTGGAGCCATTCCAGGGGAGGTAGCAGACGCAGGAAGGTAGGAGGTGAGGAGGGGCGTGTACGTCACCTCAGAGCCTGTGTCTAAACTTCCCCACCCACCTTGCTCAAACCTCCCACCTTGGGGAACCCCCACTCCTGGTCCTCAGGCTCTGTGCAGTGACGTCATCGTCACTAACAAGCTCTCCCTTATCTACACCAAACACGCCTGGAGGAGGGGCCCCTGCACCACCCTCAGCCCTGCTTGTTTGCACACGCCCACCACCCGTGGAGTGACCTTGGGGTCAGGTGGTATGTGGGAAGCAGCCCGTGAAAAACTGTGCCCTTTTTAGGAGCTGGTCATATTGCACCCAACTCGGAGGACGGGGAGAAGGTCGGGGAGGGGAGAGTAAAGTTGAGATGAGAGGAAGATGAGAAGTGAGGTGCTCAGAGGCCCTAGACCAGGCAGGCGCACCCAGTGGCTGTGCTGGCCACTGGCCGGGCACCTCACGGCATCAGTGATGATCTGGACGCTGGGGAGCAGCTAAAAGGGACTGAGGGCCAGAGAGACTGAATCATCCAGCCTTGGTTCACACCTGCTCCCCCAGGCCGGGCTTTGACCCTGTCCTGGAAACACTTTGATCACAAACCGCACATCTGGGGCCCTGTTTTCTCTGGTTACAGCCCAAGGAGGTGAAGGGTGATCGAGCCCTGAGGCTGCCCGCACTGGTTTCACTGGTCTGCTGGGAAGATCCTGGGGACCTGGAGCCTGCAGGGCTCACTCCCAACAGCAAAGCCCCATCCAAGAGCTGACTAGAACCCGTAGAGAAGGAGAGTGCTTGTGAGTTCAGACAGGGAACACAAGAGTGAGGGTGTTCAAGGCAGCGCCCGGCTTTGCCTCAGAAGTCTTATCCCTTCATTCCCAGCAGCCTAAATCTTGGCCATCCTTCAAAACCCACCTCTTCTGTGAAGCCTTCCCTCCCCTCCAAATGAAGTTTTCTCCCTCTCTAAATACCTTATCCAGACTTATCTGCAAGCCTTGTCACGTTCCTCCTTGCATTGCACCTCCCTGGCTAGACTTGGGGCCCCACAGTGCAGAGCCATCATCCCATCTCAAGAGCTCCATACTGCCCTGCTGGATAATGGAGGGTGGAGGTGCTGGAGAGGAGGGGTTCACTAAGGAGCAGGACAGGAGGTGGAGTGCTCAGATCAGAGGGTACAGGAGGGGTTCAGGAAACACTAGCTGAAGCAAGACCCAGAAGAGCCGCTGCTTACTACCTGAAAGCCAGGTTGCATTTGAGAACCGAATGCAATTCTCCAGAGTCCTGGGCAACTGAGAAACCAAACGCAGCGCTCTCACAGAAGGGGCAAGTGCTGCTGCTGCTGCTGCTAAGTCGCTTGGGTCATGTCAGACTGTGCAACCCCATAGACAGCAGCAAGCGCTAGCTACGGGGAAATAAGCTTTAAGGGAAAAAATGCCGCCACTCTCCACGTGCTTCTGGCAGTGGCGTCGGAAGAAACAAAATCGTTTATTTGTCCAACAGTACTTTTCATTTCCGACGCTCTATTTTCACCTTTGTAAGTTCACTTTCTAAGAATCTTCCATTTCGCTCCTCACTGTGTTCGTTTTCCTCCACACTGAGCATGTGGAGCGTATTTGTGACCACTGCTTTAGCATCCTTGTCTGCTAGTTCCATCAACGTTCCCATTTGGGGGTCTCTTTCTGCGAACTGGTTTTTCTTCTGGTCCTGTTTTTCTGCTTCTTTGCATGGCTGTTAATTTTCTATTTGATGACTAATATTGTGAATGTTCCATTGGGGTCTAGATTTTATTGTATTCCTTTAAAGAGGGCTGGACTTGGTTCCACCTCACAGTTATTTGGAGTCACTGTGACCCTTTTAAGTGTTGACTTTAAGGTCTATGAGAATGGATCCAGGACAGCTTTTGGTCTTGGGCTAAGGTAAACAGCCTCTTGAGGACTCTATCCAGCGTAACACTTACTACAAGCTCTCTCCGCTATCACTGGTGGGAATCTGAACCATTCCAGCCCTGTGTGAGCTCTAGAAATTGGTCAGTCTTCTTACTGGTGGTTCTTTCCCTAACTTTGTGGTGTTTCACCCCAATTGTGCAAATCAATGGCCAAAATTTCGAGGCCCCTTCTACAGATTTCCCGAAATCATGAGTAGCACCCTTCTCTCCAGAATTCTTCCTGCACAAATTCTAGCCGCCTCAGCCTCGACCCACATCTTATCAATTCAACCCTCAGGCTCTTTTCAGGACACTCTCCCGTCCTCCTCCTGGGCCTTTCTCCAGTGAGGAAACCGATGCTGTGATCGGCTGTTGCCTTTCTCTCAGGGACCACCATCCTCTGCTAACTGTTGCCCACTATCTGAAAGCAGTTGTTTCAAACATTTTACCATAGCAGTTAATCTATGGGCTGAATGGGAGGATTCCTACGCAAGAAACATTTATTGGGGAATTCTCTGATCGATTGCAATATGCCAGCCTGCTCTCTGTGCTGGACAGAGAACTAAATGGACTAAATGGACAGAATCTGTGACCTCATGAAGCTGATATTCCAGTGGGTGAGGCAGCCAATAAACAATAATAAACAAAATAATTGTGCAGCATGTTAGAAGGTGAACAGTGCTGTAGGGGGGGACTAGAGCAGGGAGAGAGAAGCTGGGGAGCAGAGCAGCATTTTAAATAAGGGACTCAGGTAAACCTCACCCTGAAAGTGCTGTTGTTCAGTTACTCAGCTGTGTCTGACTCTTTGCCACCCCATAGACTACAGCACACCAGGCGTCTCTGTCCTTCACCATCTCCTGGAATTTGCTCAAACTCATGTCCGTTAAGTCAATGATGCCATCCAACCATCTCATCCTCTTTTGCCCCTTTCTCCTCCTGCCCTCAATCCTTCCCAGGATCAGGGTTTTTTCTAATGAGTCAGCTCTTCGCATCAGGTGGCCGAAGTATTGAAGCTTCAGCTTCAGCATCAGTCCTTCCAATGAATATTCAGGGTTGATATCCTTTAGGATTGACTGGCTTGATCTCCTTGCTGTCCAAGGGACTCTCAAAAGTTTTTTCCAGTGAAAAAAAACTGAGCCAAGCCCTGAAGGAAGGGAATGAGTGAACCACAGGTGCAAGGGCACTGAAGTGGGAGCAAGCCTGGCTTGCTCAGGGAACAGCAGGGAGACCAGTGTGGCCATCAGGGTTTGAATGAGAAAAAGACATGATCCAAAACCAAGGGGAGGCGCTGGACTGTGATGAGCCCTAGGGGCCACAGAAGGAAAGCTGTTACTATAATAACTGAGATGAGAAGTTTAGACCTGGGTGGTGGCCACAGACATGGTGAGAAGTGAATTCAGATGATTCTAAATGTTATCTCAACAGAGTGAAAGAAGAATCAAGGATGACCCCTAAGGTTTTTGGTCTGAGCAGGTAGAAGGAGGGAGATGGCATTTATCAATACAGGGAAGATTGCAGGCCAGCTGAGTCTGTAGGTGGGGTGGTGGGAGAGATCAGTTTGATGGTGGACCTGTTAGGTATGAGATGTCTTCTACACACCCACATGGAGGGATCCAGTGGGCAGCTGGACACTAGTTAGGAGTTCAGTGGAGAGATCCAAGACAAAATGGAGGGGAAGAAGCTGGGAAAGGAACCCACTGGTGAAGTCTTGCCTGCTGATGTCCAGGGTCACCCAAGAGCAGCTTGAGGCTCCTCCTCCAAGGACAGCCCTCTGCCTCCACAGAAGGGGCAGGAGCCGGGGAACCAGGATGGGCCCTTCAGAGGCCAGCTCACCCCTCCTCTTATTCCAGATTGACCCAAATCTCGAAGGGCTGCCAGATCGCATCACTGCCCAGAATCCAAGACCTCCAAGAAGAAGCTGCATTAGCCACTCTGTCCCCCACAGGGACACAGCCTGTCACCCGCTATTCTGCTGGCTCCCTGGCTCACATTCATGACTCTGCACGATGATGTTTGCTCCCCTCGGCTCCAGGATGGCTCGCCCTGACACCCCCCATCTGACAGAGTCTCCTCGCTCTTGCTGGCTTTGCTTCCCAAGCAATCATCAGTGCAGCTCCGGTCCCAGGCTGCCTTCCCTCTGCCTCACATCTGATGTGTGACTCAGGGGAGCATTCCTCTCACTCCCTATAGAGAGAAGCTCCAAAAGCCCTGGGATCTGAAAGTCCTTCCCGACCTCTAAGCTCCATCCTTGCTGTTCTTGCCTGACGACCCTTTATCCGAATGCCCTCCCCTAGAGCAGATGGGACCCTCAGTCACCCTCTCGCTTCCTGCTGCCTGCCCTTGTTTCTTACTTTCCCAGGTGCCCTTCTCCTCTTTGTCCTTCAGGCTCACCCGCGCCTTTCTCAGTCCCCTTCTGCCTGCCCTCTCCCCTGCTCTCTCACCCCACTCAATCATTCGTCTCAGATAGTTAGTTTAGGGGAGTGGGGACGAATCTCTTGCTGACTCCAGTGAAGGTCCTTTCCTCTCGTCACCCTGGGAATGCTGGCAATTATCTCAATGCCCCCAGAGCCCTAGCACTCCGGACGGCTCCCCCTCCCCCAGCCGCTTCCTGGCCTTCCACTTCTGGCCCTCCCTCCTCACATCATCTTGACTTGGCCAGAGACCCACCCCCCAGGAGATGAACACCTTCACCTGGGCAGTGACCACCCCTCCTGTCCCCCGCCCACCACACACAGGCACATGCACCCTGCTCCTTAAGTGATGGTGAGGGCAGTGGCCAAGTGATCCGCAGCTCCTTTCTCTTCTGTTGCTGCAGTAAAATATGGACAGCAGGAACCACGGGAGAAATGAGGCATGAAAATTAATCTGCTTTACAATCCTCATGAATATTTAAAAGCTGATGAATATGTAACTACATTTCTTTTCTCCATTAGTGTCTGCTTTTGAGTTACTCTATAGATCCCTTGGTTCCTTTGGGGGCTGGTTGGCTAGACTGATTTTTAAATTGGTTTTACGGTGCCTATAGATTCTGGGTTCCCCTCAATCCCGATCTTGAGAAGAGGATTTATCCCTTTAAAATTCCCCAGGAAGGCCCGGCAGGCCACGAGAGAGACAGAGAGAGAAGAAATTTCCTCTGAAACTCACACTGTGGGATCCCCAAGGGAAGGGCAAAGGTTGAGAGGGTGGGGCTCCCACTTTGCAGTGGGACTCACCAGGTATATAGCCTGTAGAGGATAAACCACCTCTTTCTTCCCTGAAAGGGAAGCTTGCCCTTGAAAACAATAGCAGGCCCTCATAGCCCAGCCACTATGGGTCTTTCAGGGCCTAGCGCAGGGTGGCCTTGAGAAAGCAAGAAATGAGGCTGCAAAATGTTACTTGCTTTCTACTCAGAAGAATCTGATATCGGGCTAACTGTATGCTACTGTGCAACCCTCTCCTGGCCCCTGGCACCAGCCACTCCTAGGGGCACTCTTTGGAGCATCCCCGGTCATCTCCCTAGCCTGTCCTCTCTGCCACAGTTCTTTGGTGACTCTGGAACCCTGCTTCCCAGCCATTCTTACCATCTGAAGCGGGCTGGGGGAGGCAGGCTCCTCACCCACCTACTGCAGCCATCAATCACCCCAGAGCAGAGCAGAAGGAGCAGCAGGGCCTCTTTCCAGAGCAGCAAGATTTGTCTTGGGGCCCGAGGCAGAATCCAGCACTGAACCGGCGTCCTGTAGAGGGAAACGGGGTCCCAGCTTGGTGAAGGGAGGCGTCGTGGGGCGGGGCAATGGGCTGTGGGAGACATCCATCCTGCCAGTCTGGCAGCAGGGCTGGGTCAGAAATGCTGAGGGTCCTTAGAGCCCCACAGCCATCCTGAGAATCTTGGATTCCACAGCCAGCACCTGGAGCTTCCAGTCACAGCAGACCACTCCCAGTTCCGGCTTGTTTACCCTCCCCCACTGTCCTCGGTTTCTCCATCCACTCTTCATTCTACACAAAGCCTGGCCGAGCATTCCATGTTGTTTTGATCATAATTCTTCCCTTCTAACCATCCTCAGGGGCCCCTTAGTTTCTGGCTTATCCAGTTCACATCTGCCCTGCCATCTCCATCACCAGCAACCCCAGGCCCCCTCATCCACCCTAAGTCCCCCCACCCCAGTCTTCTAAGCTAACTTGCTCATCATCCCAAACACGCTTTCACCTCTCTGTCCCAGGTCCTCCATTTGCCCTTCTATTGACACCTGTCCTCTCCTTTCCAGGCTTCGCTCAGAACTGCCTCCATCAGGAAGCCTTCCCGGTTGACCCCAGCCCCACTGAAAAATCCCATCACCTCTTCTGGGCTCTCAGATGTTTCAGTGCTGAATCCACAGGGTGTTCATTGGCACTGTCTTCATGGGTGTATCCACAGAAAGGGCTTCAGCCCCGCACGCAGGCAGTGTCGCAGCCTCCTGTGGATGCACTTACTAGGTGGCCTCACTCTCTCGTCACCTGTGCCTTTAGGTCAACCTCACTCCATCTCCCATAAAGGCCGGGCCTACTGCCAGAGCGGCCCAAAGCAGGGACGCAGTCCCCTTCCTCCTCTCTATTCTTTCAGGGGCTTCACACACACAGGGCCTCTGGAGCGACACCAGGCCGGGGGCTCAGTGTAACAGAGGGATTGCCCAACTTGGGGACAGAAAAGGTGCCCCCAACAGTGAGTCAGGAAGCCAGGCTCTGGACCTGGCTCTGCCCTGTGATCTTGACCGAGCCACCTAATGTTCTTAGATCTCCCTTTTTCATTAACCAAATGGGGATACAGGTCTATCCCTACATCTAAGGATCATAGTGGGAATCAAATGTGAAAATGCTTTGAAAAATACAGAACACTGTGGGCTTCCCTGGTGGTCCAGTGGTTAAGACTCTGAGCTTCCACTGTAGGGGACACAGGCTTGATCCCTGGTCAGGGAAGTTCCACATGCCATGTGGTGCAGTGAAAAATAGATATATACAGAGCAGCATATAAATGTTAGATATCTCTGCTATTGTAATAATTAGCAATAAATTATTATAATAACTGTTATCATAGTGTGTGACATTCCCCCAGCTCCCTCTATTTTGAAGGGTTCTCCGGCCTAGCCCCCTCTTTCCTTCCCTGTCCAGGGAAGGGATGGGAGGCCCACCTGGATCTGTACCCCTTGGGATCTAGCATCTCATTCTCCAAGACAGATTCCCCAAGCGGGAACATCACCTTCAGCCCCTGGCCTCTCTGCTCAGCTCCCAGCTGCCTCGGCAGCGGGAACAAGCGTGAGCCTTGTCAGACAAGCCCTGCATCTCCGTAAAACACGTTCTCAGCATAATTACCCAGCGGAGATGCATAGGGGCCCCGCCCTGACAGAGAGCCTCTGCCGCCACCGCTGCTGGTTTGTCGCTGCTGCAGCAGCTGAAAGCTGAGCTGTCCTGGACCAAAGAAGCAGGAGCAGTTCTCTAGCTAAGCAGGGCGGGATATGGCCAGGCCTTGGAGGGGAGCCCCTGGTTCTGGCTGTAAAGTTGGGGGGCCTCCAGTGGCCCAAGCAAACTCAGAGCTCAGCTTCTCTGCTCCCTTCCATCACCCTCTGAGCGAGCCCCTAACAGCCCATCTTGAGGTTCCCCCCGTGTATGGGGGCTGTGCTCACCCCAAACTCCCTGTCCCCGGTTTGTGGTGCCTGTGCTGGCACCGGGGTGAGCCCCTTATTGGCCCTGCTGCCTTCCCCCACACTGAGGTGTCAGCTGTGTCTCGAGTGGGGCACCAGCAGCAACCTAGGCACGTGGCAGTGCTTGGAGATGCAGACAGGCTCTTGTGGTGGCCCCCTTCCCCAGAGCCAGGTGCAGGGAGGCTAGGAGAGCTGCCACCTCCCACCTCCCACCTCCCTCCCGCCCCTCTCCTCTTGCACGCCTTCCCCAGGGAAACACCCAAAACAGTCCTTTGGGAAGATGTGTTCCTTCCTCCCCTGTATCTCAATTTCACACCGTGAATGTCATTTTTCCTTCCTTCTGGGAAAAGGGGATGACCCAAGCCTCTGGGTCCAGCAGAGATTTGTCTTCCACCTATCTGTCTCTAGACAGTGACTATTTCTAGATAGAGATGGGGAAACTGAGCCCTGGGCTGGGCAACTCATTCCTTTGAGTGGAGAACAGGACAGAGGGTAGGTGAGAAGTGTGAGATGTGGGGTGTCCCGGGGAGGCAGCCCTCCCAGCCAGGCTGTCAGAGCAGTAGGGACACCTGAGATGCTCACCGTTTGTCCTAGCAGTTTCACCTGTAGGAGCAGATGCTCTGAAAGTGGGTGATTTGATTTCCCTCTTCCTGCAGGGAATGGCCTGAGGGGAAGACCAAGCTGACTTCACTTGGTCCATCTCAGGGTTTCTAGGGTGTTATGCCCAAAATCGAACTCCAGACTGAGACCCAAGCCAGACCCTTTCATCTAGGATTGGGGGACATTCCCACCCAGGGCCAGAGCCCTCAGTCTGTACCTTGAGCCCTGAGCTATATCCCAGCCTTTCCTCGACAGAGCTCAGCTCCTCCAGGAGTGGCAGCTCTGTGGGAAGGACGTATTGAGACAAACGGGACTGTGATTTGCCAGCCATCAGTATCTCTTAAAGGCCCATTGCCTCAAAAGCTGGCAGATCCCTCCAGTTCCCCCGCCCTTCCGGAGCCAAGCAGAGATCCCCAGGGCAGCTCAAACCTCCTTCTTTCTCTCTCCTTTCCTCCCTGCTCTGGCCACATCAACCAGATGGATTATGTCTTATTTCTCTTGGATTTGGCTGCAGGAACCAAACAGCATTTAAGGCCATTGATTGTTCAAAAGGCAAAGTGTATAATGCACCAGAAAATTAGTTTAGAGTGCCCAGCAGGAGAGCAGCCCAGCTCTGGGCTCAGATTTACTCTGCCCTGGTGGCCAGGAGGCGGGGGCAGGGGGGCGGGGGAGTGTGCCTTTCAATCTCTCCAGGAAGCTCTAGGAAGCCATCATCCCCTTGTGGCCACGCTAGGGCCTTCTTTCTGGCTATTTGCCCAGGTGAGGGGCATGACAGCAATACCTCTCCTATGCTTCAGCCCCAAGCCACTCTTCCTTCTCCCAAGACACACACACACACATGCATGCACACACAGATGCACTCACATTCCACGTGCAAATGTTTTAAAACATCTACATTAAGTACCTGCAATGAGACAGGGCCATGCCATACACACTCTCACTGACGCACACACGAGACTGTGTGAAAATCTAGATATAAGGCTTTCCCTTTGTCTAAACAAAGTGGTGCCTAGAGGAGTGCCTGACACAACAAAAGGTGATCACTAGGAATTCCCTGGTCAAGCAGCCACAGGGCCTGGATAAGAGCCTGAGAGCTGTCCTGAAACTTGGAAAGGACAGGGTGAAGATGGGCATTGAGGAGATAAGAATGCCAAGCTTTCACTGCTGAGGGCATGGGTTCAGTCCCTGGTTGCGGAACTCAGATCGATCAAGATGGCTTCTTGGCCAAATGAATCAGGACCATGGACAGATCCCACTGCCCTCTTCTCTTCTCCCCTCCCTCTGTGATCATTTAGTTCACTAGGCCAAAAACAGGCCCAGCTCAGAGCCCCCTGGAGAAGTAATGACGACCGTGACCATTTGGGTAATCGTAAAAACGGCTTTCATTTTTGAGCTCTTATTGTCATGAGCCAAGATCTTAGGATGAACCCTCTCACTTGGTCCTCACCAGCTCCCAGAACGTATTGTTATTCCCACTCTACAGATGACCAAACTGAAGCTCATGTTGTCATTCAGTTGCTGAGTCATGCCCAACTCTGTGACCCCATGGACTGCAGCGCACCAGGCTTCTCTGTCCTTCACCATCTCCCAGAGTTGCTCAAACTCATGCCCACTGAGTTGGTGACACCATCCAACCATCTCATCCTCTGCTGTCCCCTTCTCCTCCTGCCTTCAGTCTTTCTCAGTATCAGGGTCTTTTCCAATGAGTTGGCTCTTCAATCAGGTGGCCAGAGTATTGGAGCTTCAGCTTCAGCATCAATCCCTCCAATGAATATTCAGGGTTGATTTCCTTTAGGACTGACTGGTTTGATTTCCTTGCAGTCCAAGAGACTCTCAAGAGTCTGAAACTCACAGAGGTGGAGTAATTTCCCATAGTTTCCATTGAGCTTGTCTAAACTAAAAGAGGAAAGGCCATCTAACTCAGGGGTCCCCACTAAACTGTACATACTTTAGATGACAATAACTTCACCAGATGGGTTTTCCCTGAAAGCAGAGGAGGAGAGATTGGCATGTAACAACCCACAGCAGCAGCTCCCCCACACCAATCAGCACACGTGTCCTGTCTCCACTGCAGTACCATCCTGATGGAGACAGGAGGAGTGTACTGAGTTGGTTCCTCATAAAGCGAGTGGGCATTCTTGAAGCCTGAAAATCAAGGCCATACAGAGCCAAAACCATGAAAATCTTGCAAAGGGAACACTTGAGAGGCTCACAGAAGTGTGTGGAAGTAAGAAAAGGTCAAAGGCAGTGCCATGTTAGAGATTCATCAGGCTTAAAGAAAGGAGGGTACACAGGACATTGCCAGAAACAGCTGTCCAGCCCACTCCATTCCCTCCCCATGTCCACTGAAAATATTGAAAATGGTGGAAGAGTCAGATGATTAAAGGAGAAGATTAACAGTGAGAATGATGGCTAAAGAGTTCAGCTAAAGCAACAACAAAAAAAAGAAAAAGAAAAAACAGAGTCCCACAAGAAAACAAACTGAGACTTCTCTGGTGGTCCAGGGGTTAAGAATCTGCCTGCCAGTGCAGGGGACACAGGTTCGATTCCTGGTCCAGGAAGACCCTACATGCTGGGGAGCAACTAAGTCCATGCACTGCATCTATAGAGTAGCCCCCACTTGCCCAACTAGAGAAAATCCATGAGCAGCAATGAAGACCCAGCATGATCAAAAATGAAATTTTTTAAGAAAAAAAAGTTTTGTAAAAGGTAGAGCCACACTCATGCTGGACAGAAGAGAGAGCTTTCCCATGACTGTAACTTCCAGATAAAGTTGGACTCGACTTGCAACACCTTTTGCAGGAAGATGATACTCAGTGAATCACAAGTGCCTCAGGACCAGCTAACCTGGGACCAGAGAACCCATGTATTAATATCTATCAGGGAAACTCCAGCTCCCCTGGCCAAAAAGTGCCTCCAAAATCTCTCCCTGATGTGAAAAGATCATGGATTGTTTGGTTTCAAACATCAGTGCCCTCCCTCCCCCGACACCTTTCTCCCATCAAAGAGCCGATCAAGCTTTATTTCACATGTCAAGGTTCTGAAACATTTGAGAAATCTCTGCACCATCCAAAAGCTGGGGCCTGTGGAACAATGAGTGTTTCTACTATAGTTCACAGAGAAAAGTTTTCAGAGGTCTTTGACCCAAAGCACCATCACCTATTTAGTGCTTCACCTTATTCTCCAGACTTGAATCCAATGACTTTGGGGTATTTCCAACGATCTAGTTCACCCCAAGATAAATACTCACCAACATTCAAACCCGTATGCCACAGGCTTCCCAATGGGAGTTGTGAAGGTGCGCTGACAGTGGGGCATGACTGGAATACGTATCAAACTTTCCAAGTGGATTACACTGAAGGGAACAATACCCACTTCAAAGTTCTGACTTTGGGAGAAAAACAAACTGAATCTAATTTTTCTTGTTACAGTGGCCACTAGCAATGGGTTTGAGTCCTTTTTTTCTTTCCAGCCATGTGGTATGGCATGTGGGGTCTTAGTTCCCCAAACAGGGATTGAACCCCCACCCCCGGAAGGAGAAGTGCAGAGTCTTACCCACTGAACCACAAGGAAAGCCCCTCTGAGTCCTTCCTTATGTTAGTTAATTACTACCTTGAGCCCTGAAGGAGTGAGAAGACAATGATGGTTTGGTGACTAGGAGTAAGAAGACCTGGGCTCAATTCTGGCTTTATCTTTGATACCCTGTGTTACCAAAGACCTGAACCTGCTTGAGGCTCTGGATTTTTTCCTTTATAAAATGGTACCCGTAATGCCCCCTCAATGGGATTGTAATTCTGGCCAAATGAGATCGAGGCTCCAGCACAGTGTTTGGCACAGCATGTAGTATGCATTTATTATGTCAGTTGGTTCTTTGGAAGGAAGGGGTCAAGCAGCCACAGGTTCTGAATAAGTGCCTGAGAGTTGTCCCAAAGCCTGGAGAGAACAAGGGTAGAGATGAGCATTGAGGAGAAAGAGAAGACAGGTGTGAATGGGGGGAGATGGGCAGGAAGCTGAGAGACAAACTTACCTACATGATAAGGAAGGGGCAGTGTTTCAACACTCCTCAGACTGAATCTAAGACCTAAACTCAGTAAATGAAAGACAACAAAGATTCTTAGAAGGATTTCTTTATTATCTTAGTGAAGGATTCAAATCAACAAATCAGCTTACATTGCAGCCAAAGAGGGCAGTTAGACAAGATGGAGAACTTGTCTAAGCATCTAGTGGACCAGATCCTTAGGCTGCTGAGAGAGAGCAGGACATGCAGTTGTTCAGAGACAAGGGAACGGATGAGATGAAGAGTGGGGCTCTAACTCTTCCATCTCTGAGGTTCTGCAAGTTGAGGTCCGTCTTGTGAGCAGCTCTCAGTATCGGGAGGAGACTCTGCAAAGCCTGGAGAAAACACTGATGTGGCAATTGAGTGGTGAGCAGAACGCTAATGAGTGCCAAGAATAACAGTGGCTTCTTAATGGAGCCCTTAATGAAGACTCATTTCTGGTTTTATTAACGTAGAGAAAAAGCACACACTCTCGCTCTCAGAGAGCAGACAGAATAAACAACAGCTCCAAACAGGGGGGCTGATCCCATTTCCTGGATCCTGCTTAGGATACCATCACAGGCTCTGGGAAGTGGAATAGGAAGGTCAGCCTCAGAGTTCTGTGATGTTCCTCTGCACTTTGGCCAATCTGTTTAGACCCCAAGACCCCACACAGTCTCAAAGGGGAGATTTCCAGCTGCGCTCAGCCCTGCAATTTACAGGCAAGCTGCAAATAAGAACACAAAAGAGAACCATTCCCAAGGTGCTGGCAGTGATTTTAAAGGCAGACACATCCCATTAAATATTTAATTAGAATACAATCCCACCAAAGCTCTCCCACCATAAGAGTTTGAAAAATACAGCCCTCTAGGGCTTACCCAACACTGTTCACTTATTTCCAAGTGTATAATCTCTGTTGACTTCATATATAGCAAGAGAGACTCAGGTTAGACGTAGAAAATCAAATTTTAAAACTTGTGGGTGACCTTGGAGTTCATCTAGTCTAATTCCTTGTTTTGTGAACATCTGAGGCCCAGAGAAATTACAGACTCAAAAAATCAAACGGCCAGTTGCATCTATGCCATAATCCAGGCCATTCCTGGAAATGCTTCCCCTTGACACCAGCCTCTGCCCCTTCTGGCCTCCCTTTCTCGGGGCTCTATAACCCAGCTGACTGACAATCCTTGGGGCTGAACTGGCATGTACAAGGCTGTACCTCAGGGACACTTGTGGCTAGGATTTTGAGTTGTCTCCAGTGACCAAATGCTAACCAGGATACAACTCTGGGATGGCCGCACTCATTCATTTAGAGCCTCGAAAATTCTTTGGGGGGTCCAGTGGTTAAGAATCCATCTTGCAATGCAAGGGACATCGGCTGATTCCCTGGTCTGAGAGGATCCCATATGCCATGGGACAGCTAAGCCCACGCACCACAACTACTGGAGGCCACATACATGCAGCTTGTGCTTCACAACAAGAGAAGCCACTGCAATGAGAGGCCCAAGCCCCAAAATGAAGAGTAGCTGCCGCTCGCCGCAACTCGAGAAAGCCCACGCGCAGCATCAAAGACCCACCGCAGGCAAAAATAAATAAACAAGTAAATCTTTTCTAAAAAGCTCATTGTGGAATAAACTGAGAGATCCGTATTTTATATTAATAGATCTTTGACATCCTAAACTCAAATGGGAAATCTCAACAGAGGGATGAAACTCATCCCCAAGTAACTCCACTGCTATTCTGGCCGCACCTGCAACCCACGCGCCAACAGTTACCAAGTTTGTGAGATGAATGGCCTAAGAACCTATGAGGGGAATGAAGCAGGCACTTCTCCAACAGCGGAGCCCTCTAGGACGGAGGACTGTCTCTGATTGGTGCTCAGGGAAAGAGGACAAAGAGGAGGCAGTCCCCACCAGGAAGGACCCAACCTGATAAGGAGCAGTCCACACCACACACACACACCCATCGAAAGACAGCAGTGTATTGCTGAGTGACTGCTGGGTGCCCCGCATCATACAAGGTGCTTAACACAGGTTATTTCTCCTTTACTACTCACAACATCATTGTAAGGTAGATATTATCTTGCCTCTTTAACAGGAGAGGACAATGAGACACAAATGGCTTAAATCAATTGCCCAAAGTCATACAGCAAGAAATTGATGGAGCCCGACTCTATCTCCAACCACACAACAAGCACCTGCAAATGAACCCCTTAATTCCCCAGGGGGATTCTGGGAGGATGACAGTCATTTCAGGGAGTGAACTGTGGAAGGTCTCTCAGACAAAGTTCCCTGGACTTTTGAGAAACATGAGCAGTAGCTGGAAGGATCTCATTAACGTTGGCAGAACCGTCAGAAAAAAAAAGGTGGCATTTGTTGAGCAGCTGCTCAATGCCATGCAGCTTACTATCCAGTCTCATCTGACGCTCACAGCAACCTTCTGACATCAGGCTTACAATCCTAAAGTCAGATTCAGCGAGGGAAAGTCGATTTTCCCAAGGTCACACAGTGAGCAAACGATCAGTTCGGGATCTGAGCCTAGATCTGTCTGGTTCCAGTAGAAGAGGACCAAATGCTAGGAAACTTGACCCAGGGGGACAGTGGGGGCTCGGGGGAGGCTAAGAAATCACTCAGAGACAGCCACTGGGGACCTCTCATCCCTGGAACAGAGGAGCTTGTTTTATGAGCCTTGGCTCTGAAAAGGCAGAAGGGACCAGGTGTGCCCTGACCGACCCAAGGGCCTTTTTTACCACCGCATCCGTCTTCCTCCCCAAGAGGGTCCATGAAGATGGCAAAGGAACACATCGATAAGCTTCCATTAACATGCTAGGTTACTGCACAGCATTTAAGCACGTCCACAGCCACTTTTATCTGTTTTCCCAAAGAGGTTTATGCCCCATCTGCTCACACAACCCCTGGCACAGGACTGCTCACTGGAGACTGCTGGTCCGCATCCCTGTGAGCCCCGAGGCTCCACCTATAGGCTGCAAACTCGGGCTTTCAAGGCAGACAGAACAAAGTTCAAATCCTGATTTCCCCAGCTTGGAGCTTAGAGCTCCCGTTTCCTCACCTCTTAAACAGAGCTAATCATGCCCACCTCCTAGGGATGTCATAAGCATCAAAGGGCTTGTCCCCAGCCTCCCCCAAGCCCACCCCTCTCTGCTCCCTGCTCCATACACTTTACTGGTCATTTTGCCTCCAACTGTGAAGTGCTTTGGGGCTCCCCTCTGTCCAGAGTGCCCCCTCCCTGAGGGAGAGGAGAGGAGCTGGAGAGACCTTGTCACCTCTGAGCCTTTTCTCACCCTGGTGCCTGCTTGGTGATGCCTTCTCTCATCCTCAGCACCTCCCTGACTCAACCCAGCCTTTGACGGTCCTCAAGAGCCACCTCCCCTGTGAACCCAGGGACTGCCTGAAACAGCTCCTCACCCCTCCCCCTCCAGTGGGTCTTGCCATGCCCTCTTATCTGCTCTGAGCACACACAGCCTGTGTGAAAGGAGTTCTTCTCACCCACTCTGGGAGCCCTCGAGGGCAGGGCTGGGCTGGTCATCCCCGTGTTCTCAGCACAGAGCCTGGAAAGAGCAGGCGCCTGGGAAATACCCAGAAGTAACCAATCACGGAAGAGGTCCCATTCTTTCCTTCTCTTCCCCTTCTTCCCTGGCACCAAGAGATCAGGTCTCCGGAAGATGTAAACATAGGACCGTTGACCCGGTCAAACATGGGTGATACTCTTGCCTAGGAGGCCAGGGATTGGTTCCAATGCCTTGCCCCTGTGATAAGAGCAGGATTTTATTTTTTGCCCTCTACCGCTCAGTTGTAAGGCTCTTAAAGGGTCCACAGCTTCTTAGTACCTCCCTCTTTCTTCCTGCCAATTCTAAGACAAATGTCTGCCTTCTCTGGAGCGCCCCCACCCCCACTCCGGGCCTGCACC
>SJYA01002087.1:282200-303816 GCA_006410615.1 Neotragus moschatus
TCCCCCTCCCACCCCAGCCCTGTAGCAGTGAATGTAATTAGGCCTTTCCCCAGGACAGCACCCCCTCCATGCAGCTGAACTGCCCGTCCAACGGGGGATAATTTATGGAAATGGGTAAAGGTGTTTTAAATTATTCAATTTAAATGTAAATAGGGGAGATGGTTTCTCTGAATAAATTGTCTTATTTATGTTCCACCCAAATCCCCTCCCAGGGAAACATGGAGTGGTTTGGAGCGCTCTACAGCCCAGGGCCTCCACCACTCTTTAAATAATGTGGGAGCTGCCCCTGGACCCCTGGGAGTGGAGACTGGGAGACAAATTGCCCTGACAGCTGCTCTCCCAGCTGAGGTCACAGGACCGGCCGAGTGCTCACCAAAGGCTGTCACCCACTCCACCCAGGGTTGCTGTGGCCCAGCCAGGGCACAGATGTAGGCAGAGAGCAATCCAACTTTGTTTGCTGGGCAGTGACAGTTGGACAGGGGCTCCGTGCCCCTCTCCGCTCCTGCCCAAGGTCTCTTTTCCTCTGACTCACAAATGATGTGGGCTTCACACCTCCCTGAAAAAGTCCATCATGCTCTGAGATGCTGACTTTGGGCCACCTTTCCTTAGAGCATTTCTGTCCTAAACAGGGCTTCCTAGACACAGGGCTGCCTCGAAAGGAAGCCCTTTCTTGGTACATCTCAGGCACTGTCCACGTGCCAGTGGGAAGGCCTTTTGGGGGTGAGGAGAGGGACTGTTCTTCAGTCCCCTCCCCCACTACTTAGTACCACTCAGGTGCCAGTGTTGCCATCTCCTGCGATTGGACCACCTTACATGCAAGCAAATGATCATGTAGCTATTAGGGGGGTTTCAGGGGCAAAGGACAGAACATCAAAGTAGCTGAGACTATGGAAATTTATTAGCCCTGGAAACCTGGAGGCAGGGCAAACTGCAGGGGTAGACCTGGTGTCATCTGGAAGCCTTGTCCTGTTTTCCTGTGATTGCTTTTTGTGCGTCCATCATCCTCAGATTATATGACGTGGTGGCAGGGGGCAGTTAAGAGCCTTAGACCCACCCATGATGATGCTCAGAGGAAACCAGAAGAGGGCCACTCTCAGAGACCCTCCCAGAAGTGTGAAGAAGGCTTCCTCCCACCCACCTCTCAGAAAACTCTCCTTGCATCTCATTGGTCCATCCTAACCTAATGTCTTTGAGGAGATGGGGATTACTTTAGACAAGTCAGAGTGACCAGGAGCTGGGGGTGGGGCTACCTTCTCTCTACACAAATGTGGGCTCCTATGAGGGAGGAGGAAGTGGGCATTGGTGCTGAGCAGACAGTACCCATTGAAGTAACACTTGAATAATTGAAATCAATACATGTTTTAATCAATAACCATGTTTGTTTCAACCCACCATACTTTAACTGGATCAATTCTTTTCTGCCTAATCCTAAGAACCAGACTATTGCCCATCCTCCAAAGAGCAGAAAGTCAGATCAGTGACCCAGATTGCAGACCAGTTGGCAAGACTGGACCAGATCAAACACAAATTGCCATCCAGATGACTTAACTCTTTCTCAAGCTACCCCTAAATGAAGGAATGGCTTGTGCAAGCCCCACAGTCAGCATCACTCATTCTATAAATATGCCTGGACTGCCCACCTTATGCCAGGCACAAGCTAGGGGCAGAAGATTCATTGGCAAAACAGTCTGTTTCCTGTTCTTGTAGACTTACCATCCCTACAGTGGACTTTATCAAGTTTGTTGCCAGTTGGTTTGGCTGCCTGTGAAGTTTTGCCAAATTTGGGAGTTGCTGAACTCATGAGTCACACCTTCTCAAGGCAGAAACCAGAAACCAAAGAAGGCAGGTTACCCAGCCTCCTTTGCAGCTCCAGCACAGACATGTGACTCAGATCCCACCAAGCAGATTCATTCATTCACTCTAGAAGGGAAGTACCGGAGTAAGGAGGCAATGCCCATAGTCCACAGTGCTGGCAAGGATGGAAGCAGAGGTGTCCAGCTTTGGGTAGAAGTGAGAACAAGATTCAGTTCCTGGTCCAAGAAGTGCGATCAGTAGGGAGTGATGGCAAAGGTTCCCTGGTGCCTGGTGGGAGGCAAGTGCGGTTTCCCCATCAGTCTGGTTCTGTGTGCAGTAGGGCATCAGGCCTGGAATCTGAGCCTCCAGTCTGGCTCTCTACCCGTCCCTGTGACTAGGCAAGACACCCTGTATTCTTCTAATATTCTTCAATCAGTCAGAGTCGTGTCTATTGCCTAAGACCATGAACCCTAGCATGCCCCATCCTTGGTGAGAGTTTTTCAGTGTGAAGATCTCGCCCAGGTGGCCCTTCCCAGAATCCCCCTGAGCACAGGCACTTTGCTGCTGCCTCTTACAGCAACCTTAACAGAAGCATGAGCCCCTCTGTGTGTCTCCAGTTCACCCCCACTAATACATACTAAACTTTGAGCTCCTTGGGACCTGGGACCACACTTTTGCACCACTATATCCCCAGGTCTAGTTTAGAACCAGGCTTAGAATAGGTGCCCACTAAATATTTGTTGTGATGTGATCATTGCCACTTTCTTCATTAGTGACATCAAAAAGCCCACCAATAGCAGGCTCTGGATTGAGCAACACACACAGAGAATGGCCCGTATCTTGACCTCCCCTTCTCCACAATCAGCAACCAGGTACACATCCAGGAACTTCAGTGCCCACTGGGAAGTCCTTTAAAATACCAAAGGGCTGCTCTCTGACCCCCTACCCGGTTCCCTAATCCCTCCTGGCAGCTTTGCATTTACTCTTTCCAGCCAGCTGGTTCCATTTCAGCCTTGCCCCTACTTCCTGCCCTGCCCTGGACAGCCTTGGGAGATCTCCATCCTTGGAGGTGACCTCCCAAAAGACCCTGGAGAGATATACCCAGATGGGTTACATTGCCAATCCAAGGGTGTCCTTTATCCTGTCAAGCCCTGCAAACTTGCCCCCGGACACACACACACTCACACACACACACTCTCTCTCTCTCTATCCCCTCTGCAGGAAGAGCCAGAGGAAATGGACAAGCTTTCTGGAATCAATTTCATGCCTTAGCATGATAAACAACCAAGCAGAGAGTGGCACCCATCAAGAGAGTTAATGGCCTTGGTCTCTGAGTGATAAACCACCCCCTGAAAAAGAAAGCAAGCCCTTTCCTCTGTGCATCACTCCACCGGAGCAGACTCATGCCAGCCCCAACTGCACTTTCCCAGGTGTGGATGAGACAAGCACTTCCGCCTTCCCTAGGCAGCACACAGCCTCTCATCATCTGGGGGCCTGGGAGGCCCAAGGCAGAAAGCACCTGACCTGTTACCTTAGCTAGCAGTGCCACAGATCAGATAGAGCCTGGCCACCTGAGTTCAGATCTTAGTTCCACGTCTCTCTCCGAGTGACCTTGGGTAGGCTACCTAAATTGTACCAACCTTACAGGTACTTCCGGAGAAGGCAATGGCACCCCACTCCAGTAGTCTTGCCTGGAAAAGCCCATGGATGGAGGAGCCTGGAAGGCTGCAGTCCATGGGGTCGCTGAGAGTCGGACACAACTGAGCGACTTCACTTTCACTTTTCACTTTGATGCATTGGAGAAGGAAATGGCAACCCAGTCCAGTGTTCTTGCCTGGAGAATCCCTGGGATGGGGTAGCCTGGTGGGCTGCTGTCTATGGGGTCACACAGAGTCGGACACGACTGAAGCGACTTAGCAGTAACAGTAGCAGTACAGGTACTTCTGAAGATTGAGATGCTTTTTGCAAAGAGCACGTAGTATATCCTCAATAATCTTAGCTGTTGTTATTATTATTATTCCTATGACTCCCTGTAGCTAGGAAGTTCCTGATCCATCTAACCTGAATCCTACCCACCGCCTTTTAAGGTCATTGCAGCTCATTCTCTTCCTAGTGGGCATGGAACTCAGCCGTCTCTAGTGTAATAAGGTAGGAAAAATAGTGGTGCTGGAAGACGATAAGCTAACGTTCAAGTCCACCTCATGTGTGTTAGCCATGGTCCTATTTATAGCCAATGAATGTAAGACGGATTCTAAATATACAATACTAGCTGTGCGGATGGACAGATGTCATTCTACTCTTGTGGGCCACAGTCTACGGCATCCTTGTTTGTACAGTAGAAAAAGAACACGGCCTCCAAAAGTCACAATGAGGATGAGGTTAGATGCAGTAACCAGGGATGTTAGTTAAACCTGAGCCTGCACATACACTCAAAGAGAGACTACCTAGATGTCTCAGATCATCTATCTGAGACATACAATGACCCTGTTTCTACAGCCTTCCCCACTTCATGTCCAGCACAGTAGATCCTTCCACGTTGCTTCAGCCTGAGGAGCACATTTTGTTGTTGTTTTTTTAGTTGCATTGGGTCTCGGTTGCAGCATGCAGGATCTTCTTGCATCACGCAGGATATTTCCTTGCAGCACATGAGCACTCCAGTTGCAGCACCCAGATTTACTTGCTCCACTGCATGTGGGAATTCAGTTTCCCTGACCAGGGATCCAATCCATGTCCCCTGCATAGAAAGGTGGAGTCTTAACCACTGGACCACCGGGGAAGTCCCAAGGAATACTTATTTAAAAGTGAGAAGCCAATGCCAGAATTTACCAGCAGTAAGTAAAATCCTTGCAGTCCTGCACAGAAAAGCCAATGTCCAGGAGAGGGCGGGTGAGTAGCAACTGACGTGTGCCCCACGCTTAGCGGTGAACAAATGTGTTCTCGGGTAGTATCTTACCAAATACTCTCACAGGCCAGTTTTGCCCAAGGGGACACTAGTTCTGAATGGAGAGTCAACTTCCCCAAAGTGATAAAGAAGGATGTGAACCCATAACCAGTCTCCCCCACTCCCTCAGGCTCTCTGCCCTCTCCCCACATTGGCAGACCTCTACTGGTCTTCGAGCTCAATATCTGGCATAATGCCTAGCCTAGAGAACTCTCCCAATAGTCAATCATCTAATGGTCAAATATAATCCAACTACTTCACCCATGGGGAAATCCCAATTTCACCCATGGGGAACCTGAGGGAGAAAGAGATGTAGTGAGAAACCCTCGGTCACAAAGCTGGAAGGTGATGCAATGGGACTAAGAAGAGCACAAGCTCACGCCAAAATGTCAGAACTAGAAGAATCCTAGAAGGTCATGTGGTGAAGACCCTGCCCGCCCTGTCCTGGTAATCAAATCCAAGTTCTCCCACTCAGAGCTTGGAGGAGGGGAGACAAGGTTTTTAAGGCTGATATATAGACTAATTACAAAGTGTCCCCAAATCCCCCCCTACTGAGATCCACGCAATTTGGATTTGCAGCTTCTCCCAACAAGAAGTAGAGTCCGTTTTCTTTCTTACTCAGTCTAGGCTGCCTTGTAGCTCTCTTTGACCAGTAGAAATTCAACAGAAGTGATGGTGTCCCATCTCCAAGGTGAGACTTCAAAAGACCATGTGAGCTTCCAAGCTCTTTTAGAACCCAGCTGGCGCCATGTGAGCAACTCTGGGCGAACCTGTTGGAGGATGAGAGACAAGTTAAAAAGAGCCTGCTTGTCCCATCTGAGGCCTCGCTACACCTGCCTATGGCTGGCTGGCCCCCAAACGTGAGAAGCCATCCTAGATCAACAGAGGCGCCTCCTCTGCCTACAGCCAACCACAGATACATAAGTGATTCCAGCCAAGATCGGAAGAACCATCCAGATAACCCATAGACTCACAAGAAATCACAAACATAATTAAATCATTGAGTTTTGGAGTGGTTTTTTACAAAGCACCAACTAACAGATACTTTGGACTTGAAGAAAAGATCCCAAGTTGTAGTGCTAGAGAACTTGAGGTCTGTGTTCCTGTAGGGCCTTGAAGGAACAGGACCCTTTTCTGCAAAGAGCCTGATTGAGTTTCTATCTAGTCTGTCCAGCTGCCGGCCCTGGCCCATCCAGGACCAGTGAGGTCAAGTCTAGCTCCAGCCCTACCCTTCCCACCCAGCTTGGCATCCACAATACCCATCCTTGGCAGTCTCCAGAAACAGTCTATGTAGGGAGAGCTGCGATGAGAGTGAAGGCTGTCCACAACCCAGAAGGAGCTCGCCCCAAAGACAAAGCCCAACAAAGCCCCGAGGTGGGGTCTCCATGGTAGAGAAGCTTCTGGGACCAGACATCCCCCCACCCACCACCCAGGGGAAGCAATCAGCCCCGGAGGAGCTGAGCAGGCCGCTTGACATTTGATGGGAGTCATTATCAGACACTTATTCCCAATCAGGACTCAAGTGTCTCTGAGGGCCCCTCTGCTGCCTTCTCATTCCAGGGAGCATTAACAGGGTGGGGGGAGGGGAGTTCGGGGAGGTGCAGGTCTGGGCAGTGGCCCTCAGAACCACCCCTCTGACTCCAGCCCCCTTCATGCCTCCCAAGGCCCCTAGGGGCAAGCTAGCTCATGCCAGAGTGTGGAGAGTGGAGGACTCCAGGGTGGGGAGCTTGACTTCTCGGTCCTTGGAAAGACCAGACACAGAAACGTTCAAAGAGATGTATGCAGGAGTCTGGCTCAGAGCTGAGATTCCAGCCAGGCCCAAGAAGGGCTTTGTCTCCAAGGCTCATCATGGCTCTGGGGGTCCTGAGTCCCCACCCCGGGCAGCCACCTCCTCCCTCAGTCAGTGTTCCAGGACCACGGCCAGGCTCCTTCCCTTGCACACAGACCAGAGCTCTCTCTCTGCAGCCAGATGGCCCTACTCAGACAGTGCATGAAGGCCTTGTAAGGCTCTCCCAGGTCCGCAGAGGGATCTTGACCAAGCCACCTAACTTCTGCTCCAAAAAGAAGGCAATGATTCCTGCCCTGCCTCTTTGCACAAGACTATTGCGAGACTCACTCTTTAAGAAAGTGCTGGATAAAGTAAAACAAGGACTGAGTACAGCTGTCCCCAGTGGATCATCATCACAGCGTGGGCAAGCTCAGCTGAGTCACGTGCAGGCGTGACGGTAGATGAGCGAGTGTGTGTGTGTGTCTACTCCGGTGTCTCACTGCGTGCCTTGGCACTCATTACCAGTATTTCATGGTTTGGGATTGTCTGTAGGTTTTCACCGTCTACGTCTCTATTCAGGAAGTGAATCAACTGTATTGATGTGTTACAGCCTGAATGCAGAGGCAGAGTTTTGAAGTTATAAAAGAAAAGGACCAAAAATACCTTGAAGTGGGGTTTGACAGTCGAGAGTACACACACACACACACACACACACACACACACACACACACACACACGTGCTCTTAAGGAACTTAAGGACTCAAATAACCAAATGCAAAAAAAACAGAGAAAAAGGTGGGTGGAGAGTCATAGAATAATGGGCCCTGAGAGTCATCAATCCAGAAGGCTTCCTGGAAGAGGGGGTAAAGTCTGAGCTGAATTTTGGTAAAAAAGCTGGACATGCAAGCAGCAGGAAAAGATGGCTTTGGGAGGAGAATAGAAATGAATGTTTTAAGCATCCTTCTGTCAAATAATGGTAATTATACTTTATCCTGGCAAAGCAATTGAGGATTTACAAAGCTTTTTCACATGTATTTTCTCATTTGCCTCTCACTACAGTCCCCTGAACTAGACAAGTCAGGTTTTATTACCCCCATTTAATAGATGAGAAAACAAAGGCTCAGAGAAGCTGAGCGATTTTCCTGGAGTCTCCAAGCTCAGAGGCAGTGGGACTGGCAGAAGCCCTCAGGGTTTCTGACTCCTTCCTATCCAAGTAGCCTTTCCAGTCTCAGGAACTACAGCCCACCATTCGGTCTGGTTCTGTCTACAAGCTCCTTGGGGGCGGGTTCCATGTCTGAGTGATGGACTCTGGACAGTGCTTGGGAAATTAGCCAGTAGAGGGGAGCGGTGGCTTTAGAGTCAGACAGAAATGAGGCTCGACCCAAGCTCTGCTGTGCACCTCGACTTTGGCTTGTTAGTTCCCCTGAGCCTCTGTTTCCACATGGGTAGAGTAAAACAGAGACTGTCCCTGAAGCGCTTAGCACTGTGCCACGCACATATATTTGCTCCAATAATGGTGGCTACCGTCATTAACCTCGTGGTTATTCGCTTATGATTGCTGATTAGGAAGACTTTCTTGAGGGCCACTTTTCACCCGTTTCTCCCTTTCAGGATAAATGGGTCCGTCAGTCAACATGCATGCTGCCCACTGATTACTGGCATGACAGACGGTCCCCAGTGGGCACAAGCAATTCACTTCTCCCTCCATCCTCCTAGGCCCACATGTCCTGTCCAGACCCCACACCCTGGAGGGGCCCTAGTGATGCTCTGACACCCGTTAGTGTCAGGCCTGACCCCTCAGCCACCTGTTGAAATCCATTTCAGTCGCCAGGGCTCTCATTTCTATTAAAACTTCATTTGCCAAGAAAGCAGAAAGGTAATTATGAATCCTAGTCTTAAATCACTCTGCTGCTGAATTATTAAAAGGAAGAATTAAAAATAATCAGGCTTTTTCATTACACTTCATAGCAGGGAAATTAAAGGTGTAAGAATGTATTTTTTCCTTGAATTTAAGTATTCATTTTGGAGATTTATAGGGAAGTTGAAATGATTCCCTGCATGCCCAGCTTTCCCTTTTATAGAAGGGGGAGAGAGGGAAAAAACCTTGTAAAATTAAAAGGGAGATAGAGCAAAGAAGGGATTTAACATAAAGAAGTACAACTGAGTGTTTTGCATTTTAATACATTTTTTTCTGCACAATTACACCATTGAGTGATATGGCAGAGAGAGATTAGGCTGCTGCTAATTTCAGATCCTTCGTGGGGAAATAAGGGGGTCTCACCAGCCGTTGGGTCAGAAAAGTATATGGGGGCATCCAAGCTGGCTCCTCGGATCTCCAAGCCCTGAGAAGCAAGGACCATTTCAGCACCAAGCTTCCTTGTTCTCTCTTTTCTTCAGGAAACAACAGGACAAGCGACCTGGTTCATTTTGCAGACTGGGAAATCCAAGGTAGCAAGGCAGGGCAAGGCATCTTGGGGCCTGGGACCGAAAGAGGAGGGACACGGAAGAACTTCCCTCAGCCCTCCCGCCTCAACCCCATGCCCCAGGGTTGAGTGTGAAAAGCAGAACTGTCAGAGCTAGGATGGAAACAGGAGGATTCTAGGCCTGGGAGGCCCTGATGGATGAGACCAAGGATTGATCAAGTCTCTGATTCCCCATTCCCAGCCAGTCCAGGGATGCAGACCAGACTCCCCAGGTGAAGCAAGAAAGAGGTGCAGATGCCTCCTCCCCAGACCAGGTGCTAAAGGGGGAAAAGTGAAAGCAGAGCCCAGCTGGAGGGGACTCCTCCCAGGAGGCTTCAGGAGGAAGGGAGCAGGGCAGAGGGGAGAGAGTTTGCAGAGAGGGGCAGCAGAGGCCAGAACACACCACCCATGCTTCCCGCTCCACTGCAGCCAGAGACCAATGCGTTCTCCCCCTTCCAGGGGCAGTGCGACAGCAGAAAAGAATGGACGCCGTCGGTGCACAAGCATCACTGGCAGCAGCTGGGTAGTCCCAAATGGGACCCCGAGGAGAGTGCCGAGAGCAGCGTTCCCATCTCTGCTCCAACAGCTGGCCTGCCTCTCAGCGGGATCGCCAAGACTCTATCCCCCGTCCACACAGGCAACAACTGGACAAGGGGAGGGGGCAGGGGGGGCCTCCCCGTGGATCCGGGCCGAGAGCTGCTCAGCCACCTGCCCCCCTCCCCAGAGGTGGTAATGAATTGCAGGGAAACGCTGCTGAGAGATGTCAGAACAATTTCTATTAAACATAATTTCCTAATGAAAAGGTTACGAGGGAGCCTGGTGGAGCTAATCAGGATTGAATGCTCACTCCAGCTCGCTCTAAGGGAGGGGGCTGGAGGCCAGGTCCCTGGTTCCACCTGGTCTGGGCTGGAGGGACCTTACCCAGGGCCAGGTAAGGCCCTGAGCAGCTTCAGTGCACCCCTCCCAAGGCCTTGCCTGTGCCCACTATCAGGAGCTCGCAGGTGCCAGGCACTGTGCTGTTTTTCAGTGGATCATATCCTCGCAACATCCTTGCAAAATTGAAATTACATCCCCACTTTCAAGATGAGCAAATTAAGACTCTGGAAAGTCACATGACTTGCCCAGGTTCACCTCTCAAGAAATTAGGAAGCAAAGGCAGGATTTGAACCCCAGTCCATCTGGCTGAAAGATGTACCACATTGACATCAACCCTTCCCACCTCCCAGGGACCATTCCTACCCCATGGCTCTAAAAAGTCCTTTGGAAGGACAAATGGAGCCCTAGAAATGGGATAGGGCCAGAAGTGCAGCTGAGGCTGCCTGGCTCCTGTCCAGGTATCCATACCATCCCACCTCTGATGACCATCTGGATGTCTGTGAGTAAAGAAACCACAGTCACAGACTCTGTGAGGCTCACATGGTGTCCTGCTGAGCCCAGAGAGGGCATGCTTGTCCATGCAGCCAACTCTGCGGTGCTAACAGCACTTTGAGTCTGTATCTTGAAAACTGAAGACCCATGCAGACCCCCACTCTGGTCCCAGTCAGTGTCCCCAAGCCAGGCTTGTCTCTGAGCAAGGACCCTGCCTCCTTTTTTCTCCTATCACCCTGAATTGCAGACCTAAATTCCTACATCAGGTCTGTGCTAAGGGTGCGGGGCAGTATGACTCCAACTAAGAGAAAGGGGGGCGCATTTTTAGAATGTTCAGAGCTTCTTACCCAAACTCTCAATTACAAGCTTTTCAAAAGTTGACCTCTACTGGTGGGAGGTTGGGGTGAGGGATGGAGGAGGAAGGGGCAAACAGGCTGCAGATCTGAGACCAAATAGTAACGAGCCCTGTGAAAAATACAGTTGAAAATATTGGCTGCTCAGTCGTGTCCTAACCCACCAGGCTCCTCTGTCTATGGAATTCTCCAGGCAAGAATACTGGAGTGGGTAGCCATTCCCTTCTCCAGAGGATCTTCCCAACCTAGGGATCAAACCCAGGTCTCCCGCATTGAAGGCAGATTCTTTACCATTTGAGGCACCAGGGAAGCCCCATTCTCTTCAATTCAGACTCCTGATACCACCAGCTGGGTTCAATTTCAGGCACCCTGGGGTTTTGCTCTGCCAGAAGCTTCTGCGATTGTTGAGATATCTCTTTGGAGGGAGAAGAATGTTCCAGATATGTCCCTGGGGACAGAAGCAAGCCCTTAGAGGCTGCAGCTGAAAATCTTCCTAGAAACCCAGGACCACCCCTACATCCTGGAGAAGGGGTTGGGCTACAGGAGGGCCTTGATGACAGAGTCTCCTCCCCTGCTTCCATCTAAACCCTTACCTCCCCGGCCTGCTCCACAATCCCTCAACCCCCGTGATGAGCCCTAGGCTCTGCACCCCGCCCCCAGCAGGGTGTATCTCCCATCCCTCACTGTGACGACAAAGCTGTCACTGACTGCCATGAGCCTGCCTTCCCGGGACCTGCAAAGCCTGGAACAGCATGAAATATGCAGCTGCCTTCCCCCAGCCCCCACTCCCCGCTCAGCTCCCTCCCTCTAATTGCTCTGCGCAGATTAAACTTGGATGGCGCAGCTCTGGCTGAGGACATCCAACACGAATGAACGTTCTCCGAAAACAGTGGAGGCTGACGCTCCCTCTAGGCAAGAGGAGCTCGCCTCCTGAGTGGCCAAGGTGCTGCTCCTCCCCACTACACACACACAAGCCCCCTGAGAACATCTCCTCTTAGCCCCTTCCCCCTTAGACTGAAGGCTACCTGGAAGGCTTTTGCTGAGAACAGCAGTGGTTCTCAAAGTGTGGTCCCTGGACCAGGAACATCAGCACCACCTGAGGCAGATTCTGAGGCCCTACCAAAGAACCGAGGCCTTTGGACAGTGGTGCTGGAGAAGACTCCTGAGAGTCCCTTGGACAGCAAGGAGATCAGACCAGTCAATCTTAAGGGAAATCAACCCTGAACTGCATCAGTTGGAAGGACTGATGCTGAAGCTGAAGCTCCAGTATTTTGGTCACCTGATTGGAACACCTCATTGGAAAAGTCCCTCATGCTGGGAAATACTGAGGGCAGAAGGAGAAGAGGGCATCAGAGGATGACATAGCTGGACGGCATCATCAGTGCAATGGACACGAACTTGGGCAAACTTCAGGAGACGGTGAGGGACAGAGAGCCTGGTATGTTGTAGTCCGTGGGGGTCACAGAGTGGGACACATCTGAGCAACAACCCCACGTTTATTGAATCAGAAATTGGGAGTGTGTTGTTTGTACTCACTCAGTCATGTTCAACTCTTTGTGACCCTAGGAACTCTTGCCCGCCAGGCTCCTCTGTCCATGGGACTTCCCAGGCAGGAATACCAGAGTGGGTTGCCATTTCCTACTCCAGAAGATCTTCCCCACCCAGGAATCAAACCAGAGTCTTCTGCATCTCCTGCATTGGCAGACAGATTCTTTATCACCAGTGCCACCTGGGAAGCCCATAGTGGGGATGGGGCTCAGCAATTTAAGGTTTATCAAGTCCACCAGACAACTCTGATTCATTGGTTCTGATTCAAGTTTGAAAGACATTGAACTAAAGGCTGGTTCAATCAACATCCAGTCAACATGATGGAGCCTCCCTGGGCACCCAAGGCCGTGCTAAAGCTGACGGAGGAAAGATATCACCTCCCCCACACAGGGCTGGCAGTCTGTGACCAATTCGAGGGGCGATAATCCGGTACCCACTGCAAGACCAGCCTGAGAATCCTGGACGGAGCAGAGCAGGGTCACTGAATACAGCAGGAAATGAACGCTTCATGGTAGAAGGAAATTAAACCAAATAGGTGCCTAAATAAATAAATTGAAACTAAATGAAAATCAAAACCACAATGAAATATCACACCTCATGCCCATTAGTCAGCCGACTATCAAAAAAAAGCAAACGTTGATAAGGACATGGTGAAATTGAAGCCCTTATATTCTGCTGCTGGGAATATAAAATGGTGTAGCCACTACAGAAAACAGTATGGTGGACTTCCCTGCTGGTCTGGTGGTTAAGAATCTGCCTGACAATGCAGGGGATATGAGTTCAATCCCTGGTTAGGGAAGATCCCACATGCAAGGAGTAACTAAACTCACGTGCCACAACTACTGAGCCTGCGCACCCAGAGCCTGTGCTCTGCAACAAGAAAAGCCACTGCAATGAGAAGCCCACACACCCAACTGGAGAAAGCCCGGGCACAGCAACCAAGACCTAGCAACAGCCAAAAATAAATAAATACATACATTTTTTAAAAAGCGGTGTAGAGGTTCCTCTAAAAGTTGCAAATGGAACTATGATATGATACTAAACCTTGAGGACATCATGCTAAGTGAAATAAACCAGCTACAAACAGACAAATGCTCTTCAATGCCACTTATACAAGGTTCCTAGAGTAGTGAAATCCATAGGAACACAAAGCAGAAAGCTTGTCGCCAGGGACTGGAGGGAGTGGGGAACAGGGCTTCATGAATCCAGAGCTTCAGACTCACAAGATGAAAACTTCTGGAGAGGTGTTGCACAATAACACGATTACAGTGAAGACTACTGAACCACACACTTAAAAATGCTTAAGATGGCAACTGTATGTTGTGTGTATTTTACCATAATTAAAAATAATAATTGGGGCCAAAATTGGGGCAAGAAAAGGAACAGTAACTCCAGCAAGCCTCATGTAAGCAGTGCATCCGTTTTCCGAGTGCTGTCACATTCTCCATCTGCTTGGAAGAGAAGCTGAGCAGGAGTGAATAACCGGGCTTCCCTGGTGGCTCAGACAGTAAAGAATCCACCCGCAATCCAGCAGACCTGGGTTCAACCCCTGGGTCAGGAAGATCCCCTGGAGGAGGGCATAGCAACCCACTCCAGTATCCTTGCCTGGGGAATCCCCATGGACAGAGGATCCTGGCGGGCTACAGTCCATGGGGTCACAAACAGCTGGACATGACTGAGCGGCTTAGCACAGCACACAGGGAGGCAAGCCCAGGAGGAGGGGTGCCCCGCCCAGAATCTGAGCACCATAAGTGGAGAGCTGGGTCCAGGGCTCAGCTTCAGACCCCCATGCCACAGCGTTCCCCTCACAGTAAAGAGCCCTCCAGGCCCAAGAAGTTGTAGGCACACACTTTGGCAGGATCTTAGGAGTTGGGGGTAGTGTTGGGGCACCCAGGGGCTGGGCTGGAGGGGTGAGACCATGGTGTGCACCCCGTTATCACACCTGCAGCCTCCACACAGTCATTACATCAGTGCTCCTTTCAGCCTCAACAATCCCAGAGTTTGGAAGACTTGTTATATATTCACCTCAATTACAAGTGACCAGAGAGCTAAGAAACGGAGCTGGATGGAATTTGACAGAAAAAAGGAAGCGACCCTGCTTCTTGAAGAGAAGAGTCCTATGAGCATCACAGAAGGTCCCTCTGGCTGTGAGCAGAAAACCCCAGAGTGGAGGGGAGGCTGCTGAGGAGGGGAGGGTCAGTAGGCTGTGGACCCAGGAACATCGCGTGCCTTCTCCTGGATTCTCCTCTGCTCCCCTTTTCCATCTCACTCCCTGGCTTCTCCACGTGGCACATGGGAAGACTTCGCAGGAAGAATCAGCTACCGGTTTCTTTTCTCTCTCTGAGCTTCCCCCAGTGCCCAGCTTTGAGTCAAGGCAAAGTCCAGACCAGCCTCCAGGGGCCTTCCCAGCCCATCCACCCATCTCAGCTTTGACCAGCCTCTCTTCTTCAACTCCTACCTCAAACCACAACTCGCCCCTCCCAACACCGCATCCCCTGGAGGGGAAAAACCCCTCCCCTCACTCATGAAGCCCTCCCCCTTCCTCCTCTAGGATCCCTTCCCCAGCTTCAGGGCCTTGTAGCCTGAAGACTTGTATACAACTCCCAGGTTCTCCACCTAGACAAGTCGTTTCACCTCTCAGAACCTCAACTTTCTCGGCTTCAAAATGGGACCCCACCCCCCCATTCAGAGAGTACTGTGAGGCTTCAGTGGGATGAGTGTCGGAGGGACTTGTAGGTGGTGATCTCATGTCTGATTCTACTGTGCCGCGCAGCACCCCTCTCCATTTACATACAAACCAGTTCTTTGCTTTTCCTCCGTGAAATTCTCCTCCATGAGAGGTGCCATCCCTCCCCTCCCCACTCACACTAGAGGCACGATGGACCAGAGGCAGAAAAACACAGCAGGTGGTGTTGGGCAGAATCCAAAACATCCCAGGATCCACCTCCGTCGTTTGCCTTTGGAAAATGATAACAATGTCTTCTCCAAAGACTTTCCTCCTGGGAGAATGTCTCAGTGCTGATGTTGGCATGAGTTAATCAACCCCTGGGCTTTTCTGTGACTGAGGACACAGAGGGCCAAGTTCCCTGAGAACGGGGGTAGAAGGACACAACTCTCTACCCCTAACTCAGGTGCTCAACCATGGTGACAAGGAGCGAGAGTGGAGGAAGGAGGGAAGGCGGAGCCAGTCTTCACTCACCCCCAAGACTTTAGGGCTCAGGTATAGTCTGAGAGTAGGGTGAGAGGTCAAGTGTAGACCCACACTAGGGCTGAGGTTAGAAGTGAGGATAGTAAAAAAAAAAAAAAAAAGAAGTGAGGATAGTGTTTAAGATTCATCTCAAGGAAGGGATGAGAGTGGAACTGAACTTCAGATTTGTGCTGGATTCTAGTCTGCATTCCAGTTAGAGTCCTAATTAAGGTGAACTCTGAACTGTACATTATGATCAGGTTATTGTTATTGGGTTAGGTTATTGTTAACAGTAAGACATGAGCGAAAACTCATCTTAAAGTTAAGTATGCCTGAAAGTTCTGGGACTTGCAGTAGGGGTCAGTGCTATGGCCAGGAGTTCTGGAGATGACAGACCTGGCAAGCAGCCAGCTGGAGAGGCCAGCATGGCCGTGTGTGCTAGATGAGATGTGAGGCCAGCACCATAGACAGCTCCAAGGAAAGCACCTTGGGACACAGAGACACCTGAGACAGCCTAGTTGCTTTCCCCTACCATCCCTTTCATGACATCACAGCCTCTGAGCTGAGCCTCTGAGGGCCCATGAGTGACCCCTGAGAAAGCCAAGATAGCACCATTTCCTCCAGGGAGTTTGGGCCTCTCATCTTAAAGTCTTTGCTTTGCCTTCAGAATAATTCTCATCTCATCTATATCCCCTGGGCCTACAACCAAGATTCTAATTGGGAAATGTCTGGTTGAGGCCTTTACAAGATGATCGTTTTCCTAAAAATCAAAGTTTTTCAAATTCCACTCTTGACTGCCAGATTTGCTGTACTTTGTATGATGTAACTCTTGTTCCTCAGATCCTCCTTCCCCATGGGGAAATCAGGGAGACCCCCAGGCCTTGTCCTCTCATCTCTCTCCTCTCATCTTCCCCTCATCTCTTGAGCCCTGAGGAGTATGCTGGAGCACAGGGGCGGATCTCAGGATGGAGCACAGGTGAGGTCCTCAGGATGGAGCACAGGGGAGGATCTCAGGATGGAGCACAGATGAGGACCTCAGGATGGAGCACAGGGGAGGATCTCAGGATGGAGCACAGGTGAGGCCCTCAGGCTGGTACTCAGGTGAAAACACACAGTACTGGGTGGACAGTCACCCAGAGGCAGTGCCCCCAGCCTTCCTTGGGGGACTGAGAGCTGCTCTTCCCAGATTATCTGCAGACACCCAGCACAAGCCGAGCAGACAGAGCAGGGACCTGCTGAAGGACACCAGTGCTGAACAGGCTCAGCCCCAGGCCCTGCGAGGTCTGAGAGAAGACTCTCAAGGTCTTCCCCTCAGGCTACCAACTCAGCCCCACAGAGCCGGTGGAAGGTCACCAACATGCACTGAGCACCCACTGTATGCCAGACTGCCTGCACTATCCCACCCAGTCATCAGCCAAACCCAGTGTAGATCTGCAGGTGTGACCATTCCCTTTCTACCCATGAAGGGACTGAGAGTGAAAAGTGAGTGTCAGTCATGTCCAGCTCTTTGCGACCCCATGGACTGTAGCCCTCCAGGCTTCTCTGCCCATGGAATTCTCCAGGCAAGCAGACTGGAGTAGGTTGCCATTTCCTTCTTCAGGGGATCTTCCTGACTCAGGGATTGAACCAGGTCTCCTGCATTGCAGACAGATTCTTTACCATCTGAGCCAGCAGGGAGCATCCGAAGAGACTGAAGCTTACTAGCAAATAGCAGACCTGAGATTTGAACCTAAATCTGTCTTGCCCTAAGCCTGTTGGCCCAAGTGTTTTCTCCACCACATCATGAACTTTGGTTATTAAAGTGGACTTGAAATCAACTTGGGAGGCTCTCTCAGCCTTCATATCAGATGACATCACCACGTCACTGTGGCCTGGATTGCCACAGACATAGTCCCCAGTGTCCTAAAGGCTGGGAAGAGGGCCCGGAAGCTGCCTCCTGGAGGCCGCAGGTCTGTGGGAGCCCAGCCAGTTCTGCAGTCGCTTCTTCTGTTCCCTTCCCTCCACTCCCCAGCCCGCCCTCCCCCCACCACAGGGCATCTTCAGGTAGAGCCTGAAATGACTCCCTAAGGAGGAGAAGTGGGAGCATCTGCATCTTCAAGCCCCTGCGAGCCCTGGGGATCTGTCCACCCCACCCCTTGGAGGTCATAGGTGGGAGGAGGGGGTGTGGGGGAAGCACTAGGGGCAAAGGTGCGCCTGGAGAGAGGAGGCACCAGCCTGGGGAGGCCCTGAGGAGCTGCGAGCCGAGCCTGGCCCCCTCCTGTCCTTCTGTAGTAATTAACAGGCCTTTGTTCCTGTCCCCGATCGCGTCTGGCAGAGCCTTAATCATCCTCTTCCCTGCAATGAGCAGCCTTCTCATTAGGGCCTTAAGAACCTCTATTATAAACATGTAAATGGAACTCAACGAGGAGGGAAATATTTGACTGCTCCAATTTCCTTTGTGCTGCTGCCAGCTTTGGGCTGCGCACGCCTGCGATTTCACTGCTCAGCAGCCCGGCGCCAGCATGCTGCCCCCACCGCCCTGTCACACCGCTCCATCTTCTCCTATCGGAATTTAATTACCTTCGCTGGTGAATGTTTGGAGAACCTTTCTCCATCAATTGATTCTGAAGTCAGAGTTTTATTCCGAGAGACTTAATGGCACTTGGGCTGTTGGGAGCCTGGGAACAGGTGGACCTGGGGCACAGGGAACTCTTTAACAACAAGGTTAGGAAGGGTCATCTCCGTTATTCCCCTGCCTCTGAGCAGGTTAATATCTCAGCCAGCCCAGCTAGATTGGAGTCTCTCTTCTTTAAGGTCTACAGAGAAGTGATTCCTGAGACTCCTGCTGGTCTGAACTAGAAGTTCTTCCTGAATTCTGCTGGAACCTTTTTTCCTTTTCACTTTTGTCCTTGATGAACATGGAAGAGCCATGTTAGATAGAAATCCTGTCCACTGCCTGTGGGATAAGCTGCTGGTATGTATGACCAGCACCCCTCCCAGGGTCATGACGGCACTTCCCCATCACAGGCCGATCCAGTGCAGCTGTGGGTGAAGGGCCCCCTGAGCATGGAGAGCCCTTCATGCTGAAGTCTTCATGTGCCTGAGTCCTTCATCCAGAGATACGGGAGATGCTTGTCCCTACCTGCCCTCCTCTGAATCCCTTTTCCAATCTAAACCTCCATTCTGTTCAGTCTTCAAAACACAAATCACTTCACCTCCTCCACAAAGCTGTCCCACACCGTTTCTCTCACCACTAACTTCAGAGTTTGTTCATTTAATGATGTCACCTGTTTGATGGGTCCCTGTTGACCCTTAGCTGGTCATATGTTTCCCCTATCTAGATAAATCACTCCAAAGTACATCTCCTTTAGGGTGGAAACTGTCCACACAGATCTGAGCACAGTGCCTGGAACAGAGTAACATCAATAAAACAGACTCAGAGACATAAATACCAGTCTTACGTTTCAGTTCAGTTCACTTGCTCAGTCATGTCCGACTATTTGCAGCCCCATGGACTGCAGCACACTAGGCTTCTCTGTCCATCACCAACTTCCAGAGCTTCCTCAAACTTGTGTCCATCGAGTCGGTGATGCCATCCAACTATCCTCTGTCGTTCCCTTCTCCTCCTCCTCCTGCCGTCAATCTTTCCCAGCATCAGGGTCTTTTCCAGTGAGTCAGTTCTGTGCATCAGGTGGCCAAAGTGTTGGAGTTTCAGCTTCAGCATCAGTCCTTCCAATGAGTATTCAGGACTGATTTCCTTTAGGATTGACTGCTTTGATTTCTTTGCAGTCCAAGGGACTCTCAAGAATCTTCACCCAATACCACAGTTCTAAAGCATCAATTCTTCGGTGCTCAGCTTTCTTTATAGTCCAACTTGCACGTCCATACATGACTACTAGAAAGCTTCCATAAGCCTCTTATCCTTATTCGTCAGAGGGTAGACAGAATGAAGACCACAATCATAGAAAACTAACCAAACCAATCACATGAACCACAGCCTTGTCTAACTCAATGAAACCATGAGCTATGCCATGTAGGGCCACCCAAGACGGACAGGTCATGGTGGAGGGTTCTGACAAAACGTGGTCCACTGGAGAAGGGAATGGCAAACCACTTCAGTAGTCTTGCCTGGAGAACCCCATGAACAGTCTTATAGTTACCAAAGGAAAAAGACAGGGAGAGATAAATTAGGAGTATGAAATTAATGGGTGCACACCAATGAAAAAAAGAGAGAAAACTAGGTTGCTGGGGCTGGCTGGTAGGTAGTTTGGTAGGTTGGTACATAGGTTAGAGGATTGCCAGTTAATGGAATGAGGGATGGGTTGCTGGAAGAGTAGGCTTGCTTGTTGCTTGGCTGATTGGCCAATGAACTGATTTGCTGCATCAGGGGAAGGTAGAAGAATGGGCATGTCAGTTATTACCTCACTGCCTCTTAGCTTCAGGTGACTCTTCAACACCTACATGGTGATCACGCTGGACTCTGAATGTTTCTCCTTTAGCAGCTGGCTCGCCAGTAAGGTTTTTATTATAATATTTTAAAATTTTATTTACTTACTTTTGACAGCACTGGGTCTCCATTCCTAGCCGTGGCGAGCGGGGGCTGGTCTCCAGTTGTGGTGCTCGCTCTTCTCACTGCAGTGGCCTCCCTTGTGGAGCACAGACTCTAGAGCGCGGGCTTAGTGGTTGCGGTGCATGGGCTTAGTGGCTCCGCAGCATGTGGGATCTTCCCAAATCAGGGATTGATCCCATGTACCCTGCATTGGCAGGCAGATTCGCAACCCCTGGACCACCAGGGAAGTCCTCTGTTAAGCTTTGTTAGTAGCAAGAGCTGAGACACTGCAGGAAGAAGGGGCTTCCCTTCCAGGCCCCTGCAGTGAGGCGTTGACAGCGTACCTTCCCTGAGCAACCCCAAAGGCAGCTTCCCAGGGAGTTCTGCCAGCATGGCAGCTCGCCACGTCTTCTGCCATCCAGGGGCTTCGCCGTGACCTCCCTTAGCCTGGTGGTGACATCATCAGCCCTGGTTGCGTGTAGGGTGGAGGGGGGGCTCTTCCGGGTTTGTTCCTTCCTTTAACCTCTGCCTCAGCCCCAGAGGCAGTGGCCACTCCCCACATCTGCTATGCCCTTGTTTCTCTAGAGTAAGCAAATCAGTCTCCTATTAAAACAGACAGTAGGTAATCCTTGGTAAGTCAGCCCCATTCCAGTTAATAATTCTCTATATCAAACCTTTCCTGTTCAATTACTGTGTAGCTTCTATCTTCAGATTGGACGGTGAGGTAATGGGTTGACTGGTGAGTTGGTTGATAGGCTAGTTAGTGGGGTGGTAGAATGGCAGAAGAGCAGCTTAGTTGGCAGACGGGTTGGTGGGCTTTCTGGTTAGTGGGTTGGTTGGTAGCTGCTTAGAGGATTGCCGGGGTGGTACAATGGCACCATGTACAGTAGGTGATGTGCTGGCTGGTGGTTCCTGAATCGGTTAGTGAGGTGATGGCTTGATTGGCAAGTTGGCAGACTCTGGCGGCTGATGGGTTAGTTGGAGGGTTGGTGCTGTAGGACATGGGGTTAGCACCATGTCGTAGGAAAGGACGAGACCAGAGGAAGCGCCTACAGTGAGCCTCAGCCTCTATTTCTGCCCCACCCACAAGGGCCCATCCTGCCCCCCAAGCCGGAATCCTCATGGCTGTGCCATGCCTACTAGACCACGTCCACACACAGAAGCAGAGGCTGAGGAGGGGCATCCGGGGAACGTGGAGAATGGCCTGAGAGGACAAGCTCGGGCTGGCCCTTCACCACGCATGCCCCTGCAGCCCCTGACGAGGCCTCCGAGGGGCCAGCTGACTGCCCAGCACCCATGGGCCCTTCCATGAAAGGGCTTAGAACTCCTTGTCCTTCAGGATGGATCTGCGCTTCTGCCCCACGAGATCTCCCGAGACACTGACCCCAAGCATGGACTTCTTCTAGGTGCCGGAGGACCCCCGACCCCAGCAGCCTGGGAGTCTCTGCTGTTTCTTCCTCCACCCTTCTGCCCACCAGGACCTCCGACCCCTGCCAGTCCCTGTCACCCTCCATCCTCTGCGCTCCCTCTGCCCCACGATCCCCACTCACACCACCCCCCTCCCACCCCTGGCCTGGCCTTGAGGCTTGGACTGGAAATCAAGAGATCTCAGTTCCTCCTCACCGCTCCCCAGCCACCTCTCTGGACTCCGCCCTAGTGACTCTTAG
>SJYA01002087.1:307425-351380 GCA_006410615.1 Neotragus moschatus
GGTTTTTCCAGTGGTCATGTATGGATGTAAGAGTTGGACTGTGAAGAAGGCTGAGCGCCGAAGAATCGATGCTTTTGAACTATGGTGTTGGAGAAGACTCTTGAGAGTCCCTTGGACTGCAGGGAGATCCAACCAGGCCATTCTGAAGGAGATCGGCCCTGGGATTTCTTTGGAAGGAATGATGCTAAAGCTGAAGCTCCAGTACTTTGGCCACCTCATGCGAAGAGTTGACTCATTGGAAAAGACAGATGCTGGGAGGGATTGGGGGCAGGAGGAGAAAGGGACGACCAAAGATGAGATGGCTGGATGGGCAACACTGACTCCATGGGTGTGAGTCTGAGTGAACTCTGGGAGTTGGTGATAGACAGGGAGGCCTGGCGTGCTGTGATTCATGGGATCACAAAGAGTCGGACACAACTGAGCCACTGAACTGAACTGAACTGAGTGATTACTGTATGCAGACATTCTGCTGAATTTTTAGGTAATCTTAATCTTTACACCTCTGTGAGAAGCCTTATCCCCAATGTGCAGATGCTAACACTGAGGCACAGAGAAGTTATTTAACTTGTTTAGAGGTACATGACTATTAGCAGTGACCTCTTACAGCCTCAGCAATGGCACCAAGGAAGTTGTTACCCATACTGAGGCTCCCCTTTGAGACCACAGGGTATGTTAGGGGGAGGAGGCTAAGGGTCAGAGTGAGACCTTCCAAACAAGAGCCCACGGTGAGGGTGCCTTTGCCTCTGGTTTTCAGGCCAAAGTCCCCTTCTCTCTTGGTCACATCCCTGCCCAACCCCCAAGAGTCTAGTTAGTTGCTCAAAGCTGCAGTGATGATGGAGGGAAGACGTGGTTCAAGACTGAGAGACACGGGCACATCTGTGACCCATTGGCCAGCACCCCATCCCCCAGCCAAAGCCTCCTCATCTTCCCCTGAATGTCCCCCACCTCTGGCCCTCTGTGCCAATTGCTCAAGCCCATCTGTCCCTTCTCCTGTCCCCAAACTTCAGATGCAGAGGTCACCCCAGCCCTGGTGATGATACGAGGGGGCCCAAGGACAAATGGTCCATGATTTGATCCCAGAATGAGGCTATGAAGCCCAAGACTGGCCAGTGGGGGCTGGGGAGGGGAAGTTTATCAGGAGGCGGCAGGCTGGTGACAAAATAGACCGGGGCCAAGTGGTCACTGGGCTGTGGCTGAGCAGATCAGATTGACTCGTGAAGAGGGCCTGTCAGGAGGGCTGGCAGGCGGGACCCTCCTCCAGCACAGGAGGTTTGTCACTGCAGCTTCCTCCCTGTGGGGAACCCTCTGTCTCCTCTTGGACCCCTCTCTCCAGGGAGAGCAAGCCCCAGCTCCCCCCCACACACATATGCGCACTCATCCCTAAGCAGTAATCTGTGTACATCTTGCTGCCTAAAGATTCTGAAGTAGTTTACAAGAATGCGTATAATAAGATTTAACGTACAAATGGTTTATTCCATCAAAGCGAAAGAGTAGTGGGGCCCCATCTTCAGCCATGCCAGTAAGAAGGCAGGTCCAGAAGGGACTGAAGGAAGCAGGCAGCAGAGTCGCAGGGCTAGAGGTGAAGATGCCAGAGCCAGAGAGCCAGAGAGGTGCAGGAGAGGGGCCAGGAGGAAGCCCCGGCCACCCACTCCCTGGCGTCCCGAGCCAGTCCACTGGGCACCACGCAGACCTGGGATGTCCCCGGAGTCCCGAGCCAGTGCACTGGACACCACTCAGACCTGGGATGTCCCTGTGTCCCGAGCCAGTGCACCAGGCCCCACACAGACCTGGGATGTCCCCGTGTCCCAAGCCAGTGCACTGGGCACCATGCAGACTGGGATGTCCCCAGAGTCCCGAGCCAGTGCACCAGGCACCACACACCACGCAGACCTGGGATGTTCCCAGAATCCCGAGTCAGTGCACCGGGCCCCACACAGACCTGGGATGAACGTCCCTTTTCTGACTCTGAAAAGACTCAGAAACAAGATTCAGGGAGAAGAAAAGCAGAATAACTAAGAGAGATCAAAGGGGCAGTTGTAGTACTCAGAAAATTCACAAACTTAGCCCTGGGCTTGGGGATAGCCAAAGCAGAAAGGGAAACAGTGACAGTCCCCCCAGGGACCCAGAAGATAAATACTCCGCACTAGAAAGCAAACATATCCACCCGATTTGTCCATTACCCTTCCCACAACACCTTGGATAGGCCTGACGCGCTGTAGGTTCTCCATAAACACACTGAATAAATGAATGAGTGAACAGCAGTTTCTCAACACAGGCTAACGTTTTCCCAGTGCACAGGTCAAGAGAGAAACTGTCATCTGTGGGCCATCCTAAATGGGCCAGGGAATGCTCTTGGGGAGAACTCACTCATTCCTTCCCTCCCTCCCTCACTCACTCGTTACCCACTTATTTGTTCATTCATCCATCCACTTAAATCACTTATTCACTCGCACGTTTGTTCATTCATGCACACATGCATTCACGCACACGTTCATTCACTGAGACTCCACAACATTTACTGAGCCCTTCCCAGTGAGCACTACTCAGATGAATCTGGGAACGAAATCTCAGTGTTTCCTGCCCTCAGGGAGCTTTTACTGTGTAAGCACTATGGATAACTGAGTAACCAGCATGTTTGATGCTGGGGGCAAAATTCAAAGTGCATTGTTGAGGGGTGAGGCTGAGTGACACTTGTGCAGAGACCTGAAGGAGGTGACAGAGTGAGCCAGGAGGACACCTGGGACAGAAAAGGCACAGAGGCCCCAGGGAGCCTGCCGGCCTGTGTGGTCAGGCAGCTGGCACAGGTGAGCCAGGCTTGGCCAGGTGGGCTCACAGCTGCTGTGCTGAGCACAGACTGCAGGGGACACGGGAGGGAGTGGAGACCAGGTGGAGGGGCAGGGGCAGGGTGGCGGCTGACAGTCAAAGAGGCTGGGTTTCAGCAGTACTGGGGGGCTTGGGGGCAGGCACTCGTGAAGGGTCAGGTCTGGGGGGTGAGGAAAGGAGGGGAGTGCAATGCCCCACCTGGCCCTCATGGAGGGAGGGGGAGTTTGGTGCCAGACACAGCAGTTCCCCCAGGGGCTCACCTCAGCAGGCATCCTCAACCCCAGTCCCAACACAGAAATGAAGAGCTGGCCACCAGCCTGAGAAAGGACCATAGTCTGCCCAAAGTCCTGAGAGTGACTGCTTCCATCCCAGTTCCACACTCTGCCAGGACCCCCGGGCAGAGCACAGCACATTCCTCTGTGACCTCAAGTGGATGAGATGAGATGGGCTGGGGGCTGGCCAGAGAGATGTGCGCTCCTGAACACCCATGCTGCTTCCTTTATCCACCTGCCTAGGCCTGGGAGGTGGAAAAAAACCAATGGCACCTGATCTAGGAGGAAAGTGAAGAAAGAAAAGATAAAGGTAGAAATAGGAACACTTGCCATATGCCAGGATCTGTGCCAGGCACAGCCCTCATCCCCCATCCTGACAACCACCCAGCCACACAGGGACAAGACTGTCATGCCAGCTGCAGCACCCCTCCTCCCCTACACACACCAGGACACGTCTCCCTCGACCCCATGGGGCCCTGAGCCAGACGCTCCCTCCAGGCCTGGCCCCTCTGCCGGCGCCACCTCTCCAGCTCACTTACTCAGAAGGGCCTCTTGTGCAGACTCTGGAGTCCACGATGGCACAACAGGCAAGCTGAAGGCAGCGTGGACATCTGTGATGACGCCCTGGGTCAGGCCAGCGTGGCCCAGCCCTCCGGGTCCTAGAGCCGGTGAGAAGCAGGGAGGAGGGAGCGGGATGCTGGCAGGGGAAGCAAGGATGAAATATTGATGCTCGCGTCCTGGTAAAGCAGAGAACGCCGCTTGTCCATGAATAAAAGATGGGCCAGAGGAGCAGGCTGGGCAGCAGATTAATTAATCTAAGTGAGCATTCTGCCTTGTGCCATTGGGAAGGGGGCGGTGGAGTAAACAGCCCCGCAGGCCTGGGGCAGGGGGCCAGCAGAAGTCCTTTGTGCCAGGCAGGCAGCTGGTTATAGCAAGGACACAGCATAGCATCCACACCAGTCCCATATGGGCAGGGAGAGGGACAGAGGCAGCACCGGCCTGGTCTCTCTGCCCCACACCCGCGGGGGACCACGAGAGAAGGCAGCTTCCAGGGCAGGTGTGGAGTCTCTGAGGTTGATCGTGGGGTGAACTTGGGACTCCTTGGTCCTTTCCTGCTGCCTCCATTTCTTCCTCAAGGAAACTGTGAGAACCTGGAAAAAAGAGGGGGGAAAGGGAGGGAAAAGGTCAGAGGCAGGAGGTCTAAGATTTGGCAGAGAAAGTTGGGCCCAGGCTGGCATCGCTCCAAGAGAGGTGGGCAGGGATGGAGGACCATGAGGTCTAAGGCCCGGGGAAGGATTGGATGGTGCTATAGCTGTAACTGCCCTTGGAAATGCTAAACCCAAGATCCCCACAGCTTCTTGCCTTCAACATAAGGTGGAAAATGCGTTCATGGAGAAAGGGGCTCACACCTTCTCTGAGGTGGCCGCAGTGTGGCGGCAGTGGTTTTACCAAGGATGGTGTTCACGACTCCCACTTGTATTTGTCTTCCTGTTTGTGGCTCTTGATAGCTTATGTTTCCTGAAGGTTACACCAGGACTTTGTGGGAAGGGTGGCAATGGCCTTCATTACAGTCCTCACCCCAGGGTCCTGCAGGAGAACTGAAGTGTTCTAACAACACCCCCAGGAGGAACTCCCCAACCTGAGGGTGGCTCCTCCCCCGACACCAGCCTCAGTGGAACCAGAGTGCCTCTTGCTGGGGTTGTCACCCTGGTCTGCTCTGTACCTGCAGACAGCAGGACTGTCCCTGGAACTGTTCCCTGAGCAATTCATCATGAGCTGCCCGCTGACACCTCCTGTACCCTGTCGCATATTTGTTATTTAAATTTTTTTTCACCTAGGTTTAGTCCTGTATCCTTCTGATCCCCATAGAGCCTCAAAAGCTCTACACAGGCTCACCAGAGGCACAGCACACAGATGTTACTGTTAAGTGAATGAACAACAACGGTCCAGCCACCTGCCCTCGTCCTGGTCTGATCTCCATGCCTGAACCTCACACTCCTGCCTTTAAGACAGGAACCAGTCCTTACTGAGGGCGCCTGTCTAAGTCAGCCCAGAACCAGGCAGGTGTTTTCCAAGCACCAAACTTTTCCCACCACGAGGCAGGGCACATCTCTCCCATTGGACAGATGGTGAAACTGAGGCTCAGTTCTTGGCAAGGTCATCCCACTGGCAAGTGGCAGAGCCAGGAATGGGCCCTGATCTGAGCCTAGGGTCTTTCCTTGTGCCTCCACATGCTGATGGTGAAATGCAGCAGGAATGCAGAGCAGAGGGGACCTCACTTCACCGCGGGCCCCCACCCTTTCCCTCCTCCCACACCCCCTCCCCTGCAGCTGCTGAAGAGGGTGGGAGCTGGACGGAGCCCACGTGTCAAGGCTCTGGAACTGCTGGACAGGTCCCATGGCCGGAAGCAGAGAGGAGACAGGTGGAGAAACCCCACCCTCTCCCAGGACCCCCTGAATGATTCCCCAGGGTCTAACCACATCCACCCAGCTGCCAGAGCCTGGCTGCCAGATCCTGACACCTCACCACCACCTGGGCCTGGAGCTGAGGTTGGACCAGGGCTGGTGATCCTCATCACACCGGAAATAATCTCAGGTTCCCAGGAATCTTGATAGGAGACGAAAAACTGGCAGAAGATTGACCTGGGAGGCACATTCGTTGTCACACTCATTTTACCAAGGAAACAGGGGCATCTAAGGGAGTGAATTTCTGGAGGGAAAAAGTGGCTGGAAAGCCAGGCGCTTGCATTTCTGTGGTCACAGTGCCACCTGCTGGCAGTATCTGGCCTGGCTTGCAGGGGCTGTTCTTGTGCTTCAGGAATAACTTCCAGATCACTGGCATTTTTTCACTCATTCACAGATATTTATTCAGCACCTACCATGTGACAGGCATTGTTTTAGGGGCTGAGTGAATAGTAGCGAACAAAACAGACTAAATTCCCTGCCCTTATTGTGCTTATATGCTAGTGGTGGAAAAAGTAATCAAGGACAACACAAAAGTATTTATTGTTCTGCAGTCGCTCAGTCGTGTCCGACTCTGCAACCCCATGGACTGCAGCGCGCCAGGCTTCCCTGTCCATCACTATCTCCTGGAGTTTACTCAAACTCACATTCACTGAGTCAGTGAAAATATACAGCATGCTAGAAGGGTGAGCACCAGGAGAAAAACAAATTAAGAAGCAGGTAGGGAGTGCCCTGGAGATTACGATTTTAGATAGAGTGGTCAGACATGACCCCTCTGAGGCAGTAACATTTTGAGTAAAGTCTGGAAGGAGATGAGGAAAGAGCCATGTAGATTTCTGGACACGAACACTGCAGACAAGTGCAGAGGCCACACTGAGGCTGCAGTGTCTGGGGAACAGAAAAGACCAGTGAGGATTAAGTAGAGTATGCAGAGAATGGTAGGAGGAGAGACCAGATTCTGCAGGGGCTTGGAGGCCATTGCAATGGCGCTGACCTCATGGAGTGGGCTTCTTTGCAAGTGTTCAGCTGGGGAATGGCACGACCCAGTTTCGATTTTAAAAGGACCTCTGTGGGCCCTGTGTGGAGTCAAGGGTGGAAACAGAGACACTGAGGAGGAAGCCACTGCAACCTCCAGCAGCAAGCAGCCCAGGAGTAGCTGAGGCAGTGGGAGGGGTGGCAGTATTTGCTGGTGGGAGAGAGAGAAGCGCCATCTTTGACCCCAAGGTTCTGGCCTAAACTAGAGAAAGAGTGGTATTGTCCTTACTGAGATGTGGGATTGGTCAGCTTGCAAGGAACTGGGAGCTTTGTTTGGAGCTTGTCCAGTCAGAATTGCCCATTAGACATCCAGGGAGAAGTTGGATAAGTGTCTTGAGCGCGAGGAAGAGTTCCTGTCTGGAGCTACAACAAAGTCATCAGCTCTTGCATGACATTAAAGTCACAAGACTAGAAAAGATCCGAGAGAATAGAGAGAAAAGTGAGGGGCCAAGGTCTGAGCCCTGAAGCCCTGGACTAATCAGGTCAGGAAGATGCAGTTAACTGAAGAGGAGAAGGCCACGAGGAGAGGGAACCTGAACTCTAGCATCCAGGGACACAAGCTGAGAGAGAGGAAGGGGTGGGCTAGTCCCCGAAAGGGCTGAGAAGGGTCTACTGGATTCAGAAAGGCGGAGGGCACTGATGACCTTGAGAAGAATGGTTCTGGAAATGGATGGAGACAACGGGGGTGGGGGGTAAGTGCAAGAAAGAATGACAGGAGAGAAACTGGGGACAAGGGGAGACCATTCTCTTGTGGTCTTTTGTTGTAAAAGGGAGGAGAGAGATGGGAAGGTAGCTGGAGTTTTTTAAGGTGGGAAAGAATAAGAACCTGCTTGAACGCTAGCAGGGGTAACCGGGGACAGAGACCCGACAAGCCTGCACACAGCGGGGAATGGTGATGACTCTGACCCCCAAATCAATGACTATCTAGATTACTTCCCCGTCTCCCTTTAAAAGCTTTTATGGCCAAGCAGAATCCTTGAAGGTAGTTTTGGGGTAGTGTTCAGTCCACCATCTCCCCAGATTGCTGGCATTCTGATTAAAGGAAAATTTTTTTTCATCTGTAAGTATTGATTTTGTAAGCAGTGAGCAACAGAACAGATCCAAATTGATAACATGTGCAGAAATTAAAATTCTTGTACATGGTTGGCGGGAATATAAAGTGGTGCAGCTGCTTTGAAAACAGTTTGGCAATTCCTGAAAAAAGTTACACGTGGGTGATTCTAGTTAATAAAACTGTATTATATATTCAGGAGTTGCTTAGAGAGTTGATCATAAAAGTTCTCATCATAAGAAAAGAAATTTCATAACAGTGCTTGGTGATGGATGTTAACTTACTTGTGGTGATTATTTCCCAATATGTACAAGTATTGAATCATGATGTCATATACTTGAAACTAACATAATGATATATATCAATTATATCCCAATAAAAAACAATTTTAAGTTAAACACAGAGCTACCATATGACCCAACAATCCTCACTACGTATACCAAGAGAAATAAAGACATATGGCCACACAAAAATGAATACACCAAAGCTCATAGCAGCGTTGTTCATAATAGCCAAAAAGTGGAAACCCAAATGTCCATCAACTAGTGAGTGGATGAACAAAGTATGGTACATCCATACAGTGGAATATTATTCGGTCATAATAAGGACCGATATATGCCTAACACGGATGAACCTTGACAACCTTATGCTCAGTGAAAAAAGCCAGACATCAAAGCTACAGATTGTATGATTTCTGGCTCTATAACAGTCTATATTTCCATCTATAACAGTCTATTTCTAGCTCTATAATCAATCTGGCTCTATAACTGGTGAATTTATGGACACAAGACTTTTCCATAAAACAGATTAGTGGTTACCAGGGGGCTGGAGGGGGCAGGGTAGAGTGGGCAGTGACTGCTAATGGGCATGGGATTTATTTGGAGGTGATGAAAATGTTCTGGAATTAGGTAGCGGTGATGGTTGCATATCCCTCTGTGGATATGCTAATATATATATATATATATATATATATACATTGAATCCACACTTTAAAAGGGTGAAGGTTTTGTTTTGTGATATTTTTCTCAAACACAGCTTTTTAAAAAACAGATCTTGTTGTGCAGAGTAGAAGGGCTGCCTTGGCCACAGAAAAGAGGCAGAGGACTCGGGCACTCATGCAGGTGGGTGGATGGGTGTGGCGGTAGCCGACCACGGACATTCTCCCGTTGTGGCTTCTGGTTTCTCAGTGAAACAGGAAGTGAGGTCATCAGCTGAGAGTGAGGAGGTGGGCTCCAGGAAGAGCAAAGGTGTTAAATGAAGAGAGAGGGGAAATGGATGCATTCGGGACATTGCAGGGCAGTGCTGAGGTCCAGGTGAGGGAGGCAGAGGAGCAGTATGGGTGCTGGGGAGACGGGGCAGCCCCGGCAGTCTCGAGAGTGTGGGGACCTGAGTCGGGGCTCCGTGCTCCCCACATAACATGGCTCTCCAGGTCCCTGAACACACAGGTACACACATGGAGGTCTGCACCATCAAACCCTAAAGATGCCCACCCATCAGGCTTCATGATTTTCAATCTGTGTCTCTCACACCCTGGGACTCATCCCTCTTCGGAAATCTAGCCTCAGAGACACTTGCACGTGGACACAAGATATATGTACAGGATGTCCGCAGCAGCTTTGTTAGTAATAGTAAAAGACTGGAAACAGCCCGAATGTCCATTACTGGGGAAATGGTCAAATAAATTCTGGTCCATCTGTGCTATGAAAGCTCTGCAGCAGTATACCCTGGAGGAGCCTGTGTGTTTGACAGGGAAGGATGCAAAGAGGCAACATCGTTATGTGGGGAAACAGTCGCAGAACAATGAGTGTAATATTATGTAATTTTCTTTCCTTTTTTTAAAAACAAAAGCGGTATTTATAAGTGTATACATAGNTCCATCTGTGCTATGAAAGCTCTGCAGCAGTATACCCTGGAGGAGCCTGTGTGTTTGACAGGGAAGGATGCAAAGAGGCAACATCGTTATGTGGGGAAACAGTCGCAGAACAATGAGTGTAATATTATGTAATTTTCTTTCCTTTTTTTAAAAACAAAAGCGGTATTTATAAGTGTATACATAGGTTATTAAAAGATATAAAAGATCCAGAAAGGATACAATTTACATTGTTAATGGTGTGTAATCTTGAAGGGTAGGTTTTGGGAAAAGAGTTAAGGAAGGTTTCAGGGATCGAAAGGATTTTAGAGGGGGCATAGATGCTTTTGTAATTTAAAAGGGAAAAATCTGGGACTACCCTGGTGGTCCAATGGCCAAGACTCCACACTCCCAATGCAAGGGTCCCCAGGTTCAATTCCTGGTCAGGGAACTAGAATCCATGGGCCACGACTAAGGATCCCTCAGGCCACAGCAAAGACTGAAGATCCCACGTGCTGAAACTAAGACCCAGAACAGCCAAACAAATAAAAATGTCCAAAATAAGTCAAAATAGAAAGGAAAGAACAGCGGTGCCCTCCACCCTATCCCTGACTCCATTCTCGCTCTGGGCCAGAGAGTGCTGTGAGGCCAGCGACTCCCAGTCCAGTCAACTATGCCCCGCTTGCCCCTGGAAGCAGACACCAGGCTTGGCCAGAGCACAGTGGGTCTGGGCCAGCCTTCCCCTGCGCAGTCACCCCACCTCCAGCTCCCAGCCTCCCCCTGCTTCCCCACGCCACACAACTGTTCCCCTCCAGCTACTTCCCTGGGGCTAGGTACAAAAGGCCATGGGAGAAGCTGCCGGGATAATACCAGGCACTTACATAGCACTCAACCGTGCATACAGGCTCTGTTCTAAACACTTCTTAAATGAACTCCCAACAACCCCACGGGTTCCATACCCTGATTTTACTATTTTCACTTTGTAGAAGATTTTTAAACACAAACCAGAAGAATGACGAAAGACTAAGTCCCTTGCGCCAGGTGCTATGGCCCACTGACCTGAGAGAGACGCCCCCTGGCAGGAACCCATGGTCCAGGCCAGTCTCCTCCTCCGGCTTCCCTCCCCCACAGCTGCAGGTCCCATGAGCAGGCTGTATACCTTCCAGGGGGAGGCTAGGGTTTCCTCTTCCCAGAACCCTGCCTGTACACATTTGGCACACAGGAAGCCCTCACCTGGTTTGTTGAATTAACAGCTCTGTCCTCCCATCCCCCACTTCACCGTGGCCCGTGGGCTGTGCTTTTCCTTCTGGGCCTTGTGTGTGTGTTAGTCGCTCAGTCATTTCCGACTCTTTGTGAAGCCATAGACTAGTCCAGTACTCTTGCCTGGCAAATCCCATGGACGGAGGAGCCTGGTAGGCTGCAGTCCATGGGGTCGCTAGGAGTCGGACACGACTGAGCGACTTCACTTTCACTTTCTTTCATGCACTGGAGAAGGACATGGCAAACCACTCCAGTGTTCTTGCCTGGAGAANCATTCTACCTTTCCTGTCTCCTGCCTTGCAGGCCCAGAGGATGGAAGGGCAGAGCCAGGAGGTGCTGGCCAACTTCTCCGCCGTTTCTGTGAAGGACATGACAGCCACTAGGTCTGAGGACCGCCCTTGGATCCTGCCACAGGACCCAGTCCCTTCCTTTACATCTTCCCTTGAAGGCTCTTGGATTCAGAGCATCCCTCACAAAAGCACAGAGGTCTTGGCTGAGCCAACACTGTCCAGCAGACTGCAGTGCTGAAAACACAGCCGCAACCTTGGGCCACATTAATAGAGCATACTGTCCAGTGGAGGACAGCAGTTAGCAGCAATGAAGTCCAGGCCTCTGGTCACTTCTCTTGAAGGGATGTCAGTAAACCAACGTGACCCAGGAGGAAGACCACTGTGGAAACATGCTACAAATTCAAGATCCAACAGGGAGCACCAATACCGTGTCAAACACTTGATATATTAAGTGTTATATATTAAGTGACATATTAAGTGTTTATTATATCTTTACAGTAACTTGCATCATCATATCCACTTTACAGACAGGAAAACTCAGAAAAGCTCTTCTTCCAATGACTATCTTGCGTGCGTGTGTGTGTGTGTGTGTGTGTGTGTGTGTATGAATGTGCTTAGTTGTGTGCAACTCTTTGCAACCCCATGGACTGTAGACTGCCAGGCGCCTCTGTCCATGAGATTTCCCAGGCAAGAACACTGGAGTGGTTGCCATTTCCTCCTCCAAGGGATCTTCCCGACCCAGGGGTCAAACCCTCAATTCGTGCCTCTCCTGTGTCTCCATCACTAGCAGACAGATTCTTTGCCAACAGCACCCCTATCCTGTAGGTGTGGGATTTCCCAAAGCTCCATTTCCAGCCTCTCTTCTCCTTCATACATATTTCCTGAGTGGTCACCTTTGATCCCATGACCTAGACTTTGTTCTCAAGTTAAGTCGTTCACCAAGATCATTCTCCCAGATTCCAGATCAGTCTATCCACTGGCCTTCTCATGTCCTCCTGGATGTCTTCAGGGACCTAGCCTTCTATGTGCCCAACACTGACTCCTGATCTTCTTGATCTGTTCTCCTGAGTCCAGCCCTGTAGAGCAGCCAAGCTCCCTGCCTCAGTGGGCCAGCGGAGGGTGTCTACAGGTCAGCCAAGGCCTTGTGGGGGCAGGGGAGGTTCACGCTGGAGTACTGCTGAGCACCAGTGAGCACTGCAGTCCCTTTCCTCCCCTTCAACCCTTCCCATACCAGGGTCCTCCTTCATCACCTTGGTCTCTCTTCCCTTCAACTCCGGGAAGTGGAAAATGGCCCTGCGAGTGAGGGTGGAAGGGGATTTTGAGCACAAGCTGGAGAGGGGGAAGGAAACGCAGGCACAGAGAAACAATGGACCCTTTGTTGGAGCGATTCTGCCCCACAGCCATCCAGGGCTGGGGTTTGGCTCAGCAGGAGCAGCAAAAGGGCAAAGTGGTAAGAGAATTTACAGTGACCAAGTTGTTGTGCAGTCGCTCAGTCATGTCTGATTCTCTGCGACCACATGGACTGCAGCACTCCAGGCTNGACCCTTTGTTGGAGCGATTCTGCCCCACAGCCATCCAGGGCTGGGGTTTGGCTCAGCAGGAGCAGCAAAAGGGCAAAGTGGTAAGAGAATTTACAGTGACCAAGTTGTTGTGCAGTCGCTCAGTCATGTCTGATTCTCTGCGACCACATGGACTGCAGCACTCCAGGCTCCCCTGTCCTTCACTGTCTCCTGGAGTTTGCTCAGACTCATGGCGATTGAGTCAGTGATGCCATCCAACCATCTCATCCTCTGTTGTCCCCTTCTCTTCTTGCCCAGTGAACAAGAGGATGATAGAAATAATGTCATCCAAGCAGACTAGAAAGGAGAATGAAGACAAGGGAGAATTGAGGAGACAGAAGTTCTAATGACATTTTAAAAAAACACCCTCTTGTGGAAGGAGTTGATAGCAGGCCAGTTGGGATGGCTGCAAGGTCACAGAGTCTTAGTAAAGAAGGGCTTGAAGGGAGAGGGAGGGAGCAGGGTGGGGCTAGTTGAGCCTGGGCTGGAATGGGGGCCGTTCCCACTGGAGATCCTGGATGCTCTGGGTTTTCCCAGGCCACTGCCCCAGACAGAAGAGGCAGGGAGGGGCCAGGATAGAAAAAAATTGGCTGATGGGAGGGGCCCAGGGGACTGGAGACCTCTGGCATCATGACAGCCCCTCAGGTTCAGGGTCTAGGAGCCGGAGTTAGGAAGTGGAATGGGCTGGGCTGTCTGGTCCGGCAGCAGGCTGTTGCAGACCCAGCTGTGCGTAACAGAGAGACAGAGGCCAAGACAAGTCAGTTTTCCTTGGGAGGGGCTGGGTCACTTAACACAGCAAGTGTCAGAGAGTCGGGAGGGAGAAGGGCCAAGCATGGATGGGGATGGGGGTCCAGACTCCACACGGGGCAACCTCCCAGGTGGATGTCAGGGGAGGGGCCCTCCAGGATGAATCACATGGATGTAGCGGGTGCCCTTTCTGCAGGAATGCTTTCTCAAGTCATTCAAAGGCATGTGTAGCCTCAGAGATGTTAGCAGCCAGTGGCTGAATATTTGGATACTGTGTCCAATCTAGAACCTGTGGGGAGGGTTTGGTTGTCTTTCTGCTGCATCTGCCAAGGCCCAAGGGAAAGTGCTGCCAGGAACGGGTGTGGCAAATTTTCCCAGGTTGATTCCTCTTCCTTGTCACTGAGCACCTCCCCTTAAAGTCTGCTGGTCCAGAATTATTTCTGGGCTCTACTGTTTGCAGCCTCACTGACTCAGTGGACATGAGTTTGAGCAAACTCTGAGAGATAGTGAAGGACAGGGAAGCCTGGCAGGCTACAGTCCACGGGACTGCCAAGTCAGACATGACTTAGCAACAGAACATCAACCGTATACCTGACACCAGGTGGAGTGCTGGGAGTACACAGGCAAGTAAACAGTAGCCCTTGTCCTTGAGGTGCTCACGGTCCTAGAGGGTAGGCCTTCATCTTCTCACCTGGCACCGGCCAGGTGGGAAACAGCGTAGATGCTCCCAGTCTTTGCACAAGTGGTTCCCCTTGCTTGGAATATCCTGCCCTCCCCACCCCGACTCCCGCACATCCCTCCCACACATCTCACCTGCTTAATCAGCTCCTCTGCGAGTAACATCACCTTTGATGTCCCTCTATCTGGGAAGACCTCCTGGAATGCCCAGTTATGAGTATAACTCCCACTCCCCTCCCCCGCCCCAACTCCCCTGCCTTAGCTAAAGTTGTAAAGATGTGGTGCGGTTGTGGTTCGACAGTGTGACCTCCAGAGTCAGAGTCCAGAGGTGGCCTTCGAATCCTGGCGTCTTCACCGACCAGCTGAGGGTGCCTCGGTAACTTACTTGACTTCTGTATCAGTTTCCCCATCTGTTAGATGGAGTCAGGGGCGGGGAGGGATTTGTTTTGGTTTTTCTTCTTTTTTTTTTTCAATTAAGATTTTTCTGATGTGGACCATTTTTAGTCTTTATTGAATTTGTTATATTTTATGTCTTGACTGCAAAGCATGTGGGATCCTAGCTCCCTGACCAGGGCTTGAACCTGCACCCCCTGCAGTGGATGGCAAAGTCTTAACCCCTGGACCACCAGGGAAGTGCCGGTTTTTTCAGCTTTCTTGAAATATAACTGACATAGAACAGTGCTTAAGTTTAAGGCATGCAGCATGTGGACTGTGTGCTAATACGTCACCAGATGTTGACTTGCATGGCTTAGCTAACGTGCTTCCCTGTCACATGATCACCATTCCTTTCTTGTGGTCTGAACATTTCAGATCTACTTTCTTAGCACATTTAAGTATGTAATACAGTATTAGCTACAACCCCCGGGCAGCACGTTGTTGTTGCTGTTTAGCCGCCCTGTCGGTTCTGACTCAGTGACCCCGTGGACGGCAGCATGCCAGGCCTCCCTGTCTCTCGCCGTCTCCTGAAGCTTGCCCAAGTTCCTGTCGGTTGCATCAGTGATGCCATCCAGCCATCTCATCCTCTGATGCCCTCTTCTCTTTCTGCCCTCAATCTTTCCCAGCATCAGGGACTTTTCCAGTGAGTCGGCTGTTCATATCAGGTAACCAAAATACTAGAGCTTCAGCTTCAGCATCAGTCCTTCTAGTGAGTAGGCAGGGTTGATTTCCCTTAAGATGGACTGGTTGGATCTCCTTGCTGTCCAAGGGACTCTCAGGAGTCTTCTCCAACACCACGGTTCGAAGGCATCAACCCTTTGGCAGTCTGCCTTCTTTATGGTCCAGCTGTCACATCTATATGCGACCACTGGGAAGACCATCTAATATAATGCTCTACATTAGATCTCCCAAATGTGTGTATCCTCTTTTTGCAGTTTTTGAGCTATAATTGACCCCCTAGCTTTATATTAGTTTCAGGTATACAATGTAATGATTCAATATTTGTATCTATTGCGAAATGGTCACCACCACAGGTCTGGGTAACATCCATTACCACCCAAAGTTCTAAGCTGTTTTTTCTTCGAATGGGAGCTTTTAACTTGCCCTCTCTTAGCAATTGTGAAATATACAAAGAGGTGTTATTACCTAGAGTCACCATGCTGTACTTACACCCTCAGGAAAGGATGAAGGTTTTAATAGCACCTATTTCATAAGATTATTATGAAATCAAGTAAGAAATACCCCATAAAGCAACCTAGCACTGTGCCTGGCAAACAAATTTCAAATAAGTATTTAGTGGCTATTATGGTTATTTTACTTCTGCAGAACTGATTGCCTTAAGCAACAGCCCTGGAGGGCTGGCACCATCAGTCTGGTTTATCACGTGTCTTAGCAAAGATCCTGCAGCAAGCTAAGTGCTCAATATAAGACTGTTGAGTAAATGACAACTTTAATCCCTTAACTGGTACCACTGAACCCTCTACTCCTGGCCATTTCTCTACTTTTTCTGGCCCAGCCTCCTGGTGCTGCAAACTGAGGGTCCGCCTGGCTGGAGAGGGTCAGGATGAGAGCTGTGGGAGGGAGGTGTGGCGGGACATCAGGGAGAACCACCTGAAGTGTCAGGAACAGCCCATCAAAGACCAGCACCGTCCCTGAGGGACCTGGGGGCTGAGGAGGAGCAGCAGCCTGGCTGGAATAGGAAAGTCTCTTCCAAGAAGCATCTTCTCCCCTCCAGGACCACAACCCTCCTCACATAAGGTGCCCCTGGGTGCTTCCCAGTCCTGAAGGAGGGCCTTAGGTCTTCCTCTTCTGCCCAGCTGGTTGGAAGGCAGGAGTGTTGAGGACTTACCCTTCTAGGAACAAGAGAAGGAACACGGAGCATGGAGAGGCCTGGGGGAACAAAGCACAGGTGGATAAAAAAGAGAAGCAGCGTCTCAAGTTAGAATTCAGGCCCGGGGACCTCCACACCTGGTGGAAGAGGCTATGGAGTCTGGTGGCTCTGAATTCTACCTGATTGCAGTTCTGCCCCCAACTTGCTGTGTGACCTTAGGTAGGTTACTTAACCTCTCTAGATCCTAGCTTCCCCTTCTATAAAATGGAAATTGTGATGCTGTAGTAGGGATAACTACCACTGCTGGTCCAGCCCCCCACTCCCACCAAGTTCAAAGGCAGTCCCACAGTCACTTCAAGTGACCATGTGTCCTAGATGGGGGGTCTCCCTTTTCCTCTGAGCTTTGAACCAGCAGATATGGCAGGAAATGGCAGCTGCTCATGAGGGTGTGTGTGTGTTAGCCATGCAGTCGTGTCCGACTCTTTGTGACCCCATGGACTATATAGCTCATGGACAGACTCCTCTGTCCATGGGATTCTCCAGGCAAGAAGACCAGAGTGGGTAGCCATTCCCTTCTGCAGGGGATCATCCTGACCCAGGGATCGAACCTGGGTTCCCCACTGCAGGCGGATTTGTTACCATCTGAGCCATCAGGGAAGACTATTGCTCATGATACTGAGAGGAAAAGAGCACACAGTGTGAGGGCTGAGGCTGCCAGGGCAGGCTTCATTCCACATGGCTCAGGGGAGACGGGGATCTAAGTGGGCCCAGCAGTCCGGCTGGAGGAGAGGAGAATGGATGCAGAGAGAGAGGAGAAGGCAGAAAGGCCATCGGGCTGCCTCAACATCTCAGTGCAGTTCAGTTCAGTTGCTCAGTCGTGTCCAACTCTGCGACCCTGTGAATCACAGCACACCAGGCCTCCCTGTCCATCACCAACTCCCGGAGTTCACTCAGACTCACATCCATCGAGTCAGTGATGCCATCCAGCCATCTCATCCTTGGTCATCCCCTTCTCCTCCTGCCCCCAATCCCTCGCAGCATCAGGGTCTTTTCCATGNGGACCATGTCTATCAACAAGGTTACTGTGTATGTGAACTGGACTTTCCACAGACCCCAACTAGCCAAACAGAGATCTGTCTCTTTCCAAATAAGGAGGGCAAAGGAGCAGTTCTGGGAGTGGAAAAAGAAGTAAGCAAGGCTTAGTTCTCATTACCCCAGGATGTGGTTTTAATTCCATTCTTCTCTTTATGCCTCTACCCCACCCCCCAGTTTATTAAGGGCTCCAGATTAAATATACAAGATGTACTTGTAATGTGGAGACCCTGGCTTGGTCTCCAGAGACAATCAGGGGAAAGAAAACCACAAATCGAGAAACAGAGAAAAAGCAGTCTGCGACCATGTGCTTTCAGTATCTCCTTAGTCAGTGAATTATTTAATAGGATAAATGGAAGGAGGAGTTGCTATATCAACTGGGTGCCTGCAGCTCTGAAATCAGCCTTCAAAACACCCTATTTGCCGATAGAGCATACTCTCTGTGGGCCCCACACCCATCTGTGAACCTTTCTGGAAGGGCAAAGAAGTGTAGAGAATTTGCCGTTAAGTGTATTGAGGAGTTGCAAGCTGGAGGGTCCTTAAAGGAGTTGATGCCCTGTATGCTTAGCTCCTGATTGAGAGATGCATCCAGGGCATTAACAAAAGAGTTCTGATGGGACTTCCTGGTGGTCCAGGGTTAAGAACCTGCCTGCCAATGCAGGGGACACAGGCTTGATCCCTGGCCCAGGAAGATTCCACATGTGCGGGGCAGCGGATCCTGTGCCACAACCACTGAGCCCGCATCTGCAACTACTGAGCCCCACGTGTCCTAGAGCCTGTGCGGCAATAGAAGCCACCGCAATGAGAAGCCCACACGCAATAATAAAGACCAAGGGCAGCTAAAAATAATCAATTAATTATTTAAAGAAAGAAAGAAAGAAAGAGTTCTGATAATGTACCATAGAGAAAAGTAACTTTGGGACTTTCCTGGAAGTCAAGTGGCTAGGTTTCCCAATGCAGGTTTGATCCCTGGTAAGGAACTAAGATCTCACATGCCACACCACAAGGCCATCAGGAAAAAAATTATGTTTCTCCCCAGGGTTTAACCAGGGCCATCAACTGAATAAAGGGCCCCTGGTACCTAGCAGAGTATGAAACATAAATTAACATTCAATAAATTTGTAGATTAATGGTTGCACAATGGATGGATGGTGTGTGGCTGGGTGGATGGATGGTGGTGAATGTCAGCCATAAGTATACTGTCCAGTTTGCCAGAGTCCCCACCCTGCTCAACTGTACATTCTGCCTGCCTCGCCCATTTAACAGTTTCTGTCTGTTTGGTCCCCAGTGTATGTGAACCATTTGCACAAATCCAGTACCCTTACTCTACTGATGAGGAAGCTAAGGCCTAGAGTGGAAATGATCTAAGTTCACACAACAAGTTATCAGCAGAGCCAGGAGAGGAACCCCAGTACTACTGGTTTGTGTGTTAGTATGTAGCTTGGTGGGTCTTTTAAGTATTATTGAATGCATGAATATGTGAATTAATTAAACTCTCATTTCCCAACTACCTTGAAGTCGGTCCCACTGTGCTGTAGTGTCATATTAGCTCTACCCTCCATCCCCACTCAAAGCATCATCCTGGGCTGCTCTCCCTGGGCTAGAACTTGCCTGCCAATCTCTTCACCCTGGCCCCACTGAGACAGGGTAACTGTACTTGCAGTTCCAACAGCCCTGTTTTCTACCATCAAGTCCACGTGTAAGGGATTTTCTACTTTTTGGCTGCCCAGCACCTTTCTCCCCTGCTTTGGTAATCGTCTCTCAGTGTTCCTTTCCCCCATTGTCCATATGTGGGCTTTTCCCTGGAGTTGATGGTCCTTCTGTTCCCAGAAGTGAGAGGCAAAGGAAGAGGCTGGTTGGCTTAAACCAAGCCACAGACCCTAGGAAGTCCCTCGGGTCTGGCTCTACTCCATTTAAAGTCAATGAGTCTGGAGCAGGCAGTCACTGGTCCTCTAGAAAAGAAATTCCCTGGAAGTTGCTAATCACCATTTGGGGGTCATGATGAGAACCTTTATCTGAGAATGGAGCCAACAAAGAAGAGGCAGAGTTAGAGAAAGAGAAACTAAGTCCCTATTAAATAGAACCCTGGGTATAGCCTCACTTGAAGTTGACATAACCCCTGCACTATTCAGTTAACAACTAATTCTCTCTTGCCTAAGCCAATTTGGGGCGGGTTTCCTGTCATTTGCAGCATAAAGAGAACTCCTGCGGGGCAGGGCACTTTCCCAAATATTTTCCTCTAAGGAACAGAGGATGTGCTCCTCTCAACTCTCTGGACTGCAAGCGATGTATGCAAGTGCCAAGTGACTGAGCATGCTCTCAGCCAACATGCCCAGGTCTCTCTGCTCTGTACTAGGAACTGAGGTTGCAAAGATGACTAAGCCATATTAGCAATCATAGCCCAGTAACAGGGGGACATCTCCTCCTGGAAAAGTGGGTAAGACTCAGAAGAGGACTTTCCTGGTAGCACAGTGCATAAGAATCTGCCTGCCAGTGCAGGGGACATGGGTTTGATCCCTGACCCGGAAAGATTCCACATGTCTTAGAATAACTAAGCCTGTGCATAACCACTGAGCCCACCCTCTAGACCCCACGAGCCTCAGCTACTGAAGCCTGCATGCCCAGAGCCTGTGCTCCGCAACAAGAGAAACCCCCGCTCACTGCAACTAGAGAAAGCCTGTGCACAGCAACAAAAACAACAAAATTTTTTTAATAATTAATTTTTTTTAATTGACATGTGTCTGACCCACAGACAGGAGGACAATGATAACTGCAGAGCTTCTCCCCAAGAAGCAAGGGGTCTGAGATCCACTTTGGGCTCCCCAGCCCTGGAAGTCCTGCACTAAGTAGATGAGCCCCCAGGATATCTGGCTTTGAAGGCCAGAAGGGCTTATCACAGGGAAGCTGGAGGACTGTAGCTTCTGTTCTTAAAGGTGCATGCGTGCACGCTCAGTTGTTCAGTTGTGTCTGAGTCTTTTGCAACCCCATGGACTGTAGCCTGCCAGACTCCTCTATCCATGGGATTTTCCAGGCAAGTATACTGGAGTGGGTTGCCATTTCCTCCTCCAGGAAATCTTCCCAACCCAGGGATCAAACCTGTGTCTCTTATGTCTCCTGCCCTGCAGGTGGATTCTTTACCGCCGAGCCATCTGAGAGGAAGCACAGAAAATCTCACATGCACTGAGACCCAGTGCAGAGGCCTGGGTCATACCCGCTAGCTGATCTCAGAGAGCCTTCCAGAGAGGCAGAAGGTAACTGGAGCTCACCCTGGGGACACAGATGCTGGCAGTATCATTTGGGAAGCTCATTCTAGCGTGAGGACACGCTAATAGTGTGCTGGCAAGCTATTAGCTATTCTAGCCTATTAACACCAGAGGCTTGCCTTCCCACTAACTGGTTAGCACCAGGCTGGGGACCCCCTGCCTCAGGCCAAGAAGCCAGATCCACAGTGACCCAGTCCCACCCAACCAGCGAGCCTGCACCAGCTCTGGAAAGCCTCAGGCTCCCCTGCCAGCCACACCAGCACCAGACCTGCCCGCCAGCAAGCAGCCTCCACAGAAGGCAGAGCCTGGCAGCCAACTGAGCCAGGGCCAGTCCTAGCCATCAGTGAACCCACAGCAGTCACCTCCCAAATGACAGAAAGGCCCATGGAACCCATGTACAGACCACTCCTAGAGCATACAGGTGACCAGAGCGGGAGTGTGCTGCCAGCCCCTATGGGACACCTCCTACATAAGGCCACTTCCAAACCAGGAAACATAACCAACCCACCTAATGCACAGAAATAAAAACAGAGAATCAGGCAAAATAAAGTGACAGAGAAATATGTTCCAAATAAAGAAGTGAGATAAAATCCCCAAAGAAGAACTAAGCAAGGTGGAGATACATGATGTACCCAATAAAGAGTTCAAGGTAATGATCACAAAGATTCTCAGAGAACTTGGGCGCAGAATGGATGAAGACAGTGAGAAGGTAGAAGCTTCTAGAAGAGTTAGAAAATATAAAGAAGAGCCAAATAGAGCAAAGGATACAATAACTAAAAGAGAAAAATACACGAGCGGAATCAACAGCAGATTAGATGATACAGAGGAACAGATCAGCGACCTGAAATACAGAGAAGTGTCTTCCAATCACCCAAACTGAACAGAAAGGAGTGGGCTTTTTTTTTTCCTTTGGCCGCACCAAGTGGCATGCAGGATCCTAGTCCCCCAACCTGGGATTGGACACACACCCCCTGCAGTGGAAGCATGGAGTCTTAACCACTGAATTGCCAGGGTAGTCCAAAGAGTTTTTTCTTTTTTTTTTTTTAAAGGATAGTTTAAGAGACCTCTAGGACAACATCAAGAGTACTAACATTTGCATTGGAGGGGTCCCAGAAGAAGAAGAAGAGAGAGAAAACTTACTTGAAACTTTCTTTTTTACTTGAAAAAATAATAGCTGAAAATTTTCCTAACGTGGAATGGAAATGGGTATCCAGGTCCAGGAAGTACAGAGAGTTCCAAATAAGAAAACTCAAAGAGATAAACACGAAGACACATCATAATTAAAATGGCAAAAGTTAAAGAGAGTATCTTAAAAGCCGCAAAGGGAAAAGTAATTAGGTACGAAGAGGGGAATTCCTGTAAGACTGTCAGTTGACTTTTCAGCAGAAATTTTGCAGGCCAGAAGGGAGTGGCATGATAAATTTAAAGTGATGAAAGGGAAACACCAAGAATATTCTCCCCAGCAAGGCTATAATTCAGATCTCAAGGAGAAATAAAGAAGTTTTACAGACAAGCAAAAGCTAAAACAGTTCAGCACAACTAAACAGGCTTCACAAGAAATGTAAAAGAGGCTTTCAAAGTGGAAAAGAAAAGATCACAACTGGAGGTATGAAAGTTATAAAAGGAAATATCTCATTGGTAAAGGCAAACATACAGTAAAGATAGTAGATCAACCACTTATAAAGCTAGTAGGAAGATAGAAAAAAGTAGTAAAATGATCTATATTCATAAGTAGCAAAAAGATGTGAAATATAATGTTAAAATATTGAATGTTGGGGGGGATAAAATGCAGACTTGTTATAATGTGTTCAAATTTAAGAGGTCATCAATTTTAAATGGTTATATCCTCATGGAAACCACAAACCATAAATCTGTCATCAATACATACACACAAAAACAAAGGAATGAAACAAAGAGGAAGAGAGCAAAAGCAGAAGGGAAGACCCATATGCATGCTGTCAGAAGACACTCACCTCAAGTCTAATAGCTGCTGCTGCTGCTGCTAAGTCACTGCAGTCGTGTCCGACCCTGTGCGACCCCATAGACGGCAGTCCACCAGGCTCTCCCATCCCTGGGATTCTCCAGGCAAGAACACTGGAGTGGGGTGCCATTGCATATAGCACACACAGACCGAAAGTAAAGAGACGGGAAAAGTTATTCCATGTAAATGAAAACAAAAAGAAATCTGGGGCAGCAATACTTACAGCAGGAAAAATTGACTTTAAAACAAAGACTCAGCCATAGAAAAGAATGAACTCTTGCAACAATGTGGATGGACCTGGAGGGTATTATGCTAAATGAAATAAACCAGACAGAGAAAGACAATCTATAGATTCAACAGAATTCCTATCAAAAACAAATGATATTTTTTACAGAACTAGAACAAATAATTATAAAATTTGTATGGAAACACAAAAGACCCCAAAACCACCTTGAGAAAGAATAAAGTTGGAAGTATCACACGCCCTTATTTAAAATTACATGTGTTACAAAGATATGCCGAAATACGTGTTACAAAAACAGACACACAGACCAATGGACAGAATAGAAAGCCCAGAAATAAGCCCACACTTATATGGTCAATTAATTTATGACAAAGGAAGTAAGAATGTATTAATACAATGAGGAAAAGACAGCCTCCAGTGTTGAGAAAACTGAACAGCTACATGCAAAATAATCAAACTACATTACTTTCTTACACCATTCTCAAAATGGATTAGGAACTTAAATATAAGGCTTGAAACCACCTTAGGCAAGGGAAATCAAAGCAAAAATAAATGCAACTAATCAAACCAAAAAGATTTTGCACAACGAAGGAAATTATCAATCAAACAAAAAGGCAGTTTATTGAAAGGGAAAAGATATTTGCAACAGATATATCTGAGAAGATAGTCATGTACGGATGTGAGAGTTGGACCATAAAGAAGGCTGAGTGCTGAAAAATTGATGCTTTCAAACTGTGGTGCTGGAGAAGACTGTTTAGAGTCCCTTGGATTGCAAGCAGATCAAACCAGTTGATCCTAAAGGAAACCAATCTTGAATATTCGTTGGAAGGACTGATGCTAAAGCTTAAGCTCCAATACTTTGGCCATCTGATGCAAAGAGCCAACTCATTGGAAAAGACCCTGATGTTGGGAAAGATTGAGGGAAGGAGAAGGGGATGACAGAGGATGAGATGGTTGCACGGCATCACTGACTCAACAGACATGAGTTTGAGCAAACTGAGGGAGATGGTGAAGGACGGGGAAGCCTGATATGCACAGTCCATGGGGTCCCAAAATCTCGGACACGGCATTTCTTGTGCCTGCATGTTCAGTCATGTCCGACTCTTTGTGACCTCCATGGACTGCAGCCTGCCAGGCTCTTCTGTCCATGGGATTCTTCAGGCAAGAATACTGGAGTAGGTTGCCATTTCCTTCTCCACGGGATCTTCTCGACCCAGGGATCAAACCCGTAACTCCTGCCACATCTCTTGCATTGCAGGCAGATTCTTTACCACTGAGCCACCAGGAGAGCTTATCTCATATAAATTAGAATCATATATTTATCCTTTTGTGACTGGCTCATTTCGCTTAGCAGAATGTCTTCAAGATTCATCCATGTTGTAGCGTGTGTTAGAATTCCCTTCTCCTTTAAAACTGGATAATATTCCATTGTATGGATAAACCACATTTTACTTATCTCTTCATCCGTTGATGGATTCTATTCCCACCCTTTGTCTGGTGTGAATACTGAGCTGCTATGAACATGGGTATATTGCCTTGTCTTTTTTATTATTTTTTGGACTGTAATCTCTGGCTGTGGCGAGCTGGGGCTGCTCCCTAGTTGCGGTGCACAGGCTTCTCATTGCAGTGGCTTCTCCTGTAGAGCACGGGCTCTGGGAGGCGTGGGTTTCAGCGGTTGCAGCATACGTGCTCTGTGGTGTGGCTCTCGGCCTCTGGAGCTCAGGCTCAACAGTTGTGGCACATGGGCTTAGTTGTCTCACTGCATGTGGGATCTTCCCAAACCAGGGGTCAAACCTGTGTCTCCTGCATTGACAGGTGGATTCTTTACCACTGAGCCACCAGGGAAGCCCCTGCCTTGTGTTTGGTGAAGAAATATTCCAAATTTTTAAGTCAGATTTATTGAGGTATAATTACATTGACTTTTTTTAAGTACAACAGTCTATAAGTTCTGAAAACACATGCAGTCATACCACAATCAAGAAAAACCATCTTTTAATGCTTATTTTTATTTATTTGGTTGCATCAGGTCTTAGTTGCAGCATGTGGGATCTAGTTCATTGACCAGGGATTCAACCCCAGGCCCGTGCATTGGGAGATCAAAGTCTTAGCCACTGGACCACCAGGGAAGTTCCAAGACAGAGCACTTTTATCATTCCAAAAACGTCTTCCCTGGAAAACCCCTGGCAATCAGCATCTGTTCTCTGTCCAGAGTTTTGTCTTTTCCAAAATGTCATATAAATGGAATCATGGCTATCTGAGGAGAGCAATTTCATTTAGCATAAAGCACTTGAGATTAACCCACCGTGTTGCCTATATTAGCAGTTCTTTCCTTTTTATTACCACATTGTATGGATGTGCCCACAGTTGTCACACAACGACATTCATTGTCAACATTGTTTCCTCAATTGAGGAACATTTGGGTTGTTTACAAATAAAGCCACTATCAATATTCACATACAGGTTTTCACGTGAATATATTTCTTAAGAACTTTTTTAAAGAGCAGTTTTAGGTTCACAGCAAAACTGAACAGAAAATGCAGAGATTTCCCATATACCTTCTGCCCACACACATCACAGCCTCCTCCATTATCAACACCACCCATCACCATGGTGACTTTGTTACAAGTGGTGAACCTACACTGACACCATAATCGCCCAAAGCCCATAGTTTACATTAGGTAAGTTCAGTTCAGTTCAGTTCAGTGGCTCAGTTGTGTCCGACTCTTTGTGACCCCATGAATCGCAGCACGCCAGGCCTCCCTGTCCATCACCAACTCCCTGAGTTCACTCAGATTCACGTCCATCGAGTCAGTGATGCCATCCAGGCATCTCATCCTTGGTCATCCCCTTCTCCTCCTGTCCCCAATCCTTCCCAGCATCAGGGTCTTTTCCAGTGAGTCAACACTTTGCATGAGGTGGCCAAAGTACTGGAGTTTCAGCTTTAGCATCATTCCTTCCAGAGAACACTCAGGACTGATCTCCTTTAGAATGGACTGGTTGGATCTCCTTGCAGTCCATGGGACTCTCAAGAGTCTTCTCCAACAGCACAGTTCAAAAGCATCAGTTCTTCGGCGCTCAGCTTTCTTCACAGTCCAACTCTCACATCCATACATGACCACTGGAAAAACATTAGGTAAACGTGTTTATTTGTTTGTTTGTTTTTTAATTTATTTATTTATTTGGCTGCTCAGGGTTTTAGTTGCAGCACGTGGAATGTTTTACTTTCAGCATGCAAACTCTTAATTGCAGCATGTGGGATCTAGCTCCCTAAGTAGGGATGGGACCCAGGTCCCTGGCTTTGGAGCACAGAGTCTTAGCCACTGGATCACCAGGGAAGTTCCAAACATAAGTTTTTTATTTCATATAGGTAAATACCTAGGAGTGAATTACTAAGTCATATAGTAAGTATATACTGAACTTTATTAAATTGCCAAATTTCTTTTCAAAAGTAACTGTACCATTTTTGCATTCCCATCAGCAATATGGGAGTTTCACTTGCTTGGCATTCTTGTGAGCACTTGCAGTTTTACTCTGGGTTTTGCTATTCTTTGAATGGAGCTTATTGCAGGCTTTTTGTCAATTCCTTTTTCCATGTTTAGGAATTCTGGTCCATTCACTGTATTCTTAGCAAAAGGTGTTTAATTTTACCAAAAAAAAAATTCTGTGTCTATTGAGCGGATCAAAAGCTTTCACTGAATCTTCCACTATAATGAAAGATTTACTTATGTTTCCTTATTGTACTATTAATGATAGACATGATTTGAATCTCTCTGGATGTTGGCTGTCCTTATTTCTTTCTCTTCTCTCCTTCTGACTTTAACTGGATGTTTATTAAACCATCTCATACTAGCTCATCTCTCTTAACTTCTCAGATTCTCCATCTCCTGTTGCTCTTTCAGATGTTCTGGATACCTTCTTCAAATACATCTTTCTGTTCACTACTGTTTTCTTCAACTCTGTTGAAACTGTGCTTTTTAAACCTATCCATCGAGTTCCCGTTTCAACAACTACATTTTTCACTTTGAGGTGACCCTTCTGAGTTTACATTCATAGAACATAAAATTAATCCTTTTAAAAGGAACAATTCAGTGGCATTTAGGACATTTACAATGTTGTATTAAATAAAATGACTGGATTTGGATTTCTTCTTTAATTTCAAATCTCCTTGTCCCTGACAATTTCTTATTGTATGCTTCTGTTTGTAATTATATTCTTCGAAGCATCGCATTTTTATGCATTTAATTCTTTAAACATTTCCTATCCAATTAGTCTGTACTGAGTGTCAGACACGCCATCATCTGCTGTCCTTGAAATCTGCTGTTCATTGCTGTCCATTGTTTCTGTGACTCTCAGGCATGGTGACTTGGCTTCTAAGGAATTTGGTCATCTTTATTCAAGAGCTCATAATAATAATCTGTTAGGGTCCTTTGAGCCTAACTTGAGAAAGTTTTCTTCCAGAGAGGGTTTGCCTCTAGTACTCTGCTCGCTGGAAGGCATCTCCAAACAAAACAACCTCTAACTCAACTGAGAATTTGGCTCAGAAAAGAAATCCAGGATCAGCATCTCCATCTCTCCTTCCAATGTCGGTGAACACCTGATGGTGTTCTCTGAGCCCCTTTGTAGTCACTATTCTGGTCCACTGCAGCAATTAAGCTGATATTTCTGTCTCCACCCTGTGCCTCTGTCTCTCAATTGGCTGTGAATTCAGGCATGGAAAGGGGAATCATTTATTAGCCCCTCTCAAATATCAAAAGAGCACAGTCAGAAAGAGTTGGGAAACAGAAGGGGGTGGTGTGAGCATGGACTCCCTCCCTGAGCCTGTTTCCTCTAAAATACAATGAGTATAGTCTTACCTGGGCTGACTAGTCCCAAGGTCATTGTAGAATTAAGTGAAAAGACAAGGAGAGAGGATCTTTAAAAGCTGAAATAATTCAATAAATTTAAAAGACTGTTAGTACTGTAAGCATCATTATTACTGCTAAAATGAACCATAATCGCCAGCACCAGTGTTTCAGCTCCACAGACAGGAAAGATGGAAAATCTTCAGGAGACTCTTGGCAATGGTGTGGAGACAGAATGACAGCCAGTTGCTCAACTGCAGTTATTTTATTTCATGCCCTTGGATGCATAGTTCTGCAAAAATGCCACCCAGATAAAGTTCTTGAGTCATAATTCTCAAGGTGTTGACTAATGAGCTTGTTATTTTTGGCCTACAGAACCCTCTTTTTACCTCTTCTCTTGATTACATATACAACCCCCCATATGTCTGCCTCTTAAGATCCTGAAGACATGGGGTTTTCCACTGTATCTCTCAGTAAGTGTTAGAACAGTTTAACGGAGAAGCAGGGATGACCAGGGGGAGGCCTAATTCCTCTTTTCTCTGAGGCAATGCCTGCCCGCAGTTGTACACCTTTTATTTATATAATGTTGTATGTCCAATTTATTCAATGTTTTTAGAAGTCACACTCACCAACAACAGCTACTGAATATCATGAGAGCTCATCTCCATCTGCCTGACACCTTGTCACCCTGTCTTCATCTTCATTGTTTCAGGATTTAGGCAAGAAGAGGCGTGCTATTTAGAGGGCCTCCTTGCACACCCACCATCTCCCACAAGTGGTTCTCAGCCCTTCCCAATGCACATCCCATCTTGGCTTCTTGCTGTCTCTTTCTACCCCTCTCACCAGTGTTTTGCTTCACAAAAACCCAGGAACCAAGTTGGCAAAGACAGCCATCTCCATTGCAGGCAGATACAGGAGAAAATTCTCCCAAAAAGACACATGTCTTTAGTGAATAGTGGGGGGAAAGAGGCTGTAACACTCACTTTCACAGATCCAAACCCCATCTCATTCTTAAAGCCCAGATTCAATTGCATTGACCCTGCTTATAACCTTCTAATGTGTTATTTAAAAAAAAAAAAAAAAACCCTCTTCCGTCCACTATGAAAGCTAGTCCTCATCTCCTTTAAGGCAATCCTCTGTCCTCTCCTCTGTAACACTTTCTGTGACTCCCCTCGGCAGAGGGACATGAGACAAGGAAGCATATCTAACTGGGGCTTCACTGGTGGTAAAGAATCCACCTGCAGTACAGGAGACTCTGGTTCTATCCTTGGATTGGGAAGAGCCCCTGGAAAAGGGATAGGCTACCCGCTCCAGCATTTTTGCCTGGAAAATTCCATGGACAGAGGAGCCTGGCAGGCCTCAGTCCGTGGGGTCACAATACTTTCTCTGACTCCCTTGGGCAGAGGGACATGAGCCTGGGAAGCAACATTTAACCAGTTTTTGTCATAATGGTTCCAAATAGGAAAAGGAGTACATCAAGGCTGTATATTGTCACCCTGCTTATTTAACTTATATGCAGAGTACATCATGAGAAACGCTGGACTGGAAGAAACACAAGCTGGAATCAAGATTGCCCGGAGAAATATCAATAACCTCAGATATGCAGATGACACCACNGAAGAATCCACCTAAAATACAGGAGATGTGGTTCCATCTCTGGGTCAGGAAGATCCCCTGGAAAAGAAAATAGCAACCCATGCCAGTATTCTTACCTGGGAAATGCCATGGACAGAGAAGCCTGGAGGGCTACAGTTCATGGAGTCACAAAAGAGTCAGACACAACTTAGCAACTAAACAACAACAATATGTGTTACAAACATTTTAAGTATGTAAATTTTTTTAATGTGGTTTAGGGGGAAAAAATCACTCAGGTAGCAGTACGGAGCAACAACTGGAAGCAAGAGACCCATTAACTGGCTACTGGAATAATCCAGGCGAGAGAAGATGAGTCCCAAGACTAGAGCTGTGTCAATGAGGATGGGAAGGAAGAGTTGGCTCCAAGAAGCATTTTACAGGTATAATTCAAAGTCTGGTTATGGGGGTGAAAACAAGAAAGAATAACTTCCAGGATCTGGACTAAGATGGATTTTGTACCCAGAGTTACTCCATTCAGGTCTATCTATTCCTCCAATAGCTCCTGGAAGGGTGGATGGACAGAGATCTTCCTGGGCAAGATGAAGGGAGAAGCTCAGGGCATGCCTAAGTGAACTGAGCTCCACCTACCACCACCGCCTCCCCACCACCCCCCTACACACACATACACACTCTCACCATTACACGGACTCCAGGACTGCACCTCATACTCTCATCAGAGAAGCTGAAATATTAATACATACCTTCCTATATGCAGTGCACCTTGGAAGAAAGTATACCCGTCAACATTCTCCTCCTTTCCTTCCTGCCAAGAAGCAGCAGAAATGCCTCCAACATAAAATATATATATATATTTCTGATTTTTTTTTCCCTCATCTAAGAGCTGAATTTCCCCCTCTTAGAGGAAATCCCTCCTACTTTGCAGTATAGCCTGACCCAGAGCAGCAGCAGATGCTCTATTTGCATGCCGCAATTCTATTGGCTGAAGCCAGCTGGCAATGGGATGTTGGATAATTGTCAGCTTCTTCAGAAGGAATGAGCTTGCAAAGCAGGAGACAACAGTTTGCTTACAAGGCAGCTTTGCCCAAGATGTGTCCTGGCTGCGGAAAGTTAAGATGGAGGCGACCTCAGAGAGCTATGGGACCTATGACTGTATTTTTTTATTTGTTTTCCCCAAAAGCCAATAAAAAAAAGAAAAATGCTAACTCTGCTCACATTCCACAAAGATGAGTCTTGTTTATCCCTAGGCACAGCAGTACCTGCCAAAAAACTGCTAATTCGATTTCCCGTTACTGGAGAGACTGAGTCAGGACTCAGCAGAGGCTGTTCTCACCTCTCAGACAGCCCTTTCTGGGCCTGCCCCAACTTTGAGCAAACTGAGCTCAGCCTAGACAAAGCCCCTGAGACTGAGCCTGCAAGTCCAGGTAACCCCACATCCCATGCTCTCAAACATCTCTGCCACGCGCTGCTGCCCAGGAGATGGGCATGAGCAGGATCCCACTAGTGGGCAGGTCCTGACCTTCCTGGTGGACTCCAACCCTCTGCTTTGGAAACCAGCAGCCCACCTCACCACTCCCAACCACCACTGAAAGAAGAGGGCACCCCCGGTAGCCCCTCACATACAAGGTTTACCTCCTCAGTCTTTCTGACTCACTGCCCAACCCATGACTATATTAACCATGTATTTTACTTTCTGTATTCTGATGGTTAGATATCTGGGGTGACTGCTCCTCCCATGGTCTGCCAATTCCTGGAGGTAGTAAACCATTCACGCACCCCAGTGCACCTTTCAAATATAAAACAACCACTTCAATCAACCAATCTAATCAACCAAGCTAATTCAATTAACCAATCAGATTTGAGGGTGCCCACACCCTCAAGACTTTGATGCTGGGAGGGACTGCGGGCAGGAGGAGAAGGGGACAACAGAGGATGAGATGGCAGAATGGCATCACTGACTCGATGGACATGAGTCTGAGTGAACTCCGGGAGTTGGTGATGGACAGGGAGGCCTGGTGTGCTGCAGTTCATGGGGTCACAAAGAGTCAGACACGACTGAGCGAATGAACTGACTGACTGACTGACTGACACCCTCAATTACCTGCTGTATCAGGCTCTCGCACTCCAGATCACTAGCCACCTGGCTTCATCATCTCATAGCCAGGTACAAGCCAACTGGAAACACCCTCGTGCCCCAGAGCGCCCACTGAGATGATTCAAACTAGCCAACCCTAAACCTGTTCATCTTGCCTCATCTAGTCCTTCCCACAGAAACCACAAGAAAAACTCTTGCCCACAGTTTCCCCTTTTCCTCTGCCTCCTGACTAGTGCCAGTCTTTCCCAGTGGGCTCCTCACCATCCCTGCCTCTGTGAGTGGCGTGCAGTCCTCTCGCAATCTATGGCTATGGCCTTTTCAGTAGTAGTCATCCCCTCATGGCTGGCCTTCCATGCCTAACAATAAAACCTATATTTTTAAACAACGACCTCAGACATCAGCTCCAGAACTGTCCTCCCCAGGCGACCTTCCTGTTGCTAAATCTCTTGAATACCTTTCAGTCTTTACTTGCACCACTGACCACTTCCCCATTTCTGGAGTGTGGCTCTCTCCTGGCTCTCCCATCCTTCCGACACTCCTTCTCACATTGCTCTGTGACTTAAACACCAGTGCTCCTTCAGGTCCTGTCCTGAGTTCTGTATTCTGCTAGGCCTGCAATGTCCCCTGGGCGCTCATCACCCCCTATTTGCCAACACCTACCAAATATCTGCCCTCTAGTCAGACCACGCTCCTCAGCCCTAGCCTGGACCTCTCCACTGCTTATCCACAGGATCTCAGACCCAACAGGGCTGACACTGAACTCAAGATCTTTTGCCTCAAAATAGAAAAACAAATATCACACATTAACACATACATATGGAAGCTTAAAAAAAATGGTACTGATGAAACTATTTGCAGGGCAGCAGCGGAGACGCAGACGGGAAAACAGACTTCTGCACGCAACTGGGGAACGAGAAGGAAGGATGAATTGACAGAGGAACAGAGAAACATACACATTCAGTTCAGTTCAGTCGCTCAGTCGTGTCCGACTCTGCGACCCCATGAATCGCAGCACACCAGCCTCCCTGTCCATCACCAACTCCCAGAGTTCACTCAAACTATGTCAAATAAATAGCCAGTGGGAATATGCTGTCTGCTGCAGGCAGCCCAACCTGGTACTCTGTAAAAACCTAGAGGGGAGAGAGGTTTGAGAAGGAGGGGACATATGCACACCTCATGGCTGATTCGTGTTGATGTACGGCACAAACCAACACAGCACCGTAAAGCAGTCATCCTCCAATTAAAAGTAAATAATTTTTAAAGGACCATTTCCCCCAAAGTTGCTTCATCTCTTCTTCCAGAACAACCACACCACTGGTAGTTCTTGTCAGACCTCAAACACACCTACGAGGTGCCCAGGTCCTGTGACTTCCCCCGTGTGCGTCTCCTTCATCTGCCCTGCCTTGCCGTCCATCCCCACAGCTCCTGCTCCGTTTCAGGCCCTCGTCCCCTCAGCCCAACTCCTCTGCTCCCGTTAGAGCTGCAGCCATTCTCGTGCATCCTTCCAGTCCCACCCCATCACTTCAGGTTCCACTCCTCTCTCCAGAATGCAAGACCCATCAGACNATGAACTGACTGACTGACTGACTGACACCCTCAATTACCTGCTGTATCAGGCTCTCGCACTCCAGATCACTAGCCACCTGGCTTCATCATCTCATAGCCAGGTACAAGCCAACTGGAAACACCCTCGTGCCCCAGAGCGCCCACTGAGATGATTCAAACTAGCCAACCCTAAACCTGTTCATCTTGCCTCATCTAGTCCTTCCCACAGAAACCACAAGAAAAACTCTTGCCCACAGTTTCCCCTTTTCCTCTGCCTCCTGACTAGTGCCAGTCTTTCCCAGTGGGCTCCTCACCATCCCTGCCTCTGTGAGTGGCGTGCAGTCCTCTCGCAATCTATGGCTATGGCCTTTTCAGTAGTAGTCATCCCCTCATGGCTGGCCTTCCATGCCTAACAATAAAACCTATATTTTTAAACAACGACCTCAGACATCAGCTCCAGAACTGTCCTCCCCAGGCGACCTTCCTGTTGCTAAATCTCTTGAATACCTTTCAGTCTTTACTTGCACCACTGACCACTTCCCCATTTCTGGAGTGTGGCTCTCTCCTGGCTCTCCCATCCTTCCGACACTCCTTCTCACATTGCTCTGTGACTTAAACACCAGTGCTCCTTCAGGTCCTGTCCTGAGTTCTGTATTCTGCTAGGCCTGCAATGTCCCCTGGGCGCTCATCACCCCCTATTTGCCAACACCTACCAAATATCTGCCCTCTAGTCAGACCACGCTCCTCAGCCCTAGCCTGGACCTCTCCACTGCTTATCCACAGGATCTCAGACCCAACAGGGCTGACACTGAACTCAAGATCTTTTGCCTCAAAATAGAAAAACAAATATCACACATTAACACATACATATGGAAGCTTAAAAAAAATGGTACTGATGAAACTATTTGCAGGGCAGCAGCGGAGACGCAGACGGGAAAACAGACTTCTGCACGCAACTGGGGAACGAGAAGGAAGGATGAATTGACAGAGGAACAGAGAAACATACACATTCAGTTCAGTTCAGTCGCTCAGTCGTGTCCGACTCTGCGACCCCATGAATCGCAGCACACCAGCCTCCCTGTCCATCACCAACTCCCAGAGTTCACTCAAACTATGTCAAATAAATAGCCAGTGGGAATATGCTGTCTGCTGCAGGCAGCCCAACCTGGTACTCTGTAAAAACCTAGAGGGGAGAGAGGTTTGAGAAGGAGGGGACATATGCACACCTCATGGCTGATTCGTGTTGATGTACGGCACAAACCAACACAGCACCGTAAAGCAGTCATCCTCCAATTAAAAGTAAATAATTTTTAAAGGACCATTTCCCCCAAAGTTGCTTCATCTCTTCTTCCAGAACAACCACACCACTGGTAGTTCTTGTCAGACCTCAAACACACCTACGAGGTGCCCAGGTCCTGTGACTTCCCCCGTGTGCGTCTCCTTCATCTGCCCTGCCTTGCCGTCCATCCCCACAGCTCCTGCTCCGTTTCAGGCCCTCGTCCCCTCAGCCCAACTCCTCTGCTCCCGTTAGAGCTGCAGCCATTCTCGTGCATCCTTCCAGTCCCACCCCATCACTTCAGGTTCCACTCCTCTCTCCAGAATGCAAGACCCATCAGACTCCTCCCTGGCCTCAGAGCCTGCCATGGCTCCCCACTGCCAACAGGATAAAGGCTAAAACCTTCAGCCTTATAAATCCAGTCTCCTGTCATCTGGCTTCTTCTCTCTCCCCCGCCACATCTCAGGCACCATCACTCCGCCACTCCATGCTCAAACTCCACGGAACTTCAGAATGTGCAGTTTCCCAGACCCTGTTAAGGCCTCTATGCCTTTATTTCTGTCAGAAACGCCCTTCTTCTTCTTTCCAGAGAAACAACCACTACTTTCTCCCAAACCCTCCTGGGACTTTCCTCCTTTTTTGCCCGATAAACAGCACCAACAATACTTGATTGCTCTTATTTCTTTTTCTTTTAACTGTATTTATTTTTTAGCTGGCTGTGCCAGGTCTTTGTTGCTGCACACGGGCTTTTCTATAGTTGCGAAGAGCTGGGGCTATTCTCTGGTTGCAGTGACCAGGCTTCTCATTGCGGTGGTTTCTCTTGTTTCACACCATGGGTTCTAGGCATGCGGGCTTCAGTAGCTGTGACTAGTAGGCTTAGTTGCCCCGTGGCATGTGGGATCTCCCCAGATCAGGGATTGAACTCATGTACCCTGAGCTGGCGAGCTGGTTCTTAAACCACTGGACCACCAGGGAAGTCCCTCTTATTTCTTTTCATATTCACTCAAAAATATTTACTGAGATCTATTTTGTGCTAGGACCTGGGGGCCCTCGAGATACAGCAGTAAATAAGACACAGATGGGCCCTCGAGGAGGTGTCTATCACACAGAAACCACCTGGTGCCATTTCAGGGCTCCAAAGAGCTCTGGCACGTAGCGGCTGGTTTTCCCTGGACATGCCGTCAGATATGCACAAGCATAGCCATTTCACTGCCTTTTTATGTTTCATGAGAGACCTGAACCTGGCCAAAGCAACCCAGACAGGGAAATTCTTTCCTTTTTACATGCTGCTTCCCTTGTCACCTGCGCCAGCAGTAAGATCCCTTCTACTTCTCTAAACACCCATACCACCTTCTGATGAAATAGAATATCTCCTGCCATATCTATAAACAAGAATGCCAGAGCCATCCGAGATTCCAGCCCTCCAAATGTGAATTTCTGAATCGGGAGTGCCCCCCAGAGAACAATGCCTGTGATATAGCTACCACCATTCCCTACAAATGCGAAGGGGGAGGGTTGGGGTGGGTATGAAAGTGCAGGATGCTAGCCCCAGATAGCTGAGATGCCTATGACATGAGTTTAGTGGGTTCAGATGCTTGCATCTTCCCATACATAGAAGAGTGCTAAATTCCTAGAGATAACTGATTTTCCTTGTTGTTCAGTTGCTTAGTCATGTCTGATTCTTTGTGACCCCATGGACTGCAGCACACCAGGCTTCCCTGTCCTTCACTATCTCCCAGAGTTTGCCCAAACTCATGTCCATTGAGTCAGTGATACCATCCGACCATCTCGTCCTCTGTCACTCCCTTCTCCTCCTCTCCTCAATCTTTTCTAGCATCGGGGTCTTTTCCAATGAGTTGGCTCTTCACATCAGGTGGCTAGAATATTAGAACTTCAGTATCAGTCCTTCCAATGAATACTCAGGGTTGATTTCTTTTAGGATTGACTGGTTTGATCTCCCTGCTGTCCAAGGGACTCAAAGAGTCTTCTCCAGCACCACAAGTCAAAAGCATCAATTCTTCGGTGCTCAGCCTTCTTTATGGTCCAATTCTCACATCCATACATGACTACTGGAGAGAAGAGTGCTAATTCCTGGAGATATCTGGTTTTCCTTAATTAACAGTAATCTTTGATGTTCAGACTATCTGCCCCCTTTGCTGTAAACTTCTTTAAAACCTGACTCCTTCCCCACCTCCTTGAAGCAGTTTCTCAGGGCTACCTAAGATGCTGCCTCCCGGGCATGAAGTCCTAAAACTTCCCACTGCTTAAACACAACTCTTAACTTTCAGGTTGTGACTATTTTTTCAGTTTAGCCATTTTTAGAGCAATTCATAGGAGAAGGCAATGGCACCCCACTCCAGTACTCTTGCCTGGAAAATCCCATGGATGGAGGAACCTGGTGGGCTGCAGTCTATGGCGTCGCTAAGAGTCAGACACGACTAAACGACTTCACTTTCACTCTTCATTTTCATGCACTGGAGAAGGAAATGGCAACCCACTCCAGTGTTCTTGCCTGGAGAATCCCAGGGACAGGGGAGCCTGGTGGGCTGCCGTCTATGGGGTCGCACAGAGTCGGACACAACTGAAACAACTTAGCAGCAGCAGCAGAGCAATCCATGTTGACTGCCACCTTTCCTCCAGTTGCCTGGCATAGGCAACCCCACACTATCTGTATCTTCCCACATCCACTTTGCTTTGAGTCTCTGCCTTTGTTTATCGCCTCTCCTTGATCTTAAATGTCCTTTCTTCTTTTCACCTGGTGTATTTGTTATATGTGGCTGTGTAACAAACCACTCAGAGTAGTAACTAAAGGCAGTAACAATTCTGGGTATCAGCAGTTTGGTCAGGGGTCAGCAGGGACAGCTCATCTGTGCTCCATACAGACTTGCAGGGCTCACGCACGCATTTGCAGTCGGTTTACAGGTGGCCTAGGAGTTGGATGATCTAGAATGACTCACTCAGTGCCTCTCAATTCAGAGGAGCTGTCAGCTAGAGCATTTGAGTTCAGGTCTCTCCATGTGGCTAGCCTGGGCTTCTTCACAAGGCAGCTAAATTCCAAGAGGCAAGCCCTCATGAAGTCTCTGCCTGAATCACATCTGTTCAGATCCCATTGGCCACAACCTGTCATGTGGCTGAGCTCAGAATCAATATGGAAGAGGTGCTTCCCTGGTAGCTCAGATGGTAAAGCGTCTGCCTACAATGTGGGAGATCCCTGGGTCGGGAAGATCCCCTGGAGAAGGAAATGGCAACCACTTCAGGACTCTTACCTGGAAAATCCCATGGACTGAGGAGCCTGGTAGGCTACAGTCCAAGGGGTCGCAAAGAGTCAGACACGACTGAGCGACTTCTCTTCACTTCACTTCACTTCATGACTCCCTGGGAAGCCATCAACTGAGCAATGTACCAGTCTGTCCTCTACTACTAATGATGTTCAAGGTGGCATCAGTTACGATTACACATGTGTTTGTGAGTGCGTGGCAGGTCAGCTTGGGGCCAGCTTATCCCAAATGGTTGTTGATATAAACTGGGCACCTCAGTCCTCCGTGTGTTTGCTCAAACTTTCTCTTGTGGCAACTGAATTCCAAGAAGGCAAGTCCCAACACACACTTATGAAGCTTCTGCTTGCATCACATTTGCTGATAGCCCACTGGCCAAAGCAAGACACATGGCCAAGTCCAGAGTCAATGCAGAAGGGGATCACAAGGAGGCATGGAAATTCGGATGGATGATTCATTGAAGGTCAGTAATGTAAGAATCTACCATGCTTCTCCCCTATTGCTTTCTAATTATCTATTTACCATTTCCATATCCCCACTTGGACAACCCTTCCAAGGCAGAGACTGTGCTCTACTGATCTTTGTATTCCCAGGGTCTAGCCCTGTGCCTTAAACACTGTGCCTAGAGCAATAATGTCTTTTAATTATTTGATTAATTTCACACATTTCGTTTATTCATTCATCAGTTCATGGACTCTTCTGTTGTTTCCACTTTTTGGAAACTATGAATATTGTTATTAACATTTGAATAAGTTTTTTTAATGAAATAAATATGAGTATTTTTAATGATAAAGGGTACAATTCACAAAGAAGATAGATATCATAAACTATTGGATACCTAACAACAAAGAAACAAAGATACATAAAGTAAAGATCAGAAGAAATATAAGGGAAAAGAAAAAATATATAATCATAGTGAGACATATTAACATTTCTCTAAGAATATTTTATCAAGTGCAGAAAAAATAAGAATAGGAGCATCTTGAATGATGTCATTAATAATTTAAATAAAATAGACTTATATTTACATTAATTTATATTATTTTATATCCTACACAAATATATTTAAAATTTTGTATCTTATACATTGTTATTAGATGTCCAAAGGACATTTAGAAAAACTGGCAAAAAGATACACATTACTATTAATTATTTGATCAAATAGTCATGAATAAAGGTTCTTAAATATTGAAAATGTGATCTTCATCAGTGCTTGGACCTCTGCCCTGCATTCTAAGAGAAACTTCCCTTTTTTGTCATACTCTCCAACCAAACATGCAGTTTTTCAGGGCATGACCTCACTCTGGGAGTTGACCTCAACTAGAGATTAGGAGAGACAGAGGAGTGTCAAGCAGTTCCAAGACTTTTTAATTTGACAGACTAGTCATACTTCCAAAGAAGTTTAAGGAGCAACAGAAAATTATCACTTTTATTTTTGTGCCTAGAAGGGACAATTAAAAACACACCATCTACCACTATTGGTTCAAAAAAGTAGAAAGGTATAAGCTTAGAACAAGAGTACAGACCATCCCAAGGAAGGGCTAGTGTGTAGCCTCAATCAGACCAAAATTTGGACTCAACAGTATGTGGTGTCTTGACATCTGATCAAATTGTGGGGGGCTCAAGTGGTCTAACCACAAATTCTATTTCCCAGTTATTAGCTTCTGTTGATAAGTTCCTCTAGTCAACTAACCATCTTTTTTCCTTCTTATCCCTGAGAATCAGCCTTCAGTTCCCTGCCAGTCCACAGAATTATTCAAACTAGCCAATCATATCCTCCTGCAGGAAACGAACATTCCACCCTTTGGATACCCCAAAGCCTCCCAGAGCTCCTGTTTGTTTACTATTCGAGTGCAGCTCCTGAGCGGCAGGGCCCGGCGTGCAGTGTCTTTCTCTGGGCTGCAAATACAGGTGACTAACAAGCTGCTGTTTATTAGTCAGTCACATCTGTACAGTGCCAGGGTCAGACATGGACTGTTTCTTGCCGTATCAGTAAACAAGGACATCAAGTTCATGCATGCTCAGTCATGTCTGACCCTTTACCACCCCATGAACTATAGCCCACCCGGCTTCTCGGTTCATGGGATTATCCAGTCAGGAATACTGGAGTGGGTTGCCGTTCCCTCCTCCAGGGGATCTTCCCAACCAGGGACTGAGCCTGCGTCTCCTGCAGCTCCTGGGTCTCCTGCTTTGGTAGGTGGCTTCTTTTCCACTGCCACTTCTTTACCTGGGAAGCCCCTCAGTCATCAGCCATCACAGCCCTCCAAGGTGAGCTAGTGAGCCCTAAGGGCACTCAGGAAGGAAAAGAATACCTGCCATCTAGCAGCCGTCAGACTACAGCCACTCCCTCAAGTGGGCCCTGATGCTCAGGACGTGAAAACACAGGCTACTGGCCCCAGATAGCTGACAGGCACCTGACAGCAGTCATTTCAATGAGTGAGCCCAGGCTCTCGTGCCTTCCCGTACACAGAAAAGCGCTAAATTCCTTAACTTGGGAGTTCTGATTTTCTTTAATTAACAATAATCTTTTGATGTTGAGACTGCCTGCCAAACTTCTCTATAACCTGGCTCCTTCCCTTGCCGCCTCTGAGCAGTTCTCTCAGGGTCACTTGTGATGCTGTCTCCCATGCTTGAAGTCCTAAAAATTCCCACCAAATAAAACAGAACTCTTAACTTTTAGGTTGTGACTATTTTGTTAAGTCAACAGGTTTTATGTGTTTGACCATCTCCGAAACCCTAGGATGGGAATCTGGGAATTCTCCCTTATCAACAGAGTGAAGGGGGGGTGATCAAAACAATGTAGCAGCCTGACAGGTATGTTCAGAGTACTCCACAATGTTCTTGTTTTTTCCCTTTCATCCGGGACCAGTGAAGTCCGTCCAGCAGAAGGCTGAAGACGCGCCATGGAAGGAGTGGAGCACACTGTACCTGGAATCAGGAAGATCTGCAGTCTAACTTGTCTTGGCTGTGTTTCAAAATATTTGTCGACCTTTGACAGATCATTATCCTTTGGGGGCCTCATTTTCCAGCTACAAAATGATGAGATGGCTTCTGCCACCTTTGTGATTGTATAAAGACAATCGGATGAAATCAGGAAATAGAGTGAATGGCTGGTAGACCCTTTGTTAGCCTAAAGGAAGGTGCATTTTGAGAGAAGAATTACTCCACGTATCTCCAGATGGGGTGCCCAGAGGTGATGGGAGAGGAAAGACCTAAGGGACCCGCAGGGCAGCCACAGTAAGTTGGGAAATCTTGCCTTGGGTGGATAAACCCTTCCTTCCGGCTTTCAGCACTCCTATCCTGTCCCATTAGAAAATAGGAGTTTTTAAATCTCCTCCCCATCAGGACCCTGTGTTCCATCCAAGCCCCTAAATTGATCATTTGAGCCATTCACTCTATCTAGTCAGATACCTTGGTTTAGCAGACACACTGTTGCCATACTCCCCTCCCCTTCCTGAAGTAAAGTGCTTAGGGACCCAAAAAATAGGCCAGGTCCTTGAAACCTTATCAAAATAGCACAGCCAGGCCTTCCATCCAGCAACACTCAGCGACTGGGCCATAGAGTGGGAAACAGAGCATCCAGGGTCTTATCCAGACATAGCTCAGATATTTTCTGTTGTTAAGGGGCCTGTGGGTATCTTCACGTCTTGCCCAAAGGAAAAAAGAACCATCTCCAACCCCATGGGGGTAGGAGGCAGGATTAGGCTGAAGCAAAAGCAACTAAAGCAACTGTGTTTTGATAGGAAAGATCCTTGGATTGAGAACCAGAAAGCTGGTGAGCAGGAAAGAAGACAGAGTGGAGTGCCAAGGAGGAGGCTAGCGTGTCCAGAATGCAGCAGGAAGAAGAATGGGAAAAGATGAGGTGGTGATGGAGGTCGGCCACCAGGGGCAGGACATCCAGGCACTTAAAAATTACCCTCCAGGGCTCTCCTGGTGGTCCAATGGTTAAGAATTTGCCTTGCAATGCAGAGGACACTGGCTCAACCCCTGGTCCAGGAAGATTCCAGGTTCCACATGCCGAGGAGCAACTAAGCCTACGCACCACAAATACTGAGCCTGCACTCTGAAGCCGACAAGCTACAACTACTGAGCTCATGAGCTGGAACTACTGAAGCTCTCAGTCTCTAGAGCCGGTGCTCCAAAACAAGAGGCTGTCGCAATGAGAAGCCCACACACCGCCACCAGAGAACGCCTGGGCCCAGCAACAAAGAGCAGGCAAATTAAATCCATAAACACTTTTTTAAAAAATTGCCCTCCAGACAATGAGAAGCCAGGTCATCTCATCTATGAAAAAGGATGGTCTGCAGTTCCCAGGTCCTGGGAGCCTGTGAAACGTAGACTCCAGCAGCCCTACTACTAGGCTAGGGAAATCCCGGGTGGGCAGGAGCGGCTACATTTCTCATAAAGTGCTCCAGGAGCTCCTGCTGTTTACCAGAGCCAAGGCTCCGTGGATTGGACCATCTGTGAGGCTTGTTCCAGTTAGAAAGTTCCATCACTCTAAGTGCTGGGAGGCCACCTAACCTCCAAAGGAGGGAGAAGGAGTGGGAGGGAGAATCCCCCATTTGCTAGCCCAGGGATGGCTTCCAACAGTACCATTACAGTAATGGAAACTGCAGAGACGGTGCCAACACCGATCTCTGCAAAGAAATAGGAGAATGGCTGGGGGTGGGGGAGTGGGGCAGGGTCAGCCCACAGGATGTCCCAACCAGAATTCACAAAGAGGCCACAAGGAGGCAAATTAATTAAATAAACCTTTGTTCCAAAAAAAAAAAAAAAAAATTGGGAGACACAAGTCATCAGCACTGGCTATTTAAAAAAGAAAACAACAGTCCAAGGACTTCTGGTGACTTCAAATTAACGGAGCAAGGACAGATGCCCTAAAAGATTAAAAGCGTGGTATCTGCTATTCTTGCTAGTGGTCCTGTCTCCTCTCCCTTCCCACAGTTGCAGAATTTCCCTTTCCCCTGGGCTGAGATGCAGCAGTGTTATACAGCTCAGCACCAAAGACGGGACTCCAAAGACTTGGGGCTCCATGGCCCAGGTCGACTGGCCATCTCTCCACCTCTTAGCCATGACATGGGATGAGATGATCCCAGCAGATTGTGGCCATGGATGGAACAGGCCAAGCAGAGTGTTTTATAAAGGGCAGCAGCACCCCGCCTCTTGTCTGAAGACCAAGCACACAGCGCTCAGGGACTTGAGCGGGTGTGAGGGGTAAGAGGAGAAGATGAAATCGAGAAGAATCTTCTAGCTGTCTGCACCAGGAAGTGCCAGCCCCGGAGTTGAGGGACACAGTGCCCCAGAGCAGAAAGCCTCTTAAGACATGGGTGCTCTAGGCTGGGTGCAGAGTTGGGGCAGGGCTGGGGACCAGGAAAGACCAAATACTGCCCTTAAGGGCTGTTGCCATGTGGAAAAACACCCCACTATCTTCCTTTGGAGAAAACCTGGAATATTCCAAAACCAAAAACTGGCTGCTCCCGCGGAGATGAGTTTTAGCTGAAACGGAAACGAGAAGGCCTGGGCCTTGCCTAAGGGGGCCCAGCAGCTGGCTTCCATCCACCATTCCTTAACCCCTCGGTTTTCACGCAGGCTTCCAAAACCTAGGTCGAAAGAAAGGGTTAAAGCCTTAAAAGGAGAGCGGCCTTGGCGGGGCTCTAGGAGGCGGCTAACGTTCCCTGAGCGACCCCAGCCCGATCTCCAGGGTCCAGAAGCCCGCCCTCCAGGCCAGACCATCCGGCCACAGGATGGCGGCCCCCTTTTGCTGCAGAAGTCCCCTCTTTCACGTCTCTCTCGGGCCGCCTCCTCCTCCCTCCACCACCCTTTTTCGCTGCCGCTCAGCCTCTGATTGGCCGAGCCCCCGGGCCCTCCCCGCTCCCCCTCTCCCACCCCTGGTGAAAACTGCGGGCGCGGGGTACGGTGCAGCAACTGGAGGCGGCGGCGCGTCTGCGGGCGGCTGCAGCGGCGGAGGACCGGAGGCCAGGTGGGAGCTGGAGCCAGGGCGGGACCTGGGGCGCAGGGATGGATAGGTCTCTGGCTCCCAAGCAAGCCCTCCCGACCCGGGGCTTCGGAAAACGGACCGAGGGCGCCCTGGGAAGGAGCTGCGCAGTGCTTGAAGAGGGGCCTGCTTGCAAGGCAGGGGCGGGAGCAGCGGCGCACCTTTCGCCCGCTGGGAGACTGGGACTGGAGTGTTGGAGGAGAACCGGGAGGAGGGCGGCAAGGACAGGCTTAGGTTCTGCTCTCCACCCAGAAGTACCCAAACCCAGATCGTGAAGGCGCGGGGGCGGGGGCGGGGCGGTGAGGCTGGGTGAGACTAAGGCAACGGAGGACCGAAAACTGAAGGCAGTCTCTACCCTGCGACCTCGCGGCCGGCTTGGTGCGGGGCATCCAAGGAACGGGAAACCGCAGTGCCGCGGGCCCGGGGCGGGGGCGGGGGGGGGGTGAGGAGCGCGGGGGGGGGA